>OY747708.1:24717500-25180000 GCA_963556495.2 Valencia hispanica
TCATGTGGGCAGCTGCAAGGATCTGTCAGACTTGAAGGTCTCGATTTAGGAGAAGGGGCTTGTCTGTGTTGATAGGCACTTTTACACTCCATGCTAATGTGAATCTGTCTTGACTGTGGGTAGTGACACTAGTGTTTGAGTATCTTCCGGTTTCTGACTGATTTGAGCGTCGCTGGTTCCTGCGTCGTGCTTGAACACCTGAGTCAATTTTCTTTCTTCTGAAGATGACAGTTTGAATCATATAGATGAAACTTGGACATAATGCTGTATTCCAGCAGAGCAATGCTCAAATGCATGTACAGAAGCACTATTCCTACAAGCACTATTTGCATGCAACAATTTATGTCATCCGCTGTGTTATTGATATTCCCAGCACACATTCCATCACATGAACTGTAAAAGGTTTAGAAATAAATCTGGATAGTAAGGAATGTAGTACATAACTCAAGATAGGCGACATACTTACACTGTCACAATAAATCAATTAATCGTGTGATTAATTCGAGTTAGCTAAATTTTTCCACAATTTTCATTTGCGTGCTTGTTTGTTTTCCTGTGTCTCCTCCTTTCTACCAAAAGACTGTTTCAAAACACAATGCTGGTATCAGTGAGCCTTTTGGTCATTCATAAGTGCCCAGCCTATGCCAGTAATGTGCCGCGATCAGGCGTTTTCACAGAAGATTACACGATGGCAGAATAAATGGGTATGTGCGGGTGTTTACTTGCATTTTAAATACTGTTGCCAGCCGGAGCTCAGCACACATTCCACACATCATCATGACATCACCCTCTGTTGCACCAAGGCCTGATCTATGGCGTGACTTATGATCATTCATAAGCCCTGCATTGGGGCAATATTGCAGTAATATTACTATGAAGCATGAAGGCACGAATGCCGCAATATTCGCGCCTCGCCATTCCGCATTCAAAACGCACACTGTGCTGGGAATATTACCCTCATTTGCCGCCACGGTGTGTCTTTTGAAAATGCCTAGAGACTTAAGGAAATAAAGGCATATATGGTCCATATATATGTAGTGGTAAAAGTAAAATGTGATGTCTTGTTTTATTCAAACAGGTGTATTTGTTGCACTTTTTGTTTACAAAACTCCTAACTGGTAGCTTTGCTGATTTATTTTTGTCTGAGCCAAGTAAATATTTTTATTGAAGGGCAGAGTTCATCCATTTTTTGTATTGTTTCAGTAGTTTTGTTAAGTTATATTGGATATTAAAATTGTTCTTTAGAAGTTAAAGTTTATCGATCGTTCAGATCATATTGTCATTACACTAGTTTAAAATGGTCTCAAAACGACAATATTATCGTTTATTGCAATAACTTCCCGGGCAATTTATCATCTAGCAATATTTGTTATCGTTACAGGCCTAGACATACTTACAGTGTCAGACAAACTTTCAGCTTTCAGTCTTTGCTCCTTTAAAGCCTGCTGTAATGCCAGTATCTCAGCCTTATGCTCCTTGACCGCCAGTTCCACTGCCTGTCGAGACTCTGTGCTGCGCTGCTCTGCACGAAGCCTGTGATCACAACCAAAAAGTTGTCTTATGATGTTGAAATATATAATGCATAAAAGAGAATGACATAAAATAACAAAAAACAGCAAAGGTTATTGTTTTACCTGTTCTGCTTTTCATTATCCAGTAGTCTCTGCAGGTCTCTGGTCCGTCTTTCGGCTTGGTTTTTTTCATCCTCCAGAGCTCCTCTCCATGCCTCCCACTGTCTCTCCTTCTCCAGCAACTCGTCGTTCAAAGACTCCAGCTCCACCACCTGCTCCTCCAGCATGCTGCATGTTGTCTTCAGTGTCTCAATGTTCTGAGAGCATAAATGTAAGAGAACATTCACATAGTTTATCAATATGATGCTATTATTCTCACTTTATTTTCTCTAACAGTGAATGCTGTTAACGCTCAAGAAACTGTAACATAACTTCTGTGGCACTTCATCCGTATTTTAGCTTACAAGTAATCTTTTGTTCTCTCTAAATGTATACCTCCAAATATTTTAACAGTTCTAATACATTTTCACCCACTCCAGCGCTTGAAGCTATAGGACAATTTAATTGCTCTCCTTTAACCTGTTTCTGGTTGTTGAGGTGCATCTCACGGTCAGCCACCTCCCTCCTGAGGCGGTCCACTTCCTGGCTTAGCTGCATCTTATCCTCGCGCTCATCTGATGCTTCATCGAGCTGTTTTGATAAGTAGAAGTTCTGGCGGTTCAGCTCAGCATTCTCCTGACTCAGCTGCGTAAGCTGCTCCTCCAGGTCAGTGATTACCTGAGGCAAAACAAACAGGTGGAGGTGTTAACCCCATACCGACAAGCGGTCTCAATAAAAACTGCTAGACATATTTATTGGTAAATGGAATAAAATACAAAAAATAATGGCAACTATTTTGTATCACAGAAGCTGCAATGAGATCCTAAGTAGATCAGTATTATTTCATACACAAATTGCTATACTGCACAAATCTTATAGCTGTTAGTTGAGGTCAGTAAAGAGGAAAAAAGGCAGCAGCAGCACTTACTGAGCAACTGTCCCTTAAGGCGTCAAATTTGCGCTGAATGTCGTCTCTGTGGTTCTGCAGGAAAAAAAAAAAGAAAAAGGGGACAAAGGTGTCAAAAAAATGATGTGCAATCTGAAATTATGTAAATAATTTTTTTTCTTTTAAATAAATGGTGTTGGAATGTAAGATTATCCTACAACCACATAAATGGAACTGGCTTCTGAGTTGTTGTTATGGATAGAGACCAGAGGCATTTTGCTGAAGGAAATCTGCCTCCCTCTTTCTCTCTATGCCAAACTTACTGTACAGCAACTTTATGAGACCATGTCCTTTTCTGTTTAGAGTAACATTTCTTACCCTCAGTGCAGTGATTTCCTCCTCCGCCTCAGCAGTGGTCTCTTCCAACTCAGTCTTAGCCTGCTGCAGCTGACTCTCCAGGGCAAGGCGTGCAGCCTGCAGGCTACTGATCTGGGACTCGCGCTCTTGAAGAGACAAGGTCAGCTCTGACACCTGTCTCTTGATCTCCATTTTCTCTTCTTCATGTTCAAGGCCCATCTACATGGAAAACAAAGTAAGAGGTTATTCTCCCTTTATAACAGAGTTCTTACATATTTTTCATGTCATAATTCCCTACTCCTCTAAGCTTAAATTTCCAGAGTTTTCAGTCCCTGCTGACAGTTTTATGAACTTATTGCAAATATATCTACCGTGGTTTGGCTTCAAAAACAAAACCTGCATAAAAACCTGACATTGAAGAGGATGGACAGACACAAAGGCCGACCAATGAAGGAGTGTTTGAAAAGCAAAACATGAATGGGTGGATACAACTTTTAGAGGATTAAAAAAGTTAAACATTTACAAAATATATATGTTTCCATATTCCGTTTTCTTTTCTCACTTATTCAGCCTCAAAAACATTTAAATAATCCAGTTTTCCAGACCCTGTGAGAATTCTGTGTAACGTCTTTCATGCGTCCCACAATACTTGTTAGGAATGGTATTCACATATGATTTTTGGCCTTTTTTTATGTTTGGAGGGAACTGGACTCCATGGGTTTTAAGAAAGCAGCACTATAGTAATGGAGCTGCTGCAAAAGTAATTTTATCGATGGCTTTGTGTATCAAATATAAGAAAAAAGAAACCAGTTGAATCAATAACACAAAGCAATAAGTCCCACCAGAAGATGAAAAGCAGACTTATCTTTTAAAAAGATGCACCAAGTAGGTGGCTTCTGAGTTGTTATTATGGATAGAGACCAGAGGCATTTTGCTGAAGGAAATCTGCCTCCCTCTTCCTCTCTATGCCAAACTTACTGTACAGCAACTTTATGAGACCATGTCCTTTTCTGTTTAGAGTAACGTCTCTTACCCTCAGTGCAGTGATTTCCTCCTCCGCCTCAGCAGTGGTGACCAGAATCAGCTGATTTTCAATTCAACCAGCTGCTCTAAAAGTAAAAAATCTTATGTTTTTCTGATCAATTAAAAAAACTGTACCAAAATGTTACCAGGTATGTAAACAACAACACTCTTTAGTGTGGATGGTGATACTGAGGAAATACTCCTTTAACTATTTTTAATTAAGAAAGAGTAAACACCATGTAACACCCAAAAACCAAATCATACTCGCATTTTCTGGTAATGTGAAAAAGTGAAGCCTTTCTGGGACGATATTCACCAAATTCTTGGGGAAATATTTGGATATTCTATATCAAAGTCATGTATAATTCTATATTTCGGTTATCTTAAGGAATATGTATATCCCAGGGATTTATATCTATGTAAAATGCTGCTGGCAGCGGCAAAGAAAACAATCATTAAAAACTGGTTAAAAGAGAACACGCCAAGTACTGGCCTTTGGATAGCCACTGTTGAGATCAGCGGAATGGATAGACTCAAAATGAAGGTGCAATAATATCTGGACAAACTGAATTCTTACAGAAAAATGAATTAAAGATATTCAAAACTTAAGGTGAAACAGCTGCTCTGTATTTACTGACTTGGGATAGTTCAAGAGGACAGTTCAAGACACATGTTTGCAA
This sequence comes from Valencia hispanica, assembly GCA_963556495.2. NCBI lineage: Eukaryota > Metazoa > Chordata > Actinopteri > Cyprinodontiformes > Valenciidae > Valencia > Valencia hispanica. The sequence goes on from OY747708.1 coordinate 24,722,057, forward strand.
GATAATGTTAAAGAGGATGGGGTTGGTGTTTTGAACTATGTCTATTTTTATACTACGTTCATAAACCCAAATAAAATAAAGTGAAAAAAAAGAAACAGTAAACACCGAGCATGTCGACTGTTCCTTCAGAAAAGCAGATCTACTCTTCTGTACTGTACTTATGAATTTTGCTTTTTCAATCCAACTTTTTGTGGACAATGAAAATCCATCTGCCTTGGGGACAGAGCGTAAAATTGCTGAAGAAAAAAAAAAAAAACAGACCTGGAGATAACAGGAAGGCTGAACAGATTACTGTAAAGGCTCCTTTCTTCTCTTCTTTTCAATAGTTAACTCTAAGATTTCCAGAAGACTGACATGTCCAAATTCCACTTGTTTTTTTTTTGGGGGGGGGGGGGTTGTCCTGCTTGGCAGTGTGGAGCTCAGAATTTGTGTCCGAGTACCAAGTAGAAGCCCAACAGATTTAGTTTCACAAGCGGAGCAGTACAGCTTTTGCTATAGTACTCCACTTGATATATGTGTGAAAAATCTTTATTATGAATTGCTGGGGGTTTTATTTCCTGATGTTATGGACACGGAGACGGAAAATTAAGGGGAAGAAAGCAAGAAGATGAAGAAGACAGCTAGGAAACAAAAAGTCATGAGAGAGGGTGAGTTGAAAATACAAGAGGAATGGGAACAAAGAAAACAGGAAAACATTGAAGTCTGCCTCCATACCCAAAGGACGACAGAGAGAGGGGAAAAAAACAAAAAAGGAACATCGACATAACAAACCAAACATCGTGAACTAAGAACTAAACAACCACATCACACAAAAATGGATATAAAAATACAACAACAATGTCACAGAAAAACTCATGGTACCGATTAATCAAGCTCTAGTAATGATAACCTGAACATGAACAGACATGAAGGAGATCGGAGCCAAGACGTCCAAAGGACCCCCAGAGCCCCAGGCGGACCCGGGCTGGGCCGACCGCATCCCCCAAGAGAGGAGCAAAGGAGAACCCCAGGGGAACGTCCAGCGGCTACTTTGCAGGGGCCCGGGGGGCAGCAATGACGAGCTCACAGGCTCCGCCAGCAACCAGCCGCGCCAGGGCGGGCCGAGAGAGCCGGGGCCCAGGGGCGCCCCACCCCCCAGCAGGGACCCGACAAGGGACCGGCTGACGAGGGGCCCCCGGCACTGCAGGGGCCGCGGCCGGCCGCCACCACCACCCCGGGCCAATCCCCAGCGCCAACATCCCAGGACCCCACCCCTGCCCCACGTCAGGGCGCCCCACTGATAGCCACAGTGGACGGACGGCATCCCCAGGCCAAGCTCAGCCAGCACCTGGACACCAAGTTGTACCAGCTCCTGATCCCACGCAACGCAGAGCGCCGAGACCAGGCATCCAACAAAGGCCAGGGCCGGTCCAACCCGCCAATGAACAGACCATGCACGGTGCGCACAGAACAGGTGATTGAACGAGCAGAGACGCTGGATCCGTATCCCGCAGAGCCACCGAGCAGGCACCACCCAACAATCCCAAACCTGGCACCCCTAAAAGAGGTGCCCCAACAGACCAAAGGAAGATATCGGCCCAGCGCATCGGCCGACCGACACACAGGCCCCCCCAGGCCCGGCCAGGCCCGCACCAGGTCCGAACCGGATTGACCACCGACGCACTAGTAGGCAGGGACATCCGTCACTGGCGGGGAGTGACGGAGGGGAAATAGGCCTCCCATTAAATGTAAGGCCTGAGGTGCGACCCAACCTGACAGGCAGACAAAGACATACAGACACAGTCATACGTTCCCTCCCTCTTAAACACATACATTCTCACTAACTCACCAAGACACCCAAGAAATGACGCTGTACCCTCACTCATACACCCCATACACACTTCATGCTCCCAGGTCCAGGTACCGATGCCCCATTAGAGCCACCAGCCCCCGAACCGGGGAGATTCCACATGTTTAATGACAGACAGGTTTAAGACACAGAAATTGATGTTGACAATTAGCAAGTAAAATGCCAATCATTGTCTTTGTAAAAGAGGGTTTTGTTCACTTAAAACAGAGACTGGTCTCTCAAACTTATGACTGGATATTCATATTTTCTGACCCTAATTTAAGTAAATAATAAAAGACAGGAAGGCTAACAATAAATATTTAGAATTTTGAAAAGTAATCAGCTAAAATCAGTATTGGTGGGTCAGAACTTTAGAAAAACCAAACACTAGAATTCGACTGCAAAAGTGTGTTCCATGAATCTCTCAGACTAGAAGGAATGTTCTTTTATTTTCTCTGTTAAAGAGATGTGTGATATCAAATTATATCTGCTACAATTCTATAATTCTGTCTCAGAGAGGGCAGTGGAAATGGTAGTGTAAGTAAGACAGCAATGCGAGTATTTAGTGCCAAGCTGTGTATCCTAAGTGTGAAGAGGCAGGGACATGACAGCAGGCCGTCTGTCAGCAACATCTGCAGACAAGCTCTAATTCTGAACCTTTTTTTCAAACTGTTACAAAAAACTAAACATTGGACCATTAGGAGACGCTTTCCTGGGAGATGGACAACTATGACAAATTCTAGGAGAATACTGCTTGTATTATGTATATGTACATGTGTACAAACAGGTCTCCTCTAATGTTTTGTTAGATTTTATTGAAATATCTATACACTAAGAGTATCTGGCACCGAAGTTAAATTTCTTGCTGGTTTGCCGACTTTTCACATTAGGGGTGTCTTTCTAAATTTGTATCCATCGTTTTATTTTCATGAAAGCTATAGAAGCCAAGTAGCTGATCAGCTCCTTAATCCTTCTGTCCACTGTCAAGATGCAAGGCTGGATTCTGTGCTGGTTTAACTGAATTACTTAATCTTGAGCTTATAGATTTAGCACCATCCATTTCCCTCCTGTTGCCTTACCTCCCGCAGCCGGCTCTCCAGCTCCATCAGCCGGGTTCTCCTAGTTTGCTCCTGCTGACTCATTTTCTCCAGGTGCTCCTCTAGTTTGGCGTTCTGAGCCTCAAGCTTGCCTGCTTGAGACTCCAAATAAAACTTTTGCTGACGAAGTTCTGAGATCATCTCCTCTTGGGCTTTCCTGCCAAGAAAAGCAAACACAAACATGGCTATTATTTGTTTGTTTGAGTCATCTTTAAAGGAGACAGAAAACCACAACAAACAGTGCCTTGCGAAGTATTCGACACCTATTGAACCTTTGTCCTTTACAAAGATTGATAGGATGATAAGCACACACAAAGTAGCACATAACTGTGGGAAAATGTGTGGAAGGAAAAGGATAAATGGTTTGGATTGGACAGTTGGTTGTACTGTTGCCTTGCAGCAAGAAGGGCTTAGATTCAAATCCCAGAATGGGGCCATTTTGCATGGAATATGAATGTTCTCCCCAAGCATGCGTGGGATCTCTCCCAGGTATTCCGGCTTCTTCTGACAGTCCAAAATCATGATTGTTAGCTAAATTGGCTACTCTAAATTGCCCTGAAGTGTGAGGATGCATGGTTGTTTGTCCTGTGTCTCTCTGTGGCCCTGTGACAGACTGGCGACCTGTCCGGTGTGTACCTCGCCTCTCGCCCAATAACCACTGGAGATAGACACCAACCTAAAAAGTTTGCATTTGCAATCAGCCCATTCAGATTCAACATTTTATAGAACCACCTTTCTATGCAATTACAGTTTCAAGACTTTTGGGGTACTTCTTTGCCAGTTTTCCGCACCTAGATGTCAAAACGTCTCACCCATTCTTCTCTGGAAAATAGCACAAGCTCAGTCAGATTGGATGAAGGGCATCTTTTAAACTTAAACATCATCCATGTTTGCTGAGGATTCTTAATAGGACTTATTTCTATGTTATTCTGGCACATGAAAAAGCTTCATAGCATGTTCCTTATCCATTGTAGCTCTAGTTCAGACGTGCCCAATCCTGGTCCTTGAGATCTACCATCCTACAAATTTTAGATGTATCCCAGTTCCAAAAACCTGAAGGAAATTGTTCAATTACCTCATCAGCACTGCATGACCATTTTATAACTTTATTAATAAAATCAATTGAAAATTATAAATATTTTCCTCCCACTTAATTATTCAGTACTTTGTGTTTGCAAAACAAAATCTTTTCCACATGTGCTGGATGCTTCGGTCACTCACATATTCTTCTGGGTGTAGATGCTACTATTGGCTGCCAGCTTGTTAGCCTCCGACAGCTCAGCGATGCGCTGCTCCAGGTTCTTCATCTTGGAATCCATAGCATTGATGGTCTGCAGTAGAGCAGGGTTACAATTAACGCCCTGCATATCAAGATCTAACCGACCGGCAAAAATCCAAATAGGTTTCTGAATCCTTTCTTTTTTATCATTTAGAATAACAGCAAAGCATATATTTAGGTAGCACAGTCTGTTAAAGTTAGCATAAAGTTAGAGGTTTACAAAATCCTATTCTAATCCATTTAGTAGCTGACCATCTGAGAAAGCTTCTTAACTGCCTCAGTCAAACACATTAACAAGATTAAAACTTAAGCCAAGGCTGTATTGAGCAACAAGAGCCACTCTGCCAATTAACCTGTCTACGCCAATGTAACGTAATTTTCCTCTGGGGTCAATAAAGTATTTTTGAAATTGAATTTAATTAACCAAACTGGTATAAGAAATGATGGAGCTAGGAACCAAATAAAATATCTGAATGAACAATCTTACAACCAAATCCCAAGTTCCCAAATAGGTAACTTAAGCACATACAGCTCCTAACTAAACAGACATAATGAACTTTACATCCACTTCCTGGAAGAATAAGAGGGAGCTTTTGTTGTCTTACAGCTTTCTGTTCGCTGATTAGTTTGCAGTTCTCCCTCGACTCATCCTCCTGCTGCGCCCTCTTTACCTCGAGGCTCTCCTTCTCAGCCATGTCTGCCTTCATCTGGGATTCCAGGACCTGAATCAGTCAGAGCCAGAAAATATGACACTGGTCAGATTATACGAGAGATGTTCACGCTTCATTTAGAATCTGCTACAAAACATACTTTGTGGTATAGCAGTAAAACCCTGGGTGGAAACTTTGAACAGAGCATTGTCATTTCTCACTGTCGAACGTGTGACGGCAACATTGACTCAAAATTGTGGACTTGATAAGAAGACACTGTTTTAGAAGAATGTTTTTTACCTTGATCTTATCTTCATAAAGCCTTTCCTTCTGAACCAGTTGAGTTTCCATTCTCTGAGCCGTTGACTGAGCATCCCTTAGGTTCTCTTCTAGTTCCTGTAGAAATTATTAACATTATAACAAAATCTGAAGTAACGATAAAGAACGGTTCAACTAATAAATTTACTCTCACTCCAAATACAAGAAAAACAAAACAGCAGAAGAAACTTGCATTAAAAAGCTGGAAATCCACAAGCTGACTGTAGCGGTGCCTGTTCATGTTGAAAATCTTAAAATCCATCAATGTAACACCAAATCTTTCAAACTACTTGTGAGCCTCTGCTCTCTATGTCCAATTCCTACTGACTGAGACTAGATCATTATGGGGTTAGATGGGTGGAAGGCAAAGAGCAGTGGGGAAATTAAGGGTGGGGTAGTGAAGAGTATTAATGAGCTTTATCTTAGGCTCTCCCACCAGGATCTTTTCAGCCATCTGCTGGATCTGCTGAGATTTGGTCTGTATGTCATCTTTCAGCTTATTCTCCCGCCGCTCAACCATCTCCAGCCTCTTCACTTGGTTTTCCAGGGTCTTCCTGCCCTCCTGCTTACACAACAAAAAATTAAATCAAAAATAAAATGTAAGTACACAGAAAGGTGGGGGTATCCATCCACACAGAAGAAAGAAAAACAAAAAACAATGGAACACACTTTTTATACAGTGCCTTGCAAAATTATAAGTACCTCTTGAACTTTTTCACAACCTGTCATGTTACAAATGCAAACTTCAATGTATTCTAATTGGGATGTGACAGACCAACACAAAAACATAGGAAAGAGATGTGGTGCTCATACATGGTGTAAGTGTATGGCAGAATGATGTTCAGTTAGTTTTCTGCAAGAGGCAAGGCAATTTTATTTGTATAGCACACTTTCAACAAGGTAAATCAAGATGCTTGACATGATTAAGGGGTAAAATAAAAACAAAAAACAGACAAAGCATATAAGGTAAAAACAGCAATAAAGCAAGAAGCATACACAAAACATATGATACATGAAAACTTTACTCAAAGGCAGCTCTAAACAGATAAGTTTTTAGTTGTGATTTAAAATAACTCAGTGTTTCAGCAGCTTTGCAGTGGTCCGGAAGTTTGTTCCAGATTAGAGGAGCGTAGAAACTGAAAGCTGCTTCTCCATGTTTGGTTCTGATTCTAGGGATGTTGAGTAGACTGGAGGTAGAGAACCTGAGTGGTCTGGGGTGTTGGTATAGTAACAGCATATCTTCAACATATTTTGGTGCTAAGCCATTCAATGATTTATAAACTAGTAAAAGCATTTTGAAGTCTATTCTCTGAGCTACAGGGAGCCAGTGTAAGGACTTTAGAACTGGGGTGATGTGCTCTACTTTCCTGGTTCTAGTGAGGACGTGAGCAGCAGCATTCTGGATCAGCTGCAGCTGTCTGATTGACTTTTTAGGCAGACCTGTGAGGACGCTGTTGCAGCAATCAATCCGACTAAAGATAAACGGATGGATGAGTTTTTCGAGGTCCTGTTGAGACATCAGTCCTTTAATCCTAGAAATGTTCTTCAGGTGATAGAAGGCTGACCTTGTGATTGCCTTTATGTAATCTTGGAGGTTCAGGTCTGAGACAATTACTACGCCTGATCGGTATTTTTTAGCTTTATTAATTGAAGCTGTGTGTTGACTCTTGATCATTCCTCTTTAGGTCCAAAAATAATTACTTTAGTTTTGTTTCTGTTCAGCTCGAGAAGGTTATGGCACATCCATCCATTGATTTGCTCGATGCAAAAACCAAGAGTGTTTTGGAAGTAGACCAAAAACTTAGGACCCGCTGTTTTGCAACAGCATTCACCCCATGCTGTTAATTTGCTTCGGTCTGACCTGTAGCAAATGCTGTCCAGCAGAGCGCAAGGCCCTGCTGGGGTGATAAAAATGTAAAATCTCGTATCAGTAGACAGAGCCAAACCATGTGTTACACTAAAAACGAATGTGGATCTCTGCACCTCCTCCAGAGTAATCGAATGACTCAGCATTTCTTTGTGATCACTGCTCTCCTTAAACATGTCATTTACGATTTACATGTTTAGAGAGATAAGTTGAAAGATTGAAGTTGCGTTTGTAAAGAAAGAAGATACATTTGATACATGCATCTGGATACATTTACAGAGCACTGTATATTGTATGTAGATTTAGGCTGGTACCTCCGTCTCTCTCAGACGACGCTTTAAAGTATCACTGGAGTCCGTTTTCCCCCGCAGGCGCTCCAGATCCCGCTCCAGTCGCTCTTTGGCCTGTCGGACATTCTGCAGCAGCTCAGTGGCTTCTGTGCTCGCTTTCACTGCCTGGGGAAAATCAGAAGGTCAAAGGCTGCTAATGTGTCCCAAGACAACATCTTGATATGCTAGTCCAAATCTTACCCATGGAGGCCAAAAGAAGAAAAAAAAGCCTCTCATGTGAATAAACTGCTTTTTATACAGGGTCAGGAACATGTATTGTTTTTTACTTGAGGAAAAAAGAAACAATATAAGTAACATTACCTTAGACAGTTTGTCTTGGAGCTCTTGGATTTTCACCTGCTGCTCAGAGTTGGTCTAAATGAAAGGAAACAGTGATTTCAAAAATCAAGCTTGATGACTTTAGCTTTGCAGAAATACACAACAGAATGATCCCTTATCTACCTTCTCAAGTTTGGAAAGAAGCTCCTCCACATCAGCTTTTCCCTGCTCTTTAGCCTGAAAATTAATAACCCTCAACAGGTTAGTCAACATTTCCCCACCGAGAATGCAATTTACTCTTAAATGATGGACTTCTGGGAAATTCAAACCTGGGTGGTATTTTATAGGTGGTTTTTAGTGAAATATGTCATGTAAATGTCTACATTAATTGTTCAACTAAAACCTATCTACAGCTATCAATACAGCAGTTTTGTTCTCACAAACCATCTTTGGTATATACTGAATTAACCAGAGACCTTTCAAGCAATGGGGAAAAAGTAAACACCTTGCCCCTCATTTATCAACCGTACTTACACACAGATCCGTGTGTAGGAACAATTTTACGCTTTGTGTGGTATTTACCATCTTGTACTTGTGTGTAGAAATTTTCCTAAATATAAGAACAGCTCTGACCATGCGTACGGACAGCATCTAGTGGTAGAACGAGGAAACTGAAACTGTTTGATGGAATATTTATCTCTTCAGTTTATCACCTCTGGCAAGGACCTGATGTTGGCATCTGTCGGTCATTTAGCAAAATAACTAAAAAACTTATGGACTGATTAGGATTAAACTTTCAGGAAGTGTTGGAAATTTGCCAAGAAACAAATAATTACATTTTGGGGGTGATCATGCAAGGAGATCCTGTGAAACGCATTTGCGAACTGTACTGTGGAAACTGGATGGTCCGGCTCATCGGTGCAGCAGGTTGTCACCGTCTCCGTGCGTACTGATGCCAGCCAAAGCAGTGTCTCCAACAACGCTGGCCACACGCGTGTTAAATGTGGAGATCTGTGCACCCCCAGTAGAAGTTCTGTCCCAGCTGTGTGCTGAGGGACGTTTTATTAAATTCAGTTTGATATTGAACCATTTTTTACCTTTATTTCCGACAGGAACCTCTACACTGTACAGACAGCATTTACTGCTCTGTCACTTTCTCCTAGGCAGTATTCCTTTTTTTAATGTTCTGGACAAATTTTACTAATTTAATTTGCTCATAGAAGTTAGGTATTTCCACAGAAGTGAATAACAGCAAATGAAATGATTCTTGTAATTTTTTTTATGTCTGCAGCAGGAATTGAACTGCTGCCTGCTTGGAGGGGGGGGACATGAAGCAGAGGAACCACTCATAACAGAGGCCAAAAACTATAGGTGCTAAAATGTATTTGCATTAACTATGACAATTTTCAAAACGTCTGTTCATCAGGACTTTTTGTCCCACTTATGTTTCACCTTAATCTCGGTGTCAGTGAAATTCTTTTTTTCGCCACCGCACATTTGATAATTCAGACTTTTGACTGCTCGTACAAACATTCTAAATTTCATTCATGGGATAGAATATAGGACAGTTTCTACGAACGTTTGATAAATGAGAGCCCAGGGGTCTACAATTTTGCTCCAATACTTTTCACCTCATAAACAATGCTCATCAATGCACAATAGGGAAAAACCAAACTCTTCACAACTACACAATGGATGCAAACAACTAAAGGAAAAACAAGGATCCGTTACTGAACATGTACTTTACATAATATATACATAAGGTTTATTTTGGTGAGAAAAAAAAAAAAAAACCTTTTGGATTCTCTGCTGGTATTCCACTGCCTTTCGTTTAAGTTCTTCGCTCGTTTGTCTGGAGTCTCTCAGCTCGGCTTCATAGAGGTCACTGCGACGCCTTGCAGCTGAAAGGTCCTCTTCCAGCTGCCTGATTGTCACCTGCATCTCCTCCAGCTGGGCGTGGTACTCCTGAGGACATCAGCAGCACATGAAACAACGAGGAAGGACAAAAAGAAGGTACAGATGTGAATGTTCATCTAATTGTTAAAAATTGTATTGTGGGACCTGGCAATTTAGTTCTTCAGATTTGTTTTCTCATTATAAAGATTAAAAGAACATTTCAAGTGGGGCAATAAATATGCTTAGACTTAGACTATTTGCAGTTCATACAGTTGAAACCAGCTATTTAAATACACTGCATAAAAAGACATATGACTTTTCTTTATAACCTTCATTGTGTCTGGCATTAAAGCAGACTAACCATTTCCTGATTTAGGGCAGCTAGGATTTACTAAATTAATCTGCTGAATACCAAAATGAGCAATAGAATTAAAAAAAATTTTTTTTTCAAATTCACATAAATTCCTTAATATTTAGTACCATTACCTTTAGAGGGCATAACTTGAGTCAAACGTTGCAGGACTCCTTCTAGATGAAGTCCTGCCTCATTTCTCCAGAAACAACTGGTGTAACTGCTAACATCTCTCTGAGAGACAATTTACAAATAACTGGAAAATATTCTCTCTTCACAAGAAATTTCTTCAGTTCAGTGCCTTTCATAAATTCAAATTCACAACAATGAGACATCACTGGTTTACTAATAGAACATATAGATTGGGATCCTGATAGTTATTTTAGGCTTCCCTCTGCATATTATACATTTATCTGTTATATGAAGACTTAGTGCATTCAAGCCTGTATAATTACAGGGTGCCCCCTCTGTATGGTGGCTGGGAGAACCTCTTGGTCAATTGCTCATGTTTTGAACCTTGCAGGGATGTCATCTGCTCTGATGACCTTTATGCGTGTTGGCCACCCAGAGGGGAAGCCCTGTGTGTGTAACAGACACACACAGAGGGGAAAATATTATCTCACTGCTTCCCCAGTTAGTCCACTATCAGATATTGCTTAAAATCAAACTTGGAAAAAAAACAAAAACAAAAAAAGAACAGAGTAGACTTGAAAGACTCAAACGTTTTGAATAGAAAATAAAATCTTGTTTTTTTCCCCTGACATACTTGTTCCTTAATTTCTTGCAGCTTGTTGCTTTGCTCTCTTATGTCGTGCAGCAGCTGCATGGCCTTATCGTCCTCTCTGGAGACCTCGACGCGTGCCTCCTCCAAGCTTCGCTTCAGGCTCTGCAGACACATGCAAACACAAGGTCCAATCAACACAGTCAGTGGTGTAAAAACTGGACAGATGTCTGAATGAGCAATCATCCCTCTAACAACACCGCATTCAAGCATTCTCTGACAGCCTACAAACACATCTGAATGAGCTTGTAGTATGACTCACACTGCACTCAGTAATGTAGGTGGCAAGGTCTTGCTCCAAGATGCTTCTCTGCGTCTCGGACGCTTTCAGCTCCACATCCTTCTGGTGGAGCACTGACTCCAGGTCAGTCATTTTACGCTGGAACCTGGAGATTTCCTGCTCCATCTTGATGCATCAAAGAAAACATACGTTATTCACAGCCTTCAAGTGAAGGTTGAACATTTAAAGCATTGAGGAAAGAAAGGCATAGTGGTTTTATGTTCTAACTGTGACCATCCACCGTATAAAAATCTCTAAATGAGCAGCAATATTCTTGTATGCCAACTCGCACTTGGCTGAAAAAGCTTATTCTGATTCTGATTATACTTGATTATATTTATCTGACCCATTGTGCCACCGTGAATGCCGCAAATTACAAAGCTGTGATGTTGTACAAACAAGAAGATTATCTTGGCTTATTGAAGCACAAACAGAAGATTCTCTGATCTGTGTTAAGCCAGTCTGACAGAATAAACACAAACACGTCTGGTAATAAAACCCGCTTTTTTGGACTGATTTTGTTCAACATCCAATACATGCCAACAGAACTTTATTGTTTCCAATAAGGAATTAGTCCCTTTGGTTTGCAAAAAAATATTTTTTTTCCCCAGAGGACTCCCGCAACAGATTTTTTGAAAGAAGAGTTTTATTTAACAAATCCCCATTGAGAAGACGTTGGTGAACGCTTTGGCAACAATGAACTGTGATGAAACTTGGCTTTGTACTCTTACCTTATGGCATTTGTCTTGAGTTTCCTGTAATTCTTTGCTTTTAAGATTAAGCTTCTTTTGCATGGAGTTGGTCTTAGCAGGAGAGTTAAGACCTGCAGACACTGACCTGAAACAACAGCATATAGAGAGGGTCCTTAGTGCAGTTAAGAAAAACACAGATCCTTCAAACTGGCTGCATAACGCATGGCAATGGCATCATTTATTTTCAAGTATGTTTAAACAAAAAGGTCAGAACCACATTCGAACATATTAACATACTATAAAACAAAACAAAGTAGGCTTTAATGAAATGATTTGTAGAGTACCAAAAGAGTAAGGCTGAAAAAAAGATTTTAGAACAACTATATACACCCTACATATTTGCATGTATATATGCATTTGTATATTAGCAAAGCAAAGAAAATAAAATAAATGCATATTAAATACATCAAAGTACCTGTATTTTCCCTGGGTCACATTTGGTATTATATATTTGTTTCACGTTTGACAAACAAAAATAATGTCTACCTTATCGAGGTGCAAAGGTATTAGAGGAGGGCTTAAGGTTAACTCTAGGAAATGTAATTCAGCCTAAGTCACAGAAGGATGGTATCCAACTCATGACTCTTTCTAGAAATGATTGCATCATCATCGTTATAACTCCTTCACGTAACAGCAAGGACACACAGGAAGGCTTTAAAGAGCTTTAGCTGCAATAAAACTGATCATAATGCAGACACAAAACCAACCATCAAAAATAAACATCAAGGTCTGCCTTGAATCAACTCCTATTTAGAGGCACATCGAGGCCAACAATAACACTCCTGCCAACAGTCAGGGTGACATGCAAGAAAGCCTTTCAGAGGAGAGAATATTGTGCATTTTCTATTTAATATGGTTTATTCAGTACAAAAACAAGCTGCAGAGAAAAAATAAAAAGCAGGGACACCAGCCAGGAAATATTTCCTCTCTCCCCGACAAAATAATGTGACAGGGAATTTTGATTGTGTTGTTGTTTACCATGAATCCATCTTTAACTTTGCAGCAAGTTTAATGATTTGTTTTCTTTAAAATATTAAGAGCGCACAGTCGATTTGGCATCTCTGAATAGCAGCTTTTGGAATAAATGATCAGGACGTTATGAATGGGTTTACAAATAAAGCAAAAGGATCTTAAACAAAGTTGAGTCAGCCTGAGTCACTATGTTAAAAATAACACCACAAAAGCAATCCCTGCTCTCACTGCTTCCTGCAGTAAGGAGAGCTCCCCCTGAAACATATCAATACATGGAGCATATAGTACACGATATAAGCAGAATCCCCCACCCACCCACTCACAGAGCTGTGCTAAATAAAAACTGAAACACCACATCAGTCATTTATTTCATGGGAATCCTGATTAAAAATGAAAGCTAAAAAGGAGCCAAATCAAAACGTTCAGAATCCAATTATACATCACTGCTGTCTTTACTTGAATAGTTAAGAGGATATGTGAAGAAAATACTGTAATGATGAAAAGGTATCTAGTTGGGATTTTCTGGACTGAGGTCTCTGGTTTTCCTGTCTTTTATAAAAGTGACAACATATCAAAGGAGGACAGCTATCTTTCTCATAACATTCAGACTCCCAACTGCTCCTTCATGGTATGTTTTACCTTGAAAATTTGTATGTGTAAAAAAAGGCTTTTAAAATAAAAGGCCAAACTCTCTGGAGCTCTAATATATTGTAGGCAGAGGGGAAAACAAAGCATAAATTATTATTTTATTGTTATAAATGTACAGGGGAGAAAATACCAGTTTAATCTGTAGCTAAAGAACATGGTGGTTGTCATTACTTTGAACTGTGGCTGAGGAATAAATGAGGACGCAGTGCAGACTGCATTACTGACGGGAATCAATAATAGACAGGAACACAAGGAAGGTATGTATGTTTAAGGTTAATTAGCATTGATATATCTGGTGTATACACAGAATATATTCATAACACAAGAGAAATATGCAATATGAAGAAAATCCAAGTGAAGACGCAAGGTCCTAACAGCAAGAAATTATGATCAACAAAGCAATAGCCAGGGAACAATATCTTATAAATCACCTTTATGCAAATTCCTGATTTTTTGTCTTGTTTTTAAAAACTATGCAAAACAATCTAAACATCCATCCTTCATAAAAGCATGTATCATCTGGTAATTTTACCACAGATATTCCAAAGATGATGAGGAACAATTTAGGATTGCTTAATTAAAGCAGACTTGCTTTATACTATATACAGAATGCCATTTCTAGAAGTCTCTCAATAATTTAAACAAGAACATATTTTATAGAAAATTGTGATTTAATGATTTAAATCTATAAGTTCTCCAAACTAAGTATTAGGATAGGTCTGGTTAACAATATTAAGGTGTACTAAGATCTTAAACAGTTATGATTTCAAAACCACTAAGATTTTTACTTTTAGCATTTCTACCGTTTAAAGTAACTTTAATAAGATGTCAGAAACAGTGACACATGGTTTTTCTGGCTGTATGTAGCAGAGACTAATGAAGTGTAGCCCCTCCCCCACGTGTTGCTGCACATTGCCTGTCAGCTGACTGAAAGAAGGCTGCTGACAAATTCCCTGACATACAAGAAAGAAACAGTTAGTAGTTAGGAGAAATGCCTGGCTGTGAAAGACACAGACAACCATGATATTTAAGGTAAATGAGCACCAAGCATCACTCTTATAAAAGCAAAGCTTTATGAAAAGAACCTGCTGGCAAGCTACGACCAGTTGTTTTCAAACAGCTGAAAATACTGTTTATCCCACCATTGACTTTCATTCTTTTTTTTTTTCTTTTAATTTACGTCCAGGGGACCCAAGAGCCGACCCAAAAGGGAGGAGACTTAGGCTCCCCATAGTAGTCTGTGGGAGGAAGGCGGGAATTAGGAAGAATAACAAATGTTGTGGAGCACCAGCCGTATATCACACTATAGATCATTTTAAAGAAGATTATCTTGTGATAATATTGTAAATATGACTCTTTTTATCCTTCCTCTCTTTCACGTGTGCTTCCATCACTCCCTGATGTTTAACATTTTGGGTAATGTCGTTTGCTACATCTGCAGCATTGAGTCTCTTGCGATATGATTATTGAACACACCATTATTGAAATAATGACATATTTGTGATATATTGTGCAGCCCTATTTTACCAACATTACATTTTGCAGGGGTTTAGTCATGATTTGTGTAAACTTTTTTTGTTTTAAAAAAAAAATCACTTGTATCATGTTGTATATACCTTGTTTAAAATTTTGGATTTATTACCACAATGTAATTGTAGTTTTACTAAAGGTAACCCTACACAATATTATGGCATTGGATGAGAGTTAAATGGTCAGCTAAATGAATATAACTTTTCCTCTGGAGACTTTGAATAAAACTTTACGGCCTGCCAGCCATCTGGCATCATTCAGGGAATTCTAATAAGGAGCTGTCAACGTATCATATTCTCTACCAAAGTGTTAGATGACAGACCAGACAGGCTTTCTACTCTACTCAATCACAATCGTCAGTAGACAAGAGAAACTGCTCAAACATATAACTGATTAACTGATGAGTGTAGAATATAATAAACTGTAACCTTTTTTTTTTTTGCACCAGGCAACAGAAGGCTTCTTAGAAATATGAGGCAAGCTATGGAGGGCATTTCCTGTAAAGTTTTTCCTAATGGGGAGTCGGGCAATCAAGGTCAGAAAGAATAAAAAGCAGATAAATCATGACTGGAAACCCCAAAACACATGATTAGCATTTCATTATGCCTGACTCTTGGTTTAATTCCCTATCCTTTTGTGGAACTGCAATGAAGATTGTGGACATCCATATGCATGCACCCACACAAAACTAAAAGATTGTTAGGGTTTTGAGCTTCTCTTTGTCAAACGCGGCAAACAAAACAACTGGCTTCAGCTAAAGAGCTCTAACAGATGAGTGATGTTGTAACAGCAAGAGACAGAGACATTAGAAGAGGGAGAAAACAAGAGGAGGAGATAAGACTGGTAAAGATGGGGGTGGGGGCCGAAGAGGGGAAAAAAAAACCCATCACGGTAGTAACCATAGAAATAGATTTTCTCTCCCAATCTGAGCTCTCAGCCTTTTTTCCTGTCTTCCCTTTCTGTTGCTGCTGCTGTCATGATCCGCAGTCTCCAGCACCATTAACCGGTGAGAGAACCGGCCCAGGGAGGGGGCTAGAGAACTGAAATCCGTCCTCCTGCTTTATTATCTGAGGTTAAGAAGCCAAATACCATTAGGATAAATTACATTCCCAAGCTTATGCTGTTAAAGTCAGGAGCTCATTATGCCTCACAGTGAAACCACAACAACAGCGGCAATGGTGGGAGTGTGCCTGTGTGTGTGGAGTTCCACGTCTCAGCAAACCTCATTGACACACTGAGCCGCATACCAATCAGTGCTCATGGTAACGTAACGCAGCCCAGCCATCCTCTGGTTCATTTATTTCATCTGCCTACGCATCGGATGAACCATGTGTGGTCGTAAAAACAAAAAAAGAAAGAAAAATACAAATCATGAGATAAAAGCATCAGAAATGAGCTCTGCTTCCCTTCTTGTTTCCCACATCAGATGGACAAATGAATTTTGAGCCCCAACAGGCAGAAAACTATTGACATAGACAAGACCAGCTGGCCAGGCCACAATGCTGGGTCACCTAAAAGAGGGCTATAAGGAAACTGTGAAGCCCAACAGCAGCAAACGATCCAGTGTTAGTATTGAAGAACAGATATTACAGAGCTATATGAAAAGGATCAGTGAGATGATTACTGTTGATTCACTCTGAATTTTAAAAAAAAAGCTCAAAAACATAGTGGTAAACAGGTAGCACTTACTCAGATTTGGCCAATGCTGTTAATGCTCTGCTGAAGAACCAGCCTAGAAAGGGCAGATCCTGGCCCCGGAAGCCTGCTGGCAGAGCTCCTCGCTGGGTTGCTGAGGCTGGCCAGGGGGCAGCCTGCTCCGGCTCCTCAAAATTGGAGGTGTCATCCTCAGCATGCAACGCAGGGACGAAAGGCGGCGGAACTGCAAGAGTAAAGGGATGAGAAAGAGGAGGGAACAGGAGAGGGCAAGAAAAAAAAAAAGGTAGTAAAAAAAAAGATGTTTAAAAAAACAACACAAGGAGAAAGGAAAGAGAAAGGAGGGGAGGAGGAGCAGAGCGGTGGGAGCCTAGAGTGCGGCAAGTCGCGCGTTGATGCACATGCTGCCTCTGTTCCTCCCTCCTCCTCTCTCCTCCTTTCATACACATGCTCGCTCGCTCTCTCTCACTGCAGCAGAGCAAGCTAATCAGCTGGAGTCACAGCTGAAGCAAAAGGCTCCATCTGTGTTGAACTGTCAAAAAAAAAGGACTGAATATCCAATGCAAACATGTATACATGTGGTACTTCTTAAAGAGTATTTTATGTCAATTCCAACAAATAAGACGATTTTTTTAAATGTTTTAAAGGCTTTACATTTTTTGTAATATAGTCAACAAATTTCAGTTTTCATAGTCTATCATATTTAATACCTGTAAATTGTAAATCTTTCACGTGAAAGTACATGAAAAGGATGTTTGATAAAGCATCAGATCTGGTGAGTTGAGCCATCTGAGGACAAGAACAATGATTTGGTCGAGCATAAAAAGCCGACTTTCCTGCCAAAATTTATTAATTAACACATAAAGTGGGATGTTGGTCATAAATGTGGCCATGTTTGACAGAAAATATGACTTTGAGTGTTACAGTTGTGTTTTCCAAAAGCTGCTCCGCTGACGTTGTCAAACTTAACGAAACAGTGATGTTAAATCATCAGGCGTTTATTTCCGCCACGGAAAGCCTGCTCGTGTAGCCTGCGTATGGGATTTGTGCTGCGTCTGTTAAGAAGCAGATGAGTTGCAGATCTTTAGTCAGCTTTCCTCCCGTTATCCTCCTACAGAAGGAGCTGGCCCGCTGCCAACGGCTCACAGAGCCTCATTATTTTTCAACTGAAAACCCCTTTTATAACGCAATTATTATCTGTTGCTTACATACATCCACAAGCACACAACACACTTTTATGTAGACTAAGCATTTGTCCAAATCATTGCTATGGAGGTTGACAACAAAGTGTCAGAAGAGGGGGATTCCCCATACCTTGTCTTAAGTTGTTCCAGTCTACATTTGAGAAGAAGGCGTGACACCGCAGTCCCTGGTAACCCAGACGCTCTTTAGCTCCACACAGCAAGCTCCGCACCAAGTCAATAAACTGCTTACTGGCGTGAGGCTCCTCTGGAAACTTTAAGTAACGCTGGAGGCAAACAAGATGGACATTCAATAATAATTCACTACTTAAATAATATAATAATGACTAGATTTTTTTTCTTTAAATGGATTACCGTATCAGAATACCCGACTGTTTACCTGAAAGTTAAGAATGTTGTGAATGGTCTTTGTAGATGTGCCGTCAGAAAAAGGAGACTTGGCATAGATCATCTCATAGGCAATAACCCCAAGGGACCACCAGTCACACTCAACCCCATAGGTGCTCTGAGAGCCCCCGTTTATGACTGTGAGGACCTCTGGGGAAAGAAAGTCCTGGGTTCCAACAGGTACTGAGGCAGTGGCTACCTGGAAACATTAGTAAAATACAGTACTGAAAATGAACATGTGTGGATTACTAGTATTAAGGCAAACCAAGGTTTTGTTGTTTGTTTTTGAAATGACACTTCCAAAACGCACACATTTTCATATCGTTAAAATGGCTTACATGGTTCCTACAGCTTTCACTACAAATATCCATATTTTTGGTGAAACAACTTTCTAAAACTTCTGCATTTTTAATTATTTTTTTTACATTTGAGAACAAACTTTCAATTCTGAATGAATCTGCTTGAATTGTAGTTTAGTCTTAATATCCCTCGATTGCACAAATAATGAAACACTATGTTAAAGTGTGGTGTGGGGCCACTCCTTTCAATTCAAATCAAATTCACTTTATGTATCCGTTAGGAACTTCATTTGCAGAGGGAGTGCCAGTATGGGCCCAATAAAATAAAAACAGTACATCCACAGACATACAACACAATCAACATGAGCAATAAATACATTAAAACAATGTAGTTTAGTGCTTTAGTGCCAACTGGAATTATTTGACTTATCAAGTTAGGAAGTAGTATCCTAGACCACATACAGATTCTTTGAAAACACAATTCAAGTATTTTGGTACTTTTATTGCTGCATCCTGCAGGTCAGCTGACTATAAATAAAGAATACTATGTTTTTCTCGTGTTTACGGAAGAGACCATTTGGAGTGTTAGGAAATATTTCCATCTTGAAAAACTCAGTAAAAGCTGCTTCAAAGCTAAAGTTTGCAAGGTATTTTAAATTAAAGTTATTAGATCATGTTATGAATTTGTTTGTAATTTCCACAGTAATACTGGAAAACCTTGACTCAATGCAAAATCTCATTCAAGCTACCTATTTCGATGATGTCACTGCCAATAACACTTTAGTCCAAACCCGTTAATCCACTTACTGTTTTGTTTGCAGTCAACTTGGCAGCTGATCCAAAATCGGCGAGCTTAATGTGACCAGTCCGGTCGATGAGAATGTTCTCTGGTTTGACATCTCTGTAAGGGAATATTTTACAGGACATTCGATACTGCTTTTAAAAAGCTTTTTGTTGCCTCGGTACTTTAACATGTCAGCTACTCTAAGTTTAATGGAGCACATTAGGAAACATCAGCAATGTTTTTACACTTCATATTATCTGACTCAGAAGTCAAAACCAATTTGGTGGAAAACAAAGTACCAACACCAACTTGGAAACTCTAGTGGCACCTCTTTTACCACATACTGAAGAAAAAGCATTGAAGAGATGAATACAGCTTAGAGTGTCGAACCTGTGGACGTAACCCAGCTGGTGGACTGCCTGAATGGCTTCTACTAACTCAGCCAAATAAAACTGAGCCATTGACTCGTCAAACTGATCCTCATATCGGTTCAGCAGAGACATCAGGTCACCGCCTGGCAAGTACTCCATGGCCTGAAGACACACAGAAATAGAAATTGATAGAAAATAATAGAAAACAAAATTAAACTAGGGCAAATTTATATTGCGATATAATCTAAGGTGTATGCGATAACGATATCACGATATATTCTTTTCTTTATATATATATATGTCAAAATGACGATGAACATTCTCACTTTCCAGATATTGCAGCAGAACAACTTCAAAAAAAGAGTATAGAAGGCCACTTATAGATTATTCATTGTGCAATATGAAAACATTTTTTTTAAACTTTATCATTTTCCAAACAATCCAACACAAAAAATTCTCATAACATAAAGATGATGATATTTTAAATAAATTTTAAGATAAATGTTATAAAAACACAAAGTTCAAAACTGTCTCATTTCCTGGTTATTTGCTGTTTATAAACTTAATATCACACAAAAATAAGCCTACATATATTTGAAATAAAAATGCTTCAAGTTCAAAACGTTTCTTTTCCGTTAAATGGAAAAGAGCAAACCGCAGTAGGCCGGTATAGTCAAAATCTCCACCTTTGGCTAAATTTATATAATTTCTACCTTATACCTTTTATATTGCCCACTACTAAATGAGACATCTGCTTTAAGCTGCTGATTGCAATCAAATCCAAATTGGCTGATTCCAATTACAGGATGATTGAATAGTACAGTACAACTTTATTTATTATCTACATATAAGTGCTGGATCACGTGATGCATCTGAGCTCACATCAAAGCTATGTTCAGATTAAGCTCATAGGGTATTTCTCCTCATTATAAATTCCTTATGTAAGGAGCGGATACCATTACAGATTTATCTCTGATACTGCAGTCAAAGCATTGCTAAAAATAGACCAAGAATAGGCTACCCGCAAAATCCCCGTGCAGCTTGTTTTGCTGTGATCAAAGCATTAAATAATACCTATACAGTGCAGTCAATATGCCAGAAATTAAATTTCATTCCATATTGGGGTATTTTTTTAATCTAAAAACACAAATAACTGATTATTATTTTGACAGTCTTCTGCACCTTGAGGAGGAAAGAAACTAGTCTAGTTGATTGGAGCTATTCGGTTGCCTCAACACACACACTTAACAGGCGAGAGCCACTGTCGCATGAATGGTCTGAGAGTCTGAATGAACGGGAGCATTCTCCAGTGTTACCTAGCAACAGAGAGACTGGGAGCCTCTCTGACACACGGATAGAGATGGATGCTTTGTATTTCTGTCCATGCTCAGTTAGTGAGCAGGGTGGAAAAGAGGGGGAGTGAAACGACGACAAAGAAGAATTGAGACTGAAATGCAGGGGGCATGAAGTAAGATATTTAAGGGGGACACCGATAAAAAAACACACACAAAAAACGCACCATCTCAGCCAATCTGGGGTTAACAGAAAACAAAGATCATGTTTTGTGTAAGGAAGAAACTTAAGGTTCTTCAGAGGCTGACGGAGAAACAATTTTTTCCTTCATTGTATCTTAATAAACTTTAGAGCTGTAGATAAAAATCCTGTGATTTTTACTGGCCCCCCAAAAAGTTGGATTATATCACAAATCAAAAAGACAACGAGCCACACTTTGGCAGACCGAAACAGTGACGAAGAGAATAGCACGAGTCATTAATCGTAAGAGGGGTTAAAAGGATTTCTGGAGGCCTTGCACATACTTTACTTAATTTTTAAGCCTGGTCCTTGTAGTTGACTTTTTCCCCCCTTTATAAATTGTTAAACCACTTATCATCAATTTAAAAATTATTTAGGAACAGAAAGCAACCGGTCTAAAGGGATGACTCTGTCTCATGTCTCAGCTTAGCAGGCAATTCAGAAAAATAAAACCATCTTTTTCTAGCAACTTGCTTCCCAATTATCCTAGTCAAATGGACAAAAAAAAGATAACAGTTTTAAACGGTTTGAAATATAAATAAGTAAGATTTCAGTGATTTTTAAATCAACAAGAATATGGCGTAACAATTTAAATTTGCAGACTTTCTCTAACCCACAAAGAGTCAAACTTATACATATACAGTGGGGCAAAAAAAGTATTTAGTCAGCCCCCAATTGTGCAAGTTCTCCCACTTAAAAAGAAGAGAGGCATGTAATTTTTATCATAGGTATACCTCAACTATGAGAGACAAAATGAGGGGGGACAAAATCCAGAAAAATCACATGGTCTGATTTTTAAAGAATTTATTTGCAAATTATGGTGGAAAATAGGTATTTGGTCAATAACAAAAGTTAATCTATGGGTTTGAGATCTGGAGACTACCTAGGCCAGTCCAGGACCTTGAAATGCTTCTTAGGGGTGTCGCGTAGCAGAGTGACTGAGACGAGCACCCCATGTTCAGAGCCCTCAGTCCTCGATGCGGTTGTTCCGGGGTTCGATTCCACCTTTACCAAATGTCTCTTCCCCCACTTCTCTCCCGTTTCTACACACTATCCACTGCTAATAAAGGCCACTGTGGCCACAAAAACCTTTTAGAAAAAATAGAAATGCTTCATACGAAGCCACCACTTTGTTACCCGGGCGGTGTGTTTGGGATGTCATGTTGAAAGAACCAGCCACATTTCATCTTCAATGTCCTTGCTGATGGAAGGAGGTTTTCACTCAACATCTCACAATTCGTGGCCCCATTCATTCTTTCCTTTACCCGGATCAGTCGTCCTGGTCCCTTTGCAGAAAAACAGCCCCAAAGCATGATGTTTCCACCCCCATGCTTCACAGCAGGTATGGTGTTCATTGAATGCAACTCAGCATTCTTTCTCCTCCAAACACGACAAGTAGAGTGTATACCAAAAAGTTCTATTTTGGTTTCATCTGACCATATGACATTCTCCCAATCCTCTTCTGGATCATCCAAATGTTCTCTAGCAACTGCAAGAAGGGCCTGGACATGTACTGGCTTAAGCAGGGGGACAGGCCTGGCACTGCAGGATTTGAGTCCCTGGCGGCGTAGTGTCTTACTGATGGTAGCCTTTGTTACTTTGGTCCCAGCTCTCTGCAGGTCATTCACTATAAGTCCACCCGGATTTTTGCTCACTGTTCTTGTGATCATTATGACCCCACAGGGTGAGATCTTGCGTGAGGCCCCAGATCGAAGGAGATGATCAGTGGTCTTGTAGGCCTTCCATTTTCTAATAATTGCTCCTACAGGAGATTTCTTCACACCAAGCTGATTAAAAATGTAAGAAAAATGTTCCAAAACAAAGTTCAACAGTATTTTTGTAATAAATAAAAATACAGCATGAGCTATACTACCCCTATCTGTTCCCTCCTTGAGTCAGAATGCACCCAGCTGAGTATACCTCATAGTTTTACAGCACAAAACCTCTCTCAACTGGGCTACATTCTTCTGCTGCAGCAACGTAACCACCATACAACCACAGCAAGAATCACGCAAAAACATTTAGGGAAACCCTTCCTCGGCTTAAACATGCTACAGTCTCACCAGGTAGACGTGATCTTTATCTTGAAAGGCATAAAGAAGCTGTGGAATCCATGGACTGTTGTTCAGAGCCAGAATCCTCCGTTCCTCCTCATGAAAAATAACCTGGAAAGAAGTAAAACAAAATAATAGCCATAAAGTATATCTACTGAAATGCTTTATATTTCCAAACATTTATTTGGTGAGTTTTATTATCAGACAAGTATAACCTGAATAAATACAAAAAGTAGTTTTCAAATGATAATTTTGTTTGTTAAAATAAAAGCTATCCAAACCAACTTGGTCTCAAGTAATAAAAACATCAAATGGCTGGTTGTGTCACCCATGGCACCACTACTACCATCAAATGTTCCAGAGTGTTTCACGTCTCTGTGGAGGAATTTTGTCCACTCTTCTTTCCAGTGTAGTTTGATCTCAGCAGCAGTGAGAGGTTTTCAAGCATAAATGGCTATTTAAGATCACACCATAGCCTCTCAATTAGATTTTATTCCACACTTTGAACAGGCTACTCCAAAACCTTCACTTTCGGGGGGGGGGGGGGTTTTGAGCCACTTAGAGATGGACTTGAATCTCTGCTTTAACCCAGGTGAACTTCAGCTCAAGGTACAAAAACTGGTGGGCTAACATTCTGGTAGAGAACCAAATTTATGGTGGAATTAATAATGGCAAGTCATCCAGGACCTGAAACAGGAAAGCAGCCCAAAACTATCACACTATCACCTCCATGTTTGACTGTTGGTATGACGTTCAGTAATCAAGATCCTGTTTAAGAAATGTGAGATAAGCTTGTCTGCTTTTTTGGTTAGTGGTGGAACTCTCCCAAGAATGCAATTTTTTTAAACCTACTACATGTTGTTAGAATGGTTATACTTAAGCGATTTCTTGATGCTACAGGTCTGTTCCCCCTTAATAAATAAAATCATCATCACCCTTTTTTAGTTACTTTGGTCATCTTTATCAAATATTAAAAATAACTCCTCTGAAATATGCAAGTTTGACCAAAGGAACCAAGGAAACTCCAGTGCCAACAAATGGATGCAGTCAATTATTTTCAACATAGCAAATACAATGCAGATCATAAGAGCTATTAACACAGAGTATATTCAGTCATCCTATGATCAGCTATTTGTTATTATATTTGATCAACATTATGCTATTTAATTGACTATAATTGACCATTGTTAAAACAAACAAAAAACAAAATATGGAATTATAATGAACTTGGACAGACTCCACCCCTTACCTTTCAACAGGACAAAGGCTACTAACTAGGCAAGAGTAGTCGGGAATATGGAAGGCTGTGAGTTTCATTCCAGCTCCCCCCATGCCACACAGAACTCCATGTTGCCCACTGATCTGTGAATCACGGTGTGAAATTGTGTCCCAATGAGTGAATGTGACATGTAGTGTAAGAACGGGTCAGTATGGTGTGAGTGGTCTGTCCATTTACAAAGCAGCTTTAGAAGATGGATGGATTTAGATTAAGAATAGAAGTATCCAATTCAATTTATTAATCTTAAAGGGAAATTAAATATAAAGTACAGGTCCTTCTCAAAAAATGAGCATATTGTGATCAAGTACATTCTTTTTCGTGATGTAATGATAAAAATTAAACTTTCATATATTTTAGATTCATTGCACACCAACTGAAATATTTCAGGTCTTTTATTGTTTTAAAACTGATGATTTTGGCATACAGCTCATGAAAACCCAAAATTCCTATCTCAAAAAATTAGCATATCATGAAAAGGTTCTCTAAACGAGCTATTAACCTAATCATCTGAATCAACTAATTAACTCTAAACACCTGCAAAAGATTCCTGAGGCCTTTAAAAACTCCCTGCCTGGTTCATTACTCAAAACCGCAATCATGGGTAAGACTGCCGACCTGACTGCCGCCCAGAAGGCCATCAATGACACCCTCAAGCAAGAGGGTAAGACACAGAAAGAACTTTCTGAACGAATAGGCTGTTCCCAGAGTGCTGTATCAAGGCAGCTCAGTGGGAAGTCTGTGGGAAGGAAAAAGTGTGGCAGAAAACGCTGCACAACGAGAAGAGGTGACTGGACCCTGAGGAAGATTGTGGAGAAGGACCGATTCCAGACCTCGGGGGACCTGCGGAAGCAGTGGACTGAGTCTGGAGTAGAAACATCCAGAGCCACCGTGTGCAGGCGTGTGCAGGAAATGGGCTACAGGTGCCGCATTCCCCAGGTCAAGCCACTTTTGAACCAGAAACAGCGGCAGAAGCGCCTGACCTGGGCTACAGAGAAGCAGCACTGGACTGTTGCTCAGTGGTCCAAAGTACTTGCATGTCATTCGGAAATCAAGGTGCCAGATTCTGGAGGCAGACTGGGGAGAAGGAAATGCCAAAATGCCTAAAGTCCAGTGTCAAGTACCCACAGTCAGTGATGGTCTTGGGTGCCAGGTCAGCTGCTGGTGTTGGTCCACTGTGTTTTATCAAGGGCATGGTCAATGCAGCTAGCTATCAGGAGATTTTGGAGCACTTCATGCTTCCATCTGCTGAAAAGCTTTATGGAGATGAAGATTTCATTTTTCAGCACGACCTGGCACCTGCTCACAGTGCCAAAACCACTGGTAAATGGTTTACTGACCATGGTATTACTGTGCTCAATTGGCCTGCCAACTCTCCTGACCTGAACCCCATAGAGAATCTGTGGGATATTGTGAAGAGGAAGTTGAGAGACGCAAGACCAACACTCTGGATGAGCTTCAGGCCGCTATCGAAGCATCCTGGGCCTCCATAACACCTCAGCAGTGCCACAGCCTGATTGCCTCCATGCCACGCCGCATTGAAGCAGTCATTTCTGCAAAAGGATTCCCGACCACGTATTGAGTGCATAACTGAACATAATTATTTGAAGGTTGACTTTTATTATATTAAAAACACTTTTCTTTTATTGGTCGGATGAAATATGCAAATTTTTTGAGATAGGAATTTTGGGTTTTCATGAGCTGTATGCCAAAATCATGAGTTTTAAAACAATAAAAGACCTGAAATATTTCAGTTGGTGTGCAATGAATCTAAAATATATGAAAGTTTAATTTTTATCATTACATTATGGAAAAGAATGAACTTTATCACAACATGCTAATTTTTTGAGAAGGATCTGTATAAATGGCACTGGTGACTCCAAGACCTACTTCACCATTCAAGATATCAAACTTTAAAATTATCTCAATGTCCACTAGTTTCCTTACTTTTTGTTTTTTGTTCTTTTTATACTAAAAATGTAATGTAAAGCAAGCAAGCTGATTCCATGTGGCATTAACAAATAGTTACTTGCTCATTCAAAATGGTGCAGTTAGTTGCTCCCTTATCAACATTTCCTGCCATTGCTCATGTACTGTTTTGACAGAAATCTGTTCCATTAGTCATATGCCAGGGACCACAGCTGTGAAATACCATACCCAGACCTTTTAAAAAATGTTTTCAGCCCTACAGCGCTCCCCTGTGGACCATTTTGAGAGTGCAGCTTAAAAATACCAAGTATATCACACAATCTCAATGACTGAATGGTGTTATGCTGAACTTAAAATAATTTTCTTAAAAGGTTTTGTATAGGGCTGGGTAATATGGTTTAAAAATAAAATCTACGATTTGTGTGATGCCAAATCCGATTTCCGATTTTTAATTGATTTCATTTTTTCAATCCTAAAAAGAAATTTAAAATGACAGAAAATATTTTTAAAACTTGCTTTTATTCTAATCCTCCTTTCTGGGAGTTCACATGAATTCAAAGTCCAAATAAATGCAAACTGTAAAACATGAAGGTAGACCTTGGGCGGGCTCACATCACTTTGAACTACTGAAACCCTTGGAGTCCATTGGTGAATTTATTTCAGAATTTCTCGATTTATCCCAAAAGGAAATCTTCATAAACAGAAAATTCAATTAATCGATAAAATTGATTTATCGCCCAGCCCTAGTTTTGTAAACATTTTGCAAGCCTGTCACATATTTTTAGGGAAATCAAATAAAAGTGTCTTACATTTTCTTGAGTGCGCAACACAGTCTTGTTCATCATTTTCAGGGCACACACATCTCCGGTGGCTTTTTCTCGAACTACCCGGACTTCAGCAAAGCGACCACGGCCGACCACTGCACAAAGCTCAAAGTCATGAACCGCTGGCTGAAGGGCACGCAGCTCTGAGACCACCTCAGAAACTGGAAGACAAGCATTGGGATATAAGCAAGAAAAACATGTTCATTGTGAGATATTTAGGGTTCCTACATATGCACAGTTCCAAAATACCATACTTTCACAAAAGTTCAAATTTTTTCTAAGGTTTTTTAGTGTTCTACACGTTTGTGTACACAGTATTTATCAAGCTGGGTTTTATTATCTGTATATTACACAAATCATGAAAAGACAAGATCCAATTGTAGCAGAATGGTTAAGCACTTTTTTCATATTTGGACCAACTTAGATCTATTTCTTTGTCTATATTACATAAACTTGCTCACATTTTGTGACACAAACACCAAGAGTTAATAGTAGGCCTACTTTTCGAAGACAATTTAAAAACTTTAAGTATACAACCTGCAAAAACTAGAAACAGAAAGTAAAGCTGATGGAGAAATAGATGGGCAGATGGATAAACTTTTTTGCCCGTCAGTAACTTTAAAAGAAATCAACAATTGAGTTGGAAAAAAATATGAGTTGTGGTGTGGAAAATCAAAATAAAGCACCTAATTCAAGTATAAAACAACATAAAAAATTATCTTTGAGAGTCCATGTTTTATCTTTCAGATAATGGAATAAAGTCTTCAAACTCTATCAGTTTTCCACACCCAGTTTGTGACTTTTCTCGAAGTGACTTGAGATGAAGTTACTTACATTTATGGACAAACTTTGCAATATGTTGAATCTTCATTAGCTCCGGGGATGTGCACTCTTGGTAGAGCAGCAAAAGAGCCTCCAGAAATTCCTCCCGTCCTAAGCTGCATCCTCCCTGCTGCCCGCCGCACAGACTCACTCTTCCCTAAGGACAACACAAAAACACAAGAAGGGGAGGTCAGGCTCTGACCGCGGGTCAGCCACTTTAAAATGTGCGACGCAAAGCCTATATTGTCTCAACTAAGCAAGTTAGTGAGACATAGCCTTACCTGAAACAACTGGTTAAGACGCAAGCTGCGACTGGTGATGGGGTCAGCGGAGCAGCAAGGTGTTTTTAGGGCTCCCTGACTCACGTATTTGAACTTCAACATGGCTGCCTAACCCCAGATAACCTAAGTGGAAAAACATATGGTTGTTATAAGTTTAAGTGCTGCTAATGTTGTGGGGTTTTAATCAATAAACGGGCTGATTAACCACATGTCGACACTGTGTTCCTTTAGCTCGCGTTACGTCATCGGTAGCTAACGTCCCGTTCTCTAAAGTTGCTAACTAACGAAAACACGTCACTCGTTGCTGTCCTCAAATCATATATAAAAACAAAACCCTGAGCTATTTAAACACTTACCAGAATGCCATGCAGATAGTAATACAATGTTAACATGGGCGCAGAGATCTGCTGAAGAGCACACTCTCGTCCTCTCTAATCTCGCTGCTGTTTCCGGGTGAACTTTCAAATTTTGCGCGTTTTCCGCCCACCTCACGAGCCAAGTGAATGGAGGGGCTTTCTGATTGGATGTTCTTCATTTTCCTGGGCGGGTCTGTTTTGTTGTTTCTAGCCAATCCCTGATAGTTGACCTCACCATTGTGTTTCTCTGAGGATGAATGTTTAGGGATGTCTACAGGCTACTGCAGATGTTAATCGGAACGTTTTGCGAATAACCTAAAGTTAGGGCCTGGAACACAAAAAAGGGCATGGATACCTTAAAATGAAATCAAATAAATAAGAATGTAATATAAATCAATATAACAAGTAAGAAAAAAGATTATTAGCAATAAAGGGATTAAATAGAATAGGCTATAATAGTTGTTGAGACTGTTTTCCTTATGTATATTGGTTACTGGATATGCTTGTATTTTTCAGCCAGTTACAGTGGAAGTCGCAGGTCATTTTACGGTTGTTTTCATAGAATCCCTGTTCTGAAACACTTCAGTTTGAGCTGTAAGTTAAGAACAAACCTAATATAATTTTATCATGCACAGTGCCTTCCAAAAGTATTCCCACCCCCTGAGCTTTTTCACAATTTGTCATGTTACATCCAGATCTTTTGATGTAATTTTATTTTACAGATCAACACAGAGTGGGGCATACTTGTGAAGTGGCAGGAAAATTATACATGGTATTAAGTTTTTTTTATTTTTTATTTTTACACATTCAATTCAAATTCAATTCAAATTAAAAAATACTTTATTGATCCCAGAGGGAAATTACGTGTTGGTATAGCTCATATAATTAATTCTTTAAGGAGTTGTTGTAGATGATGATGGCTGTGGGCAGGAAGGATTTCCTGTAGCAGTCTGTATTGCAGCGAAACTGAAGAAGCCTCCGACTGAAGACGCTCTGTTGTTGTATGACTGTCTCCTGAAGAGGATGCTCAGGGTTGTCCATAATTTTAAATATAGAAACCTCTAAAGTGTGATGTGCATAAGTTTAGACCCCATGGAGTCAGTCCAGCTTTGCACATCTGGAAACTGACACTTATGGCTAGGGAAAGCAAGGCAAGGCAACTTTACTTGTTTACTCAAAATCCTTGGGCCAAAGAAATGGCAACAATATTTTCAAACTGTGATCTAAATTATATTTATAGAAATAAATTGCTTTGTAATTTAAAATCATTAAATGAAAAGCTGTTGATTGATTTTAAAATGCAATGGAAATATGATATATGTAGAAAAACAAAATTAAGACATTATATTAAGTTTAAAGACAAATATGAAACTGAATTATATATTTAATGACCCCTCCCTGGGCTGCCACCTTATCGTGGTGGAGGGGTTTGAGTGTCCCAATGATCCTAGGAGCTATGTTGTTGTGGGCTTTTTGCTCCTGGTTGGGTCACCCATGGCAATTTGGTTCTAGGTGAGGGATCAGACATAGTGCAGCCCAAAAGACCCCTATGACGGAAAAGAACATTTGGATTCAGTGTTCCCTCGCCCGGACGCGGGTCACCGGGGCCCCCCTCTGGAGCCAGGCCTGTAGGCGGGGCACGTTGGCAAGCGCCTGGTGGCCGGGCCTCTACCCATGGGGCCCGGTCGGGCTTAGCCCGAAGAGGTTACATGGGTCCCCCTTCCTATGAGCTCACCACCTGTGGGAGGGGCCATAGGGGTCGGGTGCTGTGTAGGATGGGCGGGGGCCGAAGGCGGGGACCTTGGCGGTCCGATCCTCGGCTGCAGAAGCTGGCTCTCGGGACGTGGAACGTCACCTCTCTGGTGGGGAAGGAGCAGGAGCTGGTGTGCGAGGTTGAGAGGTTTCGACTGGACATCGTCGGACTCGCCTCGCCTCGCCTCGACGCACAGCTCTGGCTCTGGAACCCGTCTCCTCGAGAGGGGTTGGACTCTCTTCCACTCTGGAGTTTCCCCCGCTGAGAGGCGCCGAGCTGGGGTGGGCATACTTGTTGCCCCCCATCTCAGCGCCTGTACGTTTGGGTTTACCCTGGTGAACGAGAGAGTTGCCTCCCTCCGCCTGCGGGTGGGGCGACGGGTCCTGACTGTTGTTTGCAATTACGCACCAAACGGCAGATCAGATTACCCACCCTTTTTGGAGTCTTTGGAGGGGGTGCTGGAGAGTGCTCCTCCCAGGGACTCCCTTGTTCTGCTGGGGGACTTCAATACTCACGTGGGCAATGACAGTGAGACCTGGAGGGTTGTGGTTGGGCCGAATGGCCCCCCGATCTGAACCCGAGTGGTGTCTTGTTATTGGACTTCTGTGCTCGTCATGGATTGTCCATAACGAACACCATGTTCAGGCATAAGGGTGTCCATATGTGCACTTGTCACCAGGACACCCTAGACCGCAGGTCAATGATCGACTTGGTTGTCGTCTCATCTGATCTACGGCCGCATGTTCTGGACACTCAGGTGAAGAGAGGGGCTGAGCTTTCCACTGACCACTACCTGGTGATGAGTTGGCTCCGATGGTGGGGGAGGACGCCGGACAGACCTGGAAGGCCCAAACGTGTTGTGAGGGTCTGCTGGGAACATCTGGCAGAGTCTCCTGTCAGAAGAAGCTTCAACTCACACCTCCGGCAGAACTTCGAACACGTCCCGGGGGAGGCGGGGGACATTGAGTCCGAGTGGGCCATGTTCCGCGCCTCCATTGTCGAGGCGGCTGACCTGACCTGTGGCCGCAAGGTGGTCGGTGCACCAGCGGTAAGGGATGCTGTCAGGCTGAAGAAGGAGTCCTATCGGGCCGTTTTGGCTTGTGGGACCCCTGAAGCAGCTGATAGGTACCGGCAGGCCAAGCGGAGTGCGGCTCGGATGGTCGCGGGGAGGAGTTTGGAGAGGCCATGGAGAACGACTTCCGGACAGCTTCGAAGCGTTTCTGGTCCACCATCCAGTGTCTCAGGGGGGGAAGAGGTCTGCCACCAACACTGTTAACAGTGGGAATGGCGTGCTGCTGACCTCGACGCGGGACGTTTTGAGTCAGTGGATGGAATACTTTGAAGACCTCCTCAATCCCACCAGCACGCTTTCCAATCTGGAAGCAGGGTTTGGGGACTTTGGGTCGGGCTCTCCAATCTCTGGTGCTGAGGTCACCGAGGTCATTAAAAAGCTCCTCGGTGGCAAGGCTCCGGGGGTGGATGAGATACGGCCGGAGTTCCTCAAGGCCCTGGATGTTGTGGGGCTGTGTTGGTTAACGCGGCTCTGCAATATTGCGTGGACATCGGGGGCGGTTCCCTTGGATTGGCAGACCGGGGTGGTGGTCCACCTCTTTAAAAAGGGGGACCACAGAGTGTGTTCCAACTACAGGGGGATCACACTTCTGAGCCTCCCTGGTAAGGTCTATTCAGGGGTTCTGGAGAGGAGGGTCCAACGGATAGTCGTACCTCGGATCTAGGAGGAACAATGCGGTTTTCGTCCTGGCCGTGGAACACTGGACCAGCTCTACACCCTTAGCAGGGTCCTGGAGGGTGCGTGGGAGTTCGCCCAACCGGTCTACATGTGTTTTGTGGACTTGGAGAAGGCGTTCGACCGTGTCCCTCGGGGGGCCCTGTGGGGGGTGCTCCGGGAGTATGGGGTACCGGGCCCCTTGATACAGGCTGTTAGGTCAGGGACCGGTGCCAGAGTTTGGTTCGCATTGCCGGCAGTAAGTCGGGCTTGTTTCCGGTGAGAGTTGGACTCCGCCAAGGTTGCCCTTTGTCACCGATCCTGTTCATAACTTTCATGGACAGGATTTCTAGGCGCAGCCAAGGTGTTGAGGGGATCCATTTTGGTGGCCTCAGGATCGGGTCTCTGCTTTTTTCAGATGACGTGGTCCTGTTGGCTTCATTGGAACGTGATCTACAGCTTTCGCTGGAGCGATTCGCAGCCGAGTGTGAAGTGGCTGGGATGAGAATCAGCACCTCCAAATCCGAGGCCATGGTCTTGAGCTGGAAAAGGCTGGGGTGCCTTCTCGGGGTCGGGGATGAGGTCCTTCCCCAAGGGGAGGAGTTTAAGTATCTGGGGGTCTTGTTCAAGAATGAGGAAAAAATGGAGCGGGAGATCGATAGACGGATTGGTAGGGCATCTGCAGCTATGCGGGCACTGTACCGGTCTGTCGTGGTGAAGAGAGAGCTTAGCCAAAAGGCGAAGCTCTCGATTTACCGGTCGATCTAGGTTCCTACCCTCATCTATGGTCACGAACTCTGGGTGGTGACCGAAAGAACAAGATCATGGATACAAGCGGTCGAAATGAGTTTCCTCCGTAGGGTGTCTGGGCTCTCCCTTAGAGCTAGGGTGAGAAGCTCAGTCATCCGGAGGGGGCTCAGAATAGAGCCGCTGCTCCTCCACATCGAGAGGAGTCAGTTGAGGTGGCTCGGGCATCTGGTTAGGATGCCTCCTGGACGCCTCCCTGGTGAGGTGTTTCAGGCACGTCCTACCGGGAGGAGGCCCAGGGGAAGGCCCAGGACACGCTGGAGGGACTATGTTTCTCGGCTGGCCTGGGAACGCCTTGGGAATCCTCCTGAGGAGCTGGAACAAGTGGCTGGGGAGAGGGAAGTCTAGGTGTCCTTGCTTAAGCTGCTGCCCCCGCGACCCGACCCCGGATAAGCGAAAGAAGATGGATGGATGGATGGATGGATGGAATTATATATTCTCTTAAATCCAAGTAGAAAACAAAGGTCCCTCTGTGCCCAACTGAGAACTGGCACTTTGCCTCTGGCAGTGGAGGTAGGCAGGTTCAAAGGTCTTCCTGAGGAGGAGAGGTTTTGTACTTTGTGTGATTTAAAAGTGGTGGAAGATGAGTTCCATTTTGTTTTGTATTGTCCACTTTACTCTGATTTGCGTGACATTTTGTTCCGACAGGTGCAACATGAGAACTCGGATGTTTTCTGGTTTCCGCATTATAAAATTTTGAGGAAGCTTCTTGAAAAGCACGTTTTTGCTTTAGGGCATTTTATCTCCAAAGCTTGGGACTGAAGACAAAATAATTTGTATCCTCCTGTGTGATGTGGATGTTGTTCTGTTATGATTGATTGTTCAGTTTCTGTGAATTTATTCTGGCAGTCTGAATTCTGTTTTTGAAATGTGTTTTATAAGACCATGAGGGCTGGGCAGTTACTTATGTGCAAGACACAATAATAAATAAAAATCAAATCAAATCAATCAAAATCAATGTAGCACTCTTTCAACAACAAGGTAATTCAAGGTGATTTACATAATTAGGGGATAAAATAAAATAAAAGCAACAATTAAAGCTTAAAACACAACGTTAGAGACACATTACATATGATACACTGAAACATATTACATACCAG
This sequence comes from Valencia hispanica, assembly GCA_963556495.2. Taxonomy (NCBI): domain Eukaryota; kingdom Metazoa; phylum Chordata; class Actinopteri; order Cyprinodontiformes; family Valenciidae; genus Valencia; species Valencia hispanica. The sequence goes on from OY747708.1 coordinate 24,756,072, forward strand.
CTATTATTAATCACTTACTCAAAGGCAGCTCTAAACAGATGAGTTTTAGCTTTGATTTAAAGGAACTTGGTGTTTCAGCAGCTTTGCAGTGGTCTGGGAGTTTGTTCCAGATAAGGGGAGCATAGAAACTGAAAGCTGCTTCTCCATGTTTGGTTCTAATTCTAGGGATGATTTGTAGACTAGCGTTGGAAGACCTGAGTGGTCTGTGGGGTTGGTATAGTGCCAACAAGTCTTCCACATACTTTGGTGCTAAGCCATTCAATGATTTATAAACTAGTAAAATTATTTTAAAGTCTATTCTCTGAGCTACAGGGAGGCAGTGTAAGGACTTAAGAATTGGAGTGATGTGCTCTACTTTCCTGGTTCTAGTGAGGACGTGAGCAGCCGCATTCTGCATTTGCAGTTGTGCCATTCTCTTTCTATTTTCAGATAATGGAATTAACAATAATGAGTGATGTGTGTCATTGCTGGATGACCTTTAACTTCCTTGAAGTGTGACTGTTATTGCTGACCTAAACTTGATGTCTCAATGGTGTCCCACAGCACAAGACAATGAGTTACCCCAAGGTAGACTGAATCACATAATCTCATATCACAACTTGTATGCAGTTTGTCAATAGGGAAAACCCTTTTTCTTATTAGCATAATAATTTTTTCTACATTATCCTCTTAGGGAAATTCTAATGGTTTCTTGGCCATCTATTTTCATTTTCTTTTTAAATGACCATAAACCAGGCTTATCCACTCTGCTACCTGTTGACCTAAACATGTCTCCACATACATTAGACATTGAACATTAGATAATACTCTCCATAACTTCGGTCTGACCAAGCATGTCAAACAGCCAACACACAATCAAGGCCACACTCTGGACATAATTATCAGCAAAGGTTTAAATGTATCCAACATCTCGGTAATTGATATTGCATTATCTGACCATTTCTGTGTTTTCTTTGAAAGTACCATCTCTGCTAAATTATCCAGCCACAGTAAGACCACTATAAAAAAAAACGTTTTCTAGGGGACAGTTCAGTAGAAACTTTTAAACGTATTTACCCTCCCACCGCATCCCTCTCATCTCCCAACTCGAACTCAGTAAACTGGTAGATAATTTCCTTGTGAAAATCTCAGTCAGCACTGATTCCATTGCTCCAACTAAAGTGAAAGTAGTCTCAGGTAGAAAGAAGTCTCTGTGGACTAGTGATCCACTGGTATGTATTAAAAAAAAGGGAATGTCAACGAGCCGAGTGAAAATGGCGGAAAACTCAACTCCAGGTTCGCTGTGAGATCTACAAAGACAGACTAAACAGATATCAGCTATCTTTAAAAGATGCTACGGAATTGTTCTTTTATGAAATCACAACAGAAACATTAATAACGCGCAGACTTTATTTGCAACAGTTGAATGACTAACTAATCCTCTGGTTATAGTAGCCCCTGAGCTAAATTCTACCAGGGCCTGCAATGAATTTGCCCGCTTTTTCACTGAAAAGATTATGACAATTACAGGGTCAATCTGTACCTCAATACCGAACCCACAATGCCATCCCCAATCAACACCAATGTGGAGAAAATGTCTGAATTCCACAAATTAAACCAAAAAAAAAACCTTGAAAAAAATCATTATCCAATTAAGCTCCTCCTCTTGCAGTCTTGATATCCTACCCACAGTTTTTCTTAAGAAAGTTCTTCCTGTCATTGGGTCTGATCTGGTTCAAATTGTTAACTCATCCCTGTTATCAGTTGTCTTCCCCCAGGCTTTGAAGACAGGAGTTATTAAACCACTAGTTAAGAAGAAGAATCACGTTAATGCAGAACTACAGGTCGATCTCAAATCTTCCATTCACCAATAAGATCTTTGAAAACGCTGTGTTCCAGCCATTAAATAGCTTCCTAAACAATGACAACATCGTTTTGATGTTTTTCAGTCTGGTTTCCGTGCTCACCACAGCACTGAGACTGCCCTCATCAAAGTTTCAATGATATCCGCATAAATACAGACTGTGGTAGAACCACAGCGCTGGTTCTGTTGGACCTCAGTGCAGCATTTGACACTGTTGATCATGATATACTATTAGAACAACTGAAGAGTTGGGTTCGACTCTCTGGTACAGTACTTGGCTGGTTTGAGTCTTACCTAAAGAAAAGTAACTTCTTTGTTTCAATAGGAAACTTTTTATCAGAACGAACAGAAATCACAGGTGGGGTGCCCCAGGGCTCCATTTTAGGACCCCTTTTATTTAATATCTACGTGCAAGGCAATTATTTAATATCCTTATTTAAATATCTTAATCTGTCCTTATTTAATACCTAGGCCAGATTATAGCAACCACTAAGATTAGCTACCATAACTACGCGGATGATAGTCAGCTTTACATTACAACGTCACCAGGTGACTCTGAACCCATTCAAACCCTAAATCAATGTATTGACCAAATAAATGGATGGATGTGCCATAACGTTCTCCAGCTGAACAGAAACAAAACTAAAGTAATTATTTTTGGACCTAAAGAGGAACGATCAAGAGTCAACACACAGCTTCAATTAATAAAGCTAAAAAAATACCGATCAGGCGTAGTAATTGTCTCAGACCTGAACCTCCAAGATTACATAAAGGCAATCACAAGGTCAGCCTTCTATCACCTGAAGAACATTTCTAGGATTAAAGGACTGATGTCTCAACAGGACCTCGAAAAACTCATCCATCCGTTTATCTTTAGTCGGATTGATTGCTGCAACAGCGTCCTCACAGGTCTGCCTAAAAAGTCAATCAGACAGCTGCAGCTGATCCAGAATGCTGCTGCTCACGTCCTCACTAGAACCAGGAAAGTAGAGCACATCACCCCAGTTCTAAAGTCCTTACACTGGCTCCCTGTAGCTCAGAGAATAGACTTCAAAATGCTTTTACTAGTTTATAAATCATTACATGGCTTAGCACCAAAATATGTTGAAGACCTGTTGTCACCGTACCAACCACCAAGACCACTCAGGTCCTCCCACTCTAGCCTACTAAACATCCCAAGACTCAGAATCAAACGGAGAAGCAGCTTTCAGTTTCTATGCTCCCCTTATCTGGAACAGACTTCCTAACGAGTGCAGAGCTGCTGAAACTCTGAACTGATTTAAATGGAGACTAAAAACTCATCATTCTAGAATTGGCTTGGATTAAATGATTGTCATATGTATCGAATGTGTTCATGCTCTCTAGCTTTATTATGTTTCTCTTGCTTTATTGATGTTTTTCTTGCTTTATTGTGTATCATGTGTTGTGTATGTTTATTGTGCATCATGTTTTATGTGTGTTTCATACTAATTTGCTACTTTTAATTTCCAATGTTATATTCTATGTTTTTTTGTTTTTGTTTTTTAATCACCAAATCATGTAAAGCACTTTCATTTACCCTGTTGTTAAAAGTATGCTATACAAATCAAATTGCCTTGCCTTGCCTTGCCTTACATCTTCCTTTCCTGACTCCTTCCTTTTCAACCAAGGTCAAGCACATACCCAGCAGTTATCAAAACATTGGAATGCCCACAATTCGTGATCTTCCGACACCTTCACCCACAGCATCTAATCTGTACTCGACAAGCTCAAGTTTTATGGTGGCCTTTTGTTTATCAGACAAGTATATAAGCATAGGCATTGAACATGCTGATTACAATTCTATATAGTCTTCTAAAACGTTAGACTGCACATGCTAAAAAATTGGCGACCTTAATACGACCTTAACTTGCTTTGAAATTCTCTCGATCTTTATCCCTGGCCTATCCTGATGTGCTCTTTGCTCTTCATGATGCTGTTTGTTCATCGATGCTGTATATAACTAGCCTCAGAACAGTAGGATTTATACTGAGATTAAATGACACCAAGATGGGGACTGTTTATTGACTAGAGTACTTCGGAAGGCAATTGATTGCACTGAATTTTATTTTAGATTAGTAAAGAAGCTTGAATATACAAATGTGTGCCATGCAAAATGTGAAAACTGTAAGTTCTCTTCCCTTTGATCCATCACATTAAACACATTGAAGTTGGAAGTTAAAATGTGGTAATATGTATTAAATTTCAAAGAAAAACAAAAACAAACAAACAAAAAATGTCTAGCCCATTTGTTTTTCTAGTTTTGTCATTTTGAGAAATTGCAAATTTATTTCTCATATCAACTAACCTGCCTAGCATTGTTTATACAGTACATAAGAAGTAACATGAAACAAATTTGTACACAGCCAAAGTCAGAACCAAAGCCTTTATTTCTTGCAGAAATACATGTTTCAATATTGTCAGTTCCAATTTTCCAAAACTGCATGGTCAGGAAGCCTCACCCAATAAGGAGCATGGAGGAGAAACTTGGGGTTGGCCAACTGCATTCAGCTTTCCCCAGTCGGTGTGGGAGTTGTTAGAGGTGTGTTGTTAAGGCTGGGGCTGAGTTTGGGATTTGGGAGTGGGTTTAGGATTAGGATTGGGATTGGGTTTGGGTTTGGGAGGTGCAGGGGAAGGGCCGGGGGCAGGAGCAGGGGCAGGGGCAGGGGCAGGGGCTGGGTTGGGAGGAATATAGCACCCTCTCTTATGCCACTGCATGTCCCGCACTCGTCGGACGGACTGGATCTGAGGTGCAGTGGCTCCCCAAGCGTTCCAGTGCTTGAAGTCTCCATGTTCAAAAATGTACTGGCGCCCTCTATAGCCTGGATACGTGTATCCTACCCACCTTCATAAAAAAAAGAATGATTTGTAAATGACAAATCATAACAAACATTTTACAATGACTTAGATACTCTAAAAATATATCTGTCTCATTGCTCCAAGCCTTTTAGTTCTTTATTTCTGTACTTCAGGCCCTTGGAATGTGTCCATTGTTCCGTGTGACTAAGAATGTATATCTTACGTTCCAGAAATAGCCTTAGCACTAGCCACTCGGTCTTGGAAGCCATGAACCCAGAGACTGGGTACGTCATCATCAACAATCTCCATCTTTCTTCCTTCAAATCCTGCATTCTCAAACAGGTGCAACTTGTGATCCGCACTTTCCTAAAGAAATAAAGGACATGTTTGCTTAGGTTGCACTTGAAATCCGCAAAAGAGCCATGGTAAATCGTTACTTACCACTTTTAGAGGCCTGAAGGAGCTCAGGGTGTAGCTACTCTGACAACTGGTCCAGGTGCTCCAGCGAGGATACTCTCCTTTCTCGAGCACAAACTGCTCTCCAGCAAAAGCCAGACACTCAAACCCTATCCATCTAACAACACAAACATACTGCATTACATAAAGTTGCAAAAATGTAGTATAAGATAACTCAAAACAAGGAATGACACTGAAAGGCAGCTGAGAATCACTCACGGTCCTGACTCCACAATGACCGAGCCAACTCTTTGGGTCTTCTCCAGCACGTCTTTGCACTCACTGGACAACTCTACCTTTTTCCCACGAAAGTTCTCAAACTCAAATACAGCCAGCTGCAAAAAAGGAGCAGGTTAAGGTTGATAAACGGTGCAGTCCAAATGTTGCTACATGCGAACTCAACCTGTTATGTGGTGATATTTAACCGAAAAACACCTTATATATGGCTCCAGCCCCTCCTTGGCCCTTCTCTGCAGGCAGCTGGTCTGGGGTTCCCTGCTGTTCTGTCATGTTTTCTCTAGAAACCAAAAATAGACTTAGTTTAGGACAAATAAAGAAGAGCAACAATTTTGACTTTGATCAGGTCTAAGTCTGTGTGACAAATAGATTTCACTTGTATATCCAATTGGTACAAACCAAAAATAGCTTTTGCAATTTAAGGCCACTTATTGCCTTTAAATCTTGGTAAGATGATAGCTAGTGGGTTTTCCAAAACACTCAGCAGATAATTTCCCATATATAATAAGTTCTTTATCAGTCAGGTGTTCAGCAAAAATTGCATAATTCCACTTAAGAAGGATTTATTTACCTGGATGGCTTGTGCTTTACTGCACCCCGAACAAGCCACTCTCTCCGTCTTTCCTTTTGTCTTGTCTTTCTGCTTCCTGCCTGTCTCAGTGTGAGGGTGTGTGTGGTTGTGGAGGCCTGGCGAGTGGTTGCTGGATGCCAGTGGGGGTATTTATGGTTTATTTCTGGCCACAGCAGCAAAAAGCCTGTTGATGCAGCAAGTCTGTCGCACCCATTGTGTCCATCACACTGCATCTCAATAGCTTTGCCCTCTGTCCCTGGCACAGTGGCAATTACTAGTCAGGTTTGCCCAGGCTGCCATCCCGATCACGATCCTATAGGGGCAAATGCATGGACCACCAGCCAAGAACATCCACACAGATCAGTCTCACTCAGCACTATTGTGACGATCCAGCTTTTTTTTCCTTTTTTTTTTGCAGTTGTAATAACCAATCCAAAATCTTTCAACTTAACTCACCTTATATCCTATATCATTCAAACATTGAATGTATATTTCACACTTTGGATAGCACAATTCAATTAATTAGTGTACTGTGTTATTAGTGTATTAGATCTGACTTGTGTTAGATCTTAGTGCAGCATTTCATTAAATTATTCATAGGACAATTTTACAGAGCTTTGATAAAGTGCTAGGCATCAACTGAAAACAGGTAACTGGTTTAGACCATATTGCTCTGACATTATTCAAAATCTTCTTTAAGTACCAAAGTTATTTCTGGTGTACCACAGGGCTCGGTGTTTGGAACACTTTGAGCAGTTTATACTGTTTCTCTCAATTCAGTTCAATTCAATTCAAATCAAATCAGTTCAGTTCAGTTCAATTCGAGTCTTTATTGTCCCTGTGGGGCAATTTGTTGTGCAACCAGCAGTGGATAAAAAAAAATATGAATAACAATAAATAAACAAATCAAACAATCAAACATCATTCACAACATTTACTACTTATTTAACAGAGCAACAGCGGCAGGAATAAAAGAGTTCCTATATCTGTTAGTTCTGCATCTTGGCACAATGTATCTACATCCTGATGGGAGCAGCTGGAACTCGTGCAGTAAAGGGTGGTTCTAATCCTGAAGGACAGACCGAGCCTTTAAAGGACTCTAGTTTTATATAAACCTGAAAGTTCATTCAGGTTAACATCTGCAATTCTTGTACACAGTTTTACAACCTCCTGCAGTCTGTCTTTAGTTTTTAGCAAAAGGGAGCCAAACCAACAGATAAAGGAGAATGTTAAATTTGGATTCGATAAAACAAGAGTAAAACATTTTCATAAAAGTTCCGTCAACATTGAACCTACAAAGCTTCTGATAAAAATGCATGCGTTGATGAGCTTTCTTGGACACCGCGTCTACATGATGCTCAAAGCATAGCTTGTCGTCCAAATGGGTGCCAAAGTATTTGTCGGTGCTGACAACCTCCACTGTTTGGTTCTCGATCGTTATGGGTGGGAAACTGAGAAGAATTTTCTTAAAATCAATTAGCATTTCTTTGGTTTTATTTATGGTGATGTTCAAGAAGGAGGACCTACACCAGTCAGTGAAATCTTCCACTACACGTCTGTGATCGAGGTCATCACTGCTGAGCAAGGAGACAATGACTGAGTCGTTCACAAACTTTATAAAGCTATGATTTCTGTGATGGCTGGGGCACTCATTTGTGTATAAAACAAATAATAAAGGTGAGAGAACACAGCCCTGGGGTGATACAGTGGAAGAGATGAGAGTTTCGGACAAAACACCATTAACTTTCACACGTTGTGGTCTCTCTGTTAAAAAGTCAGTTATCCAAGCTATATGACCCAGATCAATTCTGTGATGATCCCTCAGTATTTCTGCTAAGATATGCGGCTGAATCCAATTAAAAGCAGATGAAAAATCGACAAATAATAAACAGGCAAAAGACCTGGCACCCTCAAAGTGAGATTAAACTAGGTTAAGCAGGGTGCCTACTGCATCTTCAACACCTCCGCCTGACCCGTAAGCGAGTCAGGAGTGATTTCTTGACAATTAATTCAAATGACTTCATAACCAAAGAAGTCAGTGCAACAGGTCTGAAGTTGTTAAGATTTTTAGGAGATGCAAGTTTAGGAACTGGAACAATAATGGAATCTTTCCAGAGTGAGGGAACTTTGTGAAGCTGGAGAGACACTGAAAAAATAAGGCTAAAAATATCTGCCAGCTGAAAAGCACAGTTCCCAAGAACACGACCTCCAATACCATCAGGGCCAAGACTTTTCGTCTCCTTAACTCCTTGAAAGAGTTTAACAACATTGCCCTTCTCAATGACCACACTGCTCTGGGAAGGGACAATATTTCTAAAAACTGACAGTTCGTTTGTAAAATCAGAAACATTAAAACGATTGAAAAAAAAGTGTTCAAATCATTGAAAAGCACCAGGTCAAACTTTCCTTATAGGGAAACATGACCTTTTTTTGATCGCATCCCCATCATATATTTCACTCCTTCCCATGCAGGAGAGCACTGCCTACCCTAAGCATGCCCTCAATTTTGTCCTTATACCTGCATTTTGCCAGCTTAAGCTCTTTCCTGAGCTGCTTTTGAAGCACTCTCTGTTGAGCTATATCACCCTGCAGGAAACAAATGTTTCTTTGATTAATTATATTTTTTTACATATTTTGTCACCAATGGTTTGTTGTTTTGATAGAAGTAAATTTCTTTCCCTGGAATGATAGAAGCCTCACAAAAAGACACATAAGAGGACACAACATCAGTTAGTTCATGAAGATCCACAAAGACTTCTTTAAACAAGTTACAGTCTGTGTAATTGAAGCGATCCTGGAGACGGAGAATTGAGTCCACTGACCAGACTGGAACCAGACGTTGTTCAGGCTTGTTTCTCTTCAGGATAAATTTGTATGACGAAAATAAATGCACCATGCTGTGATTCAACATTCCTAATGGAGGTTTGCTAAAGGACTTGTATATACCCTTCACAGATCCAAAACAGAGGTCAAGACACTTTGCATAATGAGTGGGACAAGTCACATACTTATAAAAGTTGCAGAAGGACCTTGCAGGACTGCAATGATTGAAGTCTCCCAGGATAAAGTGTGGAGCGTCAGGTGCTATCCCCTATAGTCGCTGCAATGTTTGGATCATGGCCTGAGTGGCCGTGTCAGCGTTTGCCTTCGGGTGAATACAAACCAGAGAAAAAAATAACTGTGGAAATTTTCTGGGTAAGTAAAAGGGTTTCAATGATACTGACAGTAGTTCAAGTTCTTTGGTGCACAGTGTTTCCCGAACGACAACCGTTTTACACCAGTTTTTGTTGACATATAGGCACACCCCCTGCCGAGAGACTTACCAGTCACCACGGGGTCTCTGTCAAGCCGATAAGGAGCTCCAAATCCATTTATCTCCAAGTCTGATTTGGGATCCTTCTCTTTCAGCCAAGTCTCCGTCAATGCCAAAATACAGGCATCCCTGTAATCAGCAAGGAACTTGACGTTTCCCTGAAGTTCATCCACTTTATTCCGGAGCGACTTAACATTTGCCAGGATGACAATTGGCAGGGGGATCCGATGGTTGCCCTGGCGCTTTAGCCTCTCCCCCCCTTGTCCTCCTCGAACCCCGTGATCCAGATGACCAGGACGACTATCTCGGTTCTCCTGTGGAAGGATACAAACTGTAAATCTCCAAAGGGACTTCTGGCAGGGAATTCGCGATACCAATCTTGGAGTCCTGGAACAGGAGTAAAAAGGCACAGCTGAACTGGATAGATTTCCCAAAAAGTGGCATAAAAAGCAGAAAAGAAGGAGGAGGTCCACAAGACTAGGGTAAGTCCATGCAGCCATTTATCTGCACAACGTTAAACAATAAAAACAATATAAATGACTTTAGAAATGCTTAAAACAACAACCATACAAGTACACGTCACGTCACATGATCCTGCTGCTGCATGTCGCCACGACCAGCGCCATCTTGCCAACCCATCGCCGTCTCGCTAACCCCTTTATGTGCTTCTACTTGGCAGTTTCTTTTTAAAAAGCATAGAATCTTTTTCCAGTTCTTCACTAAAACAATGTGAATAGCAACAGTAAGTCTGGGTACAGAGTCAGTCTTTGTCCCAAGTGGAGGAGTCTAAGCCTTCTGGTGTCTTGTTAGTAATGGATGGCAGGATGGAGTGGGATATTGATAAATGCATTAGGCATCTTCTGTAGCAATGGGGGCACTGTCTTTTTCTTGAAGAAAAAGTAAACCTCTTAATATACCAGTTAATTTATGTTCCAACCCTTACCCATATGGATCATGACTGAAAGAATGGGGTCTTGTAAACAAGTAGTTTAAAATAGCTTCTTCCAAAGAATGAATAGACTGAACCTTACAGATAGGGACATGGGCTGGGTGGAAGTTTAAATTAGAGCTGCATCAACAGGAGTTTCTAATAGGGTGGTTCAGGCAGCTGATCTGGATGCCTCCTGAGTGCCTCCAAACATTTGATCATCTAAAGTACAAACTGCTTACTCAGTCATTTACTCTGGGAAACACTGAATTGGGTTCCGGTATTAATGCAAAAGAAACTCGGATATGTGTTTTTTCTAAGACATGTCCATCATAACCCATCAACAGAAATATCCGGTCTCAGACGGCGGCACAAAACCCAAACACAAAAATGCTTCTCTATTTAATTGTCTGTTTTCTAGACAGTCACTACTTGAGCTATTACTGACATTATGTCTGTGTAACCTACTTAGTTTTTCTTTCCCAATAAAAGCACTCCTGGACTCGTGTTTTTTGTGCTCCCTCTCAATCCTCAGTCGGTTAGGACAGATATATGTTCATGCTAAGACTGGTTCTGCTGGAGGTTTCTTCCAGTTAAAAAGGAATGGTTCCTTTACAAAGCCACATGCTTGCTCAGAACCTGGGTTTGCTGGAAATTTGAAGACTTAGTGTAATCAACTGTCTGAAGGCAATACCAACAACTGGTCATATGATCAACTGCTGGCATTGCTGATTATATCATGTCGAACTGGCATCATATTATCAACTACTTGTACTGTACAATATAATTAAGAAAATTAGATTAATGTAAATGCCTGATTGGATTGAAACAGAATCAAATTGAATTTGGACAGTTGGGGGCGCCTATGACCTGTTTGTGAAGTGCTTTGAGATTATAGTTGTTTTAATTTGCCAGCAAATAAATAGGCTGAACTGAATTGTGTACATTGTTTAGAATTTATTAATTCAAAAGTAATAAAGAGAAACAGTAAAAAAAATAAAAATAAAAACAATAAAAATCAAAAGAACACTCTCAAACATATTTTATAGAAAAGAAAAACTTTTAATAAAGTTCCCTCAATTCCAATTAAACATACACTATAATGACCAAAAATGGCCACAGGATTCTTAAAATACAGTTTTCCAGTTATAAAAATGGGACCTAGTTTTCTGATCTTACAAACTAAAAAACACACACATATAAACACACACACTTCCTGAATCAGTTATTGCCCCCAAAGAAGAAAAAATATGTAGCTACAGTATGTGAGACTGACAAATTTGTAACACAAACAGAAAAACTCAGTGTCCTCCAGAAAAATAACTTCAAACATGATTTTGCTGTTGCTTAGTTTTATTGCATGGGTGGGAATATGCTAACATGGTAAAGTGCTTCAAGCTTTCCTTGAGAAGAACTGTGATAGGATACAAAAATAACAATCTGTGCAACTTAGACTAAAACATGCTTCCATTGAGTATTTCTGTAAATTTCTATGCTTTTGCAATTTGTGTCTTTGTTTTTCTGTGATGTGTGAGGATGTTTACAGTAAGCGTGAGTGGGCCCGTACAATTTCTGTGGGGACTCATGAAAGTTAATGCAGGAGCTTTGGATTTAGTAGAAGATTTTGTGTTAGACATTAAGTTGTAAATGTTAGATTAGGATTAAAGACAGAAAAGTGTCTTGAATGTCATCAGTATTCTGCTGAGATGTAGTGCCATCATTCCCTTTCTGATGGATTTCATGTTCACAGATTAAGACACAGAATGGCTTTGCTCTAAAGCAGTGGTCCCCAACCTTTATTTTTTTGCCATGGACCGGTTTAATATCAGACAATATTTTCATAGATCAGGCTTTAAGGTGTGATGGATAAATGCAACAAAATAAAAAGATATGACCGGTATAAAAAACTGGGTTATTTAAAAAAAATATAATGTCAAATGAAAATCCAAAGTATACTGGTAACTTTATGAGCAGCATTCCCATAACATCGCAGCAACAACATAACATGGGTAACATCCTCTGTGCTCCTTAACGCTCTCTGGTTGCTATGGTAACATTTAAACATGTCTTTAAAATAATAAACATGCCTCATTAGAAAGCAGATTGCCACAAATGCAGAGCAGGCAATGGTGCGTGAAATTCACCTGTTGTGATAAATCCATATTTTTCAAGTCTTTGCTGTTATTGTCTGGTAAATGAAGCTTTCTTTTGGTTGGAAGTCATGGGCTCTTCATCTGTCCCTTCATTTGACCTTTTCCTTTTTGGAAAGAAACTCTACAGAGTCCTGAGTCTTTTTATCATTTTTCTAGCTTGTGGGTTTGTTTTTAGCTTTAACATATTACGTGACACTTGTCAAGAGTGAGTTTTAGCCAGATAAACTGAGATAATCTGGTCATTTTTAAAAAATAAACATGGTTCAGACTCAGATAATAAATAAAATGGAAATACTGTAAGTTATTTATTCTCTCTGTGTGGCCCGGTACCAAATGACCCAAAAACTGGTACCGGTCTTTGGCCCAGGGGTTGGGGACTCCTGCTCTAAAGTACACTCAAATATCCACTGAGCTCTCCGACAGTGCATGGGGAAATATTTACTTGGCAGTTACACCAGTCTTTGCGCACAACCTTGGCACCATAATTCATTTTTAACATACAAAAGGTCGATGTTGCATGTATTTAGAAAAAATAATGACTTCGTCCTTCAGAAAAGGTCTAAAATAAGGCACTCAAAGTGCAGAATGGAGCAATCATATCATCATATGTGCAATCAGCAAGAAGCTGAAAAGATCTGATTCCTGCTGAAGAGCCTCAAAGCTGTGTCTCCTAAAGAAAACAAAATGCATTGGATGTTATTATCTATAGGAACTGTGAACTTCAATTTACATTTGAAACCTTAAAATGTACCACAAATCTCAAAACAATCCACAGGTTGCAACAATTCTGTCTCTAATAAAATACCATGTACATTTTTGTCTTTTTATAATATTTTTTAAATGTTGTGGGTGGAAACAAGAGACATGATACATTTCCAAAGAATTAATACAAATCTAAATTTAATTTGAATTTTCTCTCATCACCACAGGCTCAAATATATACCTACACCCAAAAATATTATTTAGATTTATGTCCATGACAAACACAATTACTGTCTTAATAGCACATGAGAGGACAAAATACATCCCAGTCCTATCTTATCAAACATCTAGCCAAAAGCTGCTACAAGCTTGTTGGTCTGGTTGAGGTGCAAGCACCTAAGGTACATTTAACTAAATATTAATGGAGTGTATGTATTTATTTGAACCCGGGTGTATAGTTTTTAACTGTTTAGAGAAAATCTACAATAGATTCAAACTTGTGCACTCAATTCTTGTTTTAAAATAAAAGTAGGTTGATGTATGATCCTCTCACAATAAAAAGAAATGAAAAAAAAAATCATTTTAAAGCCAAAGATGAATATGATTCTTGCCCATGATGAGTGAAAGTAAACTTACTTGTGTCTGGTTATGTTTCACCGTTATGCTGACTCATGCGCTTCTTAGACTTGAGCTCTTTTAACCACGCAGGAGATGAGACATTGCTGATGGCACAGAATCAGTGTTGCAATAAGTCTCTCCAAATGTTTATTCATTTTGAAGACGCTGACCTTTTTTTAATGTTTAGTTGTTCTTTGAGCATACCTTCCTTCCTTACTGCCTATGGGGGGCAGCACTCGTGCAGCTCCTGCGAGATGACCCGGCAAGCGAGGAGATCCTGAGACCTGTGACGGAGATGGCGCAACTTCCTTATTTTGAATCTTCTCGTTTTCTTGTCCTCCTCTGTCCTCTGCTGTTCCCCCTTCTGCTCCGGTTGCTACTCCCCCGGTTTTCTTTTTTATTCCAGCCTGAACAATTGAGTATGTTTTACATATTGGTATCTATCTATGACATTATGAAGATGGTTACGTATGGAAAACCTCTTAGTTAACTTACAAGTAGGGCTGCAGGGCTCAGACCTGGAAACATAGGAACTTTGGGAGTAGATGTTGGAGTAGAAGAAACTGGCTTTGAAATAGGTGATTCTTCTTCTGAGTCTGACTCATTTTCTTTTTCACCTGAAAACAAAAAACAGATCAGTCAAACCCTGTAGAGAAACACAACTCCCAATGAGTCCCAGCTTTCATGTAAGATGAAGTATTAAGAAATATAATGTAATAACCGTTACCATCATGGCCACTCAATTCCACTCTGGCAGCTTTAATCGACCCTAATCTGAGAGAGCGAGACGGACGTGATCGTGTTCGCCTTCTACTCAGAACAGCTTTGGATCTCTGTGTGCTCGTGTCAAGTAGAGGGGTAGAGATCTGTGGAGAGCAACAAAACTACAGGAGTAAATACCTGGGTACTTTCAAACAATGTATAACCCTATGAAAGAGGACATTTCATCCCCAGTTAGGATTTCGAAATCCAAGCTAACTTCAAGTGGCATGTTGCAGAAGAAAATCCTTAATAACATAGAGAGATTCTGAAAAATAATATTACCAACCTCAGGGAATGCAGCTAAATCTGGCTCTCTTTGACAATCAGTATTATCAATATCTTCATAGGAGACATCAGGGACTGGGACTGGGTCAGGGACAGGAGTTGGACTGAAAAGAATAAAAGCTCTTTAGGGTTGAGTGTCGGAAAATGGAAATGACAAAGACTGCTGTTATGTTCTTTCCTGTTTTTGACAAAGACAATTGCAAAGGCCGTTTAGCAACAAATGTACTCCTTTTCACAAGAAAACAATCAGCTTGGTGCTTTCTAGTCAGGCTTATGACCATATCACAGCCGTCAGGCTGCATTGGTAAAAGGCAGAGATCTAGTGTCAATACATAATAAGGAAAATTTCCAAATGAAAAAAATAATTGCGTCAGTGAAGCTGATTGGAAGTTTTTGTCAACAGACGTAGAATAGAAAAACAAAATATAATTTTTTTGCACACAGACTGAATATAGACAGCAGTACTTGCTCTCTGTATATAAATAGACTAATGCCAATCAGAAAATCGCTGTCACTATGTCTCAGCAAAGATTATGAACTCTAAGATCTCTTTCCACACATATGCCGATGACACACAACTTTATTTTTCTGTGTCACTGCATAACCACAGACCCTTACTATCACTGGGTGAGTGTGATTATATTATCAGTGAGCGGATGGCTCAGAATTTCCAGCAGCCAAATGCAGAAAAGACATCAGTACTGAAAGACATCAGAGAGATCAGTACTCAACTACACCCAATGAGGCTAAACACTGCACAGAATGGATATATAGGCGAGACTTAGCCCTAATGTTAAGCATTCACTCTTAATTTCAAGACTGGCTCCTTTAAACCAGCATTGAAAACATTGCTGGTTATTGCAGGTTTATCAAAAAGGTCAAATATTATTTTATCCGTTTTAAGAATGTATAAGTATTACTTATTTGCTTTAAATTAGCAATTTTCTTTTACTGTTGTATGTAATGTGATGCTTAAGGTGTACAATTACTCTTTTAGTATATTTATTATTTTAATAGAATTTAATTAATTTTTGTTGCTTACTATTCCAGTAAAGTCCTTTGCATTATCTTCTATTTCAATTGCTCCATACAAATAAACTTACCTTGCCTAATATTTTTATTTGTTTATTTATTTTTCCTACGTCATCTGTGTTATCAAGCTAAAATCTTAAAGGCATGATGTGCCTAAATAACCACAAGGGGGCGAATTAATACCAAGCCTCAAAACTAGTGGCAGGGACAGTTTAGTGTCCAGCTCTTCTTGTTTATAATGCTGTAGGACAAAAACATGTAGTCACTCTGCATGCTTTATTCCTTATAATGTTAAACCTATAACCTATATATAATATATAATAATATGACCTATATTTTGTTCTAGAATAAAACTTCTTTATCTACCTGTCAGGTTTGGACATTTGTTCAGAAATCCCATCCTGCTGGGGTAGTTCAGAGTGCAACAAAGTCTCAGTGGGTTCGTCCTCTTCGTTTGTAGAGTAGCTGTTAACCTGTAGTTGGGAAATAGAGACAGCAATTTAATGACATATGATGCAACAGAACCAGAGATAACTCGAAACCTGCCTGTAATATGGTGGCCTGCAGAGAAGATCTCTAAATTCAACTTTGAAATATTCTTAAAACTCTGCAGATACTCTCTAATTTCACTCTACCTATGCTGTACAGGAAAAGTTCTTCTCCACTCTGTAAATTGGAGCTTTTTCTGCTGGGAAGCGAGGGCAGGGGAAATGGACTGTGTGTGATAAGCCAACATCACTGACAACAGGGGGAGAGGAGAAGACTGAGGATCAGCCAAGCATACGTCTTTTAATGAGCTGGTCACAGAGTCTCAGTTGTCCTCAATAAACACCAAGTGGAAGTGCATGCACACACACTGCCACACACACTTACCCACACACACACACATACACTCGTGATGACACGCCCTCATGCTGGAATGCATGGGTACACACACAAACACACACACAAACACACACCCACACACACAAACACAAACACAAGCACACACTCACACACACACACACACACACACACACACACACACACACACACACACACGCACACACACACACACACACACACACACACCCACACACACACACACACACACACACACAAACACACACACACACACACACACACACACACACACACACACACACAAAAGCATGTTACCAAACTAAAGCAACTCTCTGTGCACTTCTCTGCAAACATTCCTCTAAGCTCACCTCATGGCTTGTCAAGGGGCACATCCCACTTTTTTGTTTTACCCGAAACCGTCACCTGGATACAAGGCAAAACTCGAGTAAACACCAGCGCCCACATCTCATCTTCCTCATGGGTCAGTTTATTGCTCAGGGATCCCGGGGCAGCTTAATTTGCACAAAGCCTGTTATCTAGCAGCATAACAGCATGAATGAATAGGGATATGGTGATTTTCCTATAACCACAGCCTGTGTTCAGATGCAGCAAACAGGATCAGAAAGATTGTATACAGATGGACAGGTTTTAATTGTAACCTGTATTAATACCAACAACAAGTAACATCAAGTGGCTATCCAAAAATTTGAGCTAGTTTCTGCTGAACCAAAACAAAAGCTCATATGGTAAAAAAGGAAATCCAGGCATTCTTTTTTTTCAAGAATAGGCCCAGTGACCCTTGTTGTTCACGGAAGGTCAAGGTAAAAACTGGGTCATCAGACAGGAAGACGAGTTAATACAAAGTACAACTGAAGATCCATGGCCCTCATCATCATACTCCTGCACACTCTTGTCAGGGATTTAATTTTTTTCAGAAATTAGCTTTTAGCAATGAAAAAAGTAACTAGACAATTTTCCATTTTATTTTTAACAATGCAATTAATCTGTTTTTGCCTCAAAATAGCTCAAATATTTATTTTGACTTCAGCAGAATCATTTCACAAAACTTGATGCACTAAACATCGTCAAGCAACATCAAAATATTTTATAGTCAGAAACAAAAATTGAAAGTGCTCGCTGTATCTAAAGTTATAATTGTATCCTTGATTGAAATATATCATTGGAATCTCAAGACACTTAGCTTTTCAATGATATTCAATATGATACATAGAGATTGGTCGAGACGATTGGCTGGTTTTACCCCAGAAATAGGCAATGTCCCGCCTGCAGGACACAGGAACGCTAAAATGACGAGTATTTTTTAAATTTTTCACCGAGTTTCCATTAGAGCCAAAGATTACAAAATCAACAAGTCACCCCTGAAGTTTTTTTTTGTTCAGCCTACCAGATTACAGGTGAAAACCGAAAAATTATAATAATTCAACCTAACTAATATACAGTATATGACTCATTACATGGAAAGCAAGATATTTCAAGCCATTATTTGTTGTAATTTTGATGATTATCGCTTACAGTTTATCAAAACCCCAAATTCAAAATCTCAGAAAATTAGAATATTGTGAAAAGGTTCAATATTTTAGGCTCATAGTGTCACACTCTAATCAGCTAATTAATTAAGCTAATTAAATCCAAAACACCTCCAAAGGTTTCCTGAGCCTTTAAATGGTCTATCAGTCTAGTTCAGTAGGAATCAAAATCATGCTGTAAGCTGTAAGCCATAATCATCAAAATGATAATAAATAAAAGCTTGAAATATCTCACTTTGCATGCCATTAGTCTATCTCATATATTAGTTTCAACTTTTAAGTTGAATTACTGAAATAAATGAACTTTTGCAAGATATTCTAATTTTTCGTCTTTCACCTGTATTTGCCTCATCAGACCTGATCAGGTGATGCGGCAGGCTGCAAACTTTCTAGTTAAACATTCAGATTGGCTTTTAATGCAGCAAAGCCAGTAAAATATTTCCTTGATCTCATTGAATCACATAATCTCTATAACTTCCATTAGACCCTATTTTTTGCACTGTATTAACAACCACTACTGCTGCATCAGTTTCTTTTTGTTTATTATTTTCATCCAAGTAAGAGGCTCTAGACCTTTTCTCTGCAGAGGTTTAGCCTGCTGCAGCATCTTTCAATTCAATATAATTAAAAAATACTTTAAATAGGAACTCATCCCCAAATCTTTTTGCTGATAAACTGTGTAAATGAGTGTCTCGTAGTGCTGTCTACACGACTGGTCATTATTTTGGTATTTTAATTCATCTTGATAAAAATATAAATTTCTTGCCTTTCTTGTCTAAAACGGTCAGTGTGGTGCCCTCTTCAGGTTAAAACTCTCCTCTGCACTTGAATTTGAATCGGCATTGCTAATCGCTCTGCGGTGAGGGCTTGTAGTCCATAAGGTGCGTTTCCATTATCAGAACTTTAGGGTAATTTGACCGGACCTTCACAGTATGCGTGTGTCTCCACTGCATTGGGCCGGGCCGACAGGGCTGTTTTCGGGGTCATTTCAAGTACCAACGGAGAACCTGTATGGGGATATGTACTCCAAATGGCCTAATCACGTCGCTCAGCAGGAGCTGTGGTTAAGTCAAGCTGATTGGTTGTAATTCAGAGGGAAATGAGCAGATATCGTCAAACAACCGGCTTTGTAAAAATAAGAAGAGTTGCTGGCGAAGCAGTTTATAACAACAGCAAACAGAAACGGAGCAACAAGACCTGCTTCTTCCCGTGTCAATCTCTTTTTTTTCTGCTGCTGTGGGTGCCTTTTTGCGCAGATCAATGAGGCTACTCGCTGCTGAAACGGTTGTGATATGCAAATGTCTTAGCTGATTCCTTGAAGGACCGACTGTGTATGGAGACACGGCGGCTGAGATGAGCTGGCCGACAGATTACCCCATCAGAAAAAGATCTGGTTAAATTACCCTTAAGTTCCGATAGTGGAAACGCACCTATACTATTCAATTCCTTAAGGACTTGGTGTAAATGCTAATGCCTGTAGGCAGGAATGATCTTCTGTAACGGTCTGTATTACAGTGAAACTGAAGAAGCCTCCAAATGAAGACACTTAGACAATCTGTTTGACTTTTCTTCTGAAAACCAACAGCAAGATGTAAAAGGAGAGGACACCAAAGGAAGCAAGCGTCATGACATTTTATTTCTGTGTATCACTCTGTTAGTACTCCCTAACATCCAATCAGGTTTGCATTTGCTTCTTCTTGTTTTGTTGATAGAATGACATAGCTGCACAACCGGACCGCCAACAGAGGAAGCATTAGCAGGAAGAGAATTCTTCATACACAAAAACAACATAACACATTTGAGCTCTTCTTTGCACGACCAACATCAAATCTGCAGCAGCTTTAAAGATGGCAACGGCTAAAGGTGAAATGTAAACAACTGCCAAAATTACACTGGTGAACTCTCTTGGTCAATATTATGGACGAAAACTTACTGCCAAGACTTCAATATCTGGGCTGCAGAGATGACACTTCACAGTAACATCTCCTTGACGACACCATCTGTTGTTGACAAGCAGTGCTACTCCACCTCCTTTACTTTTTATGCTCATCTTCATCATCTGCTCGTATAGTCAGGAAGCGTGCCAGAGAGACGTTGGAGTCGGGGATATGATCCTGCAGCCACGTCTCAGTGAAACACATAACACTGCATTCCTGATACTCTGGCTGAGTCCTTGTAAGGGTTTGGAGTTCATCCAGCTTGTTAGCCAGTGATCTCACATTGCCCATTATGATCAATGGAAGAGAGGGTTTGAACTTCCTCTTTCTCTGTCTCCTTTGTGCTCCTGCTCTGCATCCCCGCCTCCTCTTTCTCAACTCATCAGGGATTTGTGGCTTCAGTTGAGGTACTATTTCAGCTTTTGCTATGTTAATCAAATGCTCCCAGCTGTAAACCACCTTGTTGCCATGGTTACGAATCATAACAAGATATCAAAAAGTGAAGAATTGACAGCAAAAATCCTTCTAGCTTCACTGCACCAGAAATTAGAAAGTATGCAGGTCCAAAAAATGCAATCTTCTTCAAGAAAAAACTAAACTCAATATTTGGCCAAAAGTGCCACTCCAACATGCAGCCACCCAGAGCAGCGCAATTGACCTATCGCTAAGCCCCGCCCCCTTGCCTCACTAAGACAAACTTCTGACATTTGGCGACTGGCTACAATGGCTACTCTAACGGTTCAAGACATTTCCCAGGATGCCATTGATCATTTTTGGAGACAGAAACATTGTATATCGTCTTGAAGTCACCAAAAGGGCCTAAGCTAAGCTTTGGAGGGATACGTTCACAATGTTTCCATCTCAAAGGTTGATGATAGGCTTCGCGTCCAGGCAGAGGTGTATCGGTCCCAGTGTAAAAGTGAAAAGTCTCATCTCGTTGCCAACACCACCACTACCACCAAGATAGAGGATCAACATAGTACGTGTACTGCAGGGTAAGAAGGGTTATTTATCTTCAATTATCTAACCTAACTTGACATTACTTGTACAATAGACTATCTCAATCACCACTAGCATATTTCTTTTGATCTTAACCCAACTTAAAGCTCAGTTCTAGCATAGCTAGATTTCTCTTCGGCTAAAGCAGATCGTTATAGGCTGTGCTTCAATATACAGCTTAATGGTTCATCATCAAATGTGAGGGTTCATGAAACAAGTCTACACGCGTTTCTAGGACAACCACCTGTATCAAGACAAGATGTTATAGGCTAGGCTACAGTATTTAGTCAACATTACGTGTCTGACTTGATTACAAAAAGATGAGTATTGGACCGCTGTGAAGCGGTCCAACATTGAATCATTCAACAACATTGACAACATTTGTTCTTAATAACTTACGGGCAAGTTAACGAAGCTAAGCTCCAGAAGTAGAGCCTTTTGGCGACAACTAACAACCATGTAACCTACGATTACCGAAGTAAGGAAGCACAGGCAAAACTGTGACATGATACACAACACGGCTAACGTTACAGATGAGATGTGTCTTTATTTCATTCCAGCAGAGTGACAATATGTTGTGTCAGATACGATGGTGACTTTAAGAACAAATGTGAACACCTTTATTAATTTTATCCACGTTAAGTTGGGGTTGTGGTCTGCAGCATTACTTGATCCAAAGAAGACACTTCTCCCTGTTTAAATGTGGCTTGGAAAATGGTCAAAAATACACCCCGTTGCTCAGCCTCTCAGGATATCGCGTGTCAGACTTGCACGTACCCCATGAACACCGTTTGACCATTATAAACTCAAAATGAAAGGAAAAAACACATAAAAACTAATGAAACTGAACACCAGCAGTGTTATTCAATGGACATTCAAGCTGACAATGTCCAAGTGTATTGGGTAGCTATGCACAATGAGATTGGCTCATCGCATTGGCTCATTTAAGTGCGGGGCTTAGCGATAGGTCAATTCTAGAAGCAGCAGGCTGGAATCAGAACCCTTCCAGTTGAGGGAATCAGGGAGAAATGTTTCATAGGAGGTCAAGATATGACAAAGCAGAGAAATATCTGAAACTTGAAAAAAGTTCAAGTATTTCAAGTAATTTTTAGTTTCAGTAATCTTTACACAGGACAGTTTGTTACAACACGTTCCATATCACAAAATGGACCAAGCTGATGCTGAGGTGATGCCGTTTATGACTTTTTTAGGTCTGTCGTAATTTTGCATTATTAAGTGCAAGTACAATGTGTGAAACAGCCAAAAGATCAGCCAATTAATCATTTCCATGAAGTAATTACAGACCATCAGGCTGCAGTGAACACTCTAAAAGTTGCTAAAAGTCATTGAGCTTCATGCACTTTTATCTAAAGATTTGCAGAGAGATCAAGAGATTTCCTTGTAAGATTTGTTTTTCTCAGATCCCTGAGATATTTTACCAGCTCAAGAGCAGCGGAACAAGTGTAGACACAGCCATCGTATAAGTTAAAAGCTCCCTCTGTGTGTGACAGTATGTGCTTGTGAGACTGACAGAGGAGGAATGCAAGTCAGGGCAAATTCTGCATCTTTATATTTTACTTGCATCAAAAAAAGTTTCACAATCAATGGAATGTGTGAGAATCCAGTTTGGAGCTAAGCAGAGAGGATAACATGCCAGAAATGTCACAATCATAGGCACCCTGAGTGAAAAAAACCCAAACTTGTCTACAAATTATACCTAAATGTCTTAGGTCTGTTAATCTGATTAAAAGTAATGCATTGACATTTAATTATTAAGTGTTAATACCTCTTGAACTATTCCACATTTTGTTATGTACCATCAATTTCAAAGTATATTATTCGGGATTTTATGTGCTGGGACTACCATAAAGTCATGCAAAATTGTGAAGCGGATGGAAAATAATACATAGAGTGGGGCAAAAAATTATTTGGTAGCCACCGATTGTGCAAGTTGTCCCACTTAAAAAGATGAGAAAGGTCTGTAATTTCCATCATAGGTAAACTTCAACTACGAGGGAAAGAATGTAAAAAAATCAAGGAAATCACATTGTGTGATTTTTAAAGAATTTATTTGTATAATGGTGCAGAAAATAAGTATTTGGTTAATAACAAAAGTTCACCTCAACACTTTGTAATACAACCTTGGTTGGTAATGACAAAGGTCAAAGGTTTCCTGTAGCTCTTTACCAGGCTTGGACACACTGTAGCTGCTTTTTTGGCTCATTCTTCCATGTGGATCTTCTCTAGAGCTGTGATGTTTTGACTTTCAACTCCCTCCACATATTCTCTATTGGATTGAGGTCTGGACACTGGCTAGGCCACTCCAGAACCTTGAAATGCTTTTTACATAGCCACTCCTTCGTTGCCCAGTCGGTGTGTTTGGGATCATTCTCATGCTGGAAGATCCAGCCACATTCCATATTCAATGCTCTCACTGATGGAAGATGTTTCTTTTCCAAAATCTCATGATACATACATACAAGAGTTTTATTTTGGTCTCATCTGACCACATGACATTCTCTTAATCCTCCTTTGGATCATCCAGATGGTCTCTGGCAAACTTTATACTGGCCTGGACATGTGCTGGCTTAAGCAGGGGGACTTTTTGAGTGGTGTAGGATTTTGATCCATGACAATGTAGTGTATCACTAATAATAACCTTGGTTACTGTGATTCCAGCTCTCTTGGGGTCATTGACCAGTTCCCCCAGTGTAGTTCTGGGGTGTTTTCACACTGTTCACAAGATCATGTGTACCCCAGAGGCGAGATGTTGCATGGAGCCCCAGGTTGAGGGAGATTTTCAGTGATCTTGAATTTATTCCATTTTCTAATAATTGCTTGATCAGTTGATCTCTTCTCACTAATATGCTTGCCTATTGTAGACTGGCTCATCCCAGTTTTAGGTGTACAATCTTGTCCCTGGTGTCCTTTGACAGCTCTCTGGTCTTGGCCATGGTGGAGGTTGGAGTGTGACTGTTTGAAGGTGTGGACAGGTGCCTTTTATACAGATAGCGAGTTCAAACAGGTGCCATTAATACAGGTAACGAGTGGAGGATAGAAGAGCTTCTTAAAAAAGAAGTAACAGGTCAGAGAGGGCCAGAGTTCTTCCTTGTTTGTAGATGCTAAATACTTCTTAAAAATTCTTCAAAAACCATACAATGTGATTTCCTGGATTTTTATTACATTCTGTCCCTCACAGTTAAAGAGTACCTATGATGAAAATTAAAGACATCTCTCATCTTTTTAAGTGGGGCAAGTTACACAGTTGGTGGCTGCCAAATACTTTTTTGCCCCACTGCAGCTTTCTTTTTTTCTCTCTTTTTTTTTTTTTTTTACAAATAAAAGGTCTGAAAGGTGTGGCATGCACCTGTATTCAGTTCCCTGTAATTTGACACCCTTATATTAGATCCAGGGCAAAAAAACTCCCTTCAGAAGTCACATATTTATCAAATAGAGTTCTGCTGTTTCTAATTTAATCTGTGTGTGAATACAACTGGTCTGCAAAGTCCTCCGTGGTCTGTTATAGAACATTAGTGAACAAACAACACAGTGGAGAACAACAAACACAAAAGACAGGTAAGAGATAAAGTTGGTGAGAAGTACAACGTGGGTGTAGGTTATAAAACAATATCCTAAACTAAGAACATGCACAATGACTGTTGAGAGGATGACTATTAGTTGTGCCTTTCACAAATCAGGCCTTTGTGGAACAGTGTCAAGCAGAAAGTTGTGAGAAACTGTGTTTTCAGTTTGCCCACAGCCATGTAAGGGATGCAAGCAAACAAGATGGTGCTTTGGTCAAATGAATCCAGATGAGACCAGACATGTTGGCTTGCTGTATGACATTATGCATGGCAGAAAACCAACACTGCACATCACACTGAAATCTGCAAAAGACTGAGGCAGTTTCATATTCTTGCTTGAAACAACCCTAAACATACCGCTATAGCTAGAATGGCATGGTTTAAGACAAACTACAAGCATATTCATTGTCAGAATGGTCCAGTCAAAGTCCAGAACTTAATTCATATTTGGCCAGAAGAAAGAATTATTGTTCTTTTGTGTATCTGCTCTGTCTTCTCAAATCCCCAGTTGGTCGTGGCAGATTGTTGCTCGTACTGAGCCAGGTTCTGGTGGAGGTTTCTTCCTGTTAAAGAGGATTTTTTTCCTCTCTACTGTCACCACATGCTTGCTCATTAGGACGGATTGCTGTGAAGTCAACGTCACAACCCAGGCGACTGTTCACTGTTGCTACACATTCGTCCAGGAGGAGTGAATGCAGCAAGTCAATGATTTGATGCAGTCTGTTGGGTTTCTGTTAGATAGAAAACTTTTAATTGATTGGAATGTATGACTGAATTGAAATCACGTGTAAAGTGCCTTGAGATGACATGTGTTGTAAATTGCCGCAATGTAAATTAGCTGAATTGAATGTTCACAGAAGCTCTACATCCAATCTGACTGTTTTGCAATAAAGAATGAGGAAAGATTTCCGTCGCTAGATTCTCAAAGCGCATAGACAGACCCCAAAATACTTGTAGCTGTAACTACAGCGAAACAGGGTTCTACTAAGTATTCACTGTGCAGAAAACCAATGTGTTCTTTATTTGTTACATTTTTTATAAAACTATGTATCATTTTCCTTCCACTTCACATTTATGTACAACTTTGTGTAGCTCTATCACATAAATCCTAATAAAATCAGCTTTATCACCACAGAGAAACAGAAAAGATTACACATGCAGACCGATAAAATGCCACATTCAGACAACTGGATCAGATAACTCCGTCCTTCCTGAAACAAACTGCTGTCGTCTGAAACATTCCCCACATGGATTTGCATGGTTATTTTTTAACACACAGGTGTGGGTATTTTAGTCTAGGTGATCATCGACACAGAATAAGAGGGAGTGAAATGTGCTGTAAAACAACTCTGATAAGCGAAGGCTTTAAAAGACTCCTCTCTATATCAAATATAAATGAAAACAGCCAAGCTAATAAAGCCAACTTATGAAATGTATATTCATTAGTTTGATAACACAGCTTAGAATGCTATTTGATAGAATTTCTTACAGAGCAGGTTTTACTGGCCCTCTTCTGAAAAGGCTGCCGACTTCTGCCGGAGAAGCGTTGCAGGGAACGCCGGCTACGACGGGCGAAGCTACGAAGGGGTGACATGGCTCTCTGAAACCTTCCTCCTTCATCTCCACCTTCCCCTTCTTCTTTATCGTCAACATCTTCCTCTTCTTCCACCTCCTGCTTCTCATCTGAGGGGCCCCACACCAACTCCAGAGCTCCTTGGAGCGATCGGCGGAAGCTGCCCACCCAGCCGGCAACCTGCAGCTGGGCTGCTGACAGCTTTCCTCCAAAGTACTGCATGGTTGCTCACAAAACTGACAGGGTCACCATGGGAACGGGTCAATAGAAAAAAATGAGTTTCAGCTTTGTTAGTGATGAAAAGGTCTTGCAGGTAGTTCAGAAAGAGAGGAAGTCAGCACAATAAAACATTTCACCCATATTTTATACAAACAAACTTCCTGACAGTCAAAGTGTGCTGGATGTAAGGAAAGTTTGACCCAGTCTGTAATGTTTTCTATTTCAGAGTCAGCTGTGATAGCTATAGCATCCTAAAAATGTGTCATCACACCATGAATTCAAAAGATATATGAAATAAGTCTCTTTCAAAAATTCCATTTGCGGTAACTTTGGAGGTTAAAAAGAAGCAGGTATGACCAATTATCCTCTTTCTCTCTGTATCTAAAACAAGAATTGCTGAAGTAAAATTGTCCCAAAAAGCAGCGTGGCAAATATCTTGCAGCACTAAACATCCAAGGCCAAGTAACAAGCAGCAGATCCCTCTCCAGCAGAGATGAATTATTTCAAAGAAAAGCAAGAAAAAGCTTTGCGCTCCGATGTGGGGAATCCAGCTGGGGGAAAAACAGAAAGTAGGCGTGGCGGGCCGTGCCAAGGTGTTTTCTGAACCTCCCTTCAGTGCTCACTTCCTGTAGGTAAATGCAGCCAATGAATAAATCGGGTCTTTGTGAGAGGAAAAGAGAACAGGCAGGAGAACAGAACCACGGAGCACAGAGTGAAAGCTCAGTTGGTAAAAGAATGGACAGCAGCCTGGTGAAGTTTATTGTTTGCACACAAGCCCATCCTCTTGTCTGAAAGGAGGGTTGGGGAGATTGAGAAGGGAGATGGACAGAGAGCATGAGAGCACTTAGGAACACCATGTATGGTCATTCTGACATGCTGCCCTGTCAGACAGATCCAAATGAGGACATACTAACCACACAACACCTTCTTATAATAAGAGCCATCTATCCATCTACCTGTCTTTATGTCAGTACCCTAAATAAGGTTCATGTTTGGCTACACACTGTCTGTTTGCCCAGTAAACATATTACTCAGTCTGTGACAAACTAAGAAACTTCTCTTCAATGTAGTTCAGAATTGAATACTGCAGCATAAATAGGAGACATCCTGGTATTTTACCACCACACTGCTACATTTTTCAAGTGCAAAGCACTTCAGAATTTTAGAAAATAAACTAACAATTAAGGAAGTACAATTTCCAAGTGCAGTGGCGCCACTCTCTGGTGACAAGAGGAATTGTGGGAGATGAGCAAAGCAGCTCACCTGAAGGTCCATACACAGGTTCATACACAGCACCCAGATGCACAATGATGGTGAACATGTATTATTATACGTTTGTTACAGCAGTGACACAATGACACACACATTCAACTACACAGTTCAGGGCTCCTGAGTTTGGTGTTTCATCACTCACAAATATGCTGCATGTGCAAACAGGTGCTAAAGTAATCTGTCTCAACTGGCTCTTCTCTGCAGCCCCTCTAATGTTGCCTCGGTGCTCACAACTCGGCAGGAGATACAGGAGTCAAAATGCAAGCATTTCTTGATATTAAAATATTCACGCACAAATTTAAAACACAAATACAAATTAATATATTATTATTTTTATTTATAAAAGCTAAAAATACTTTCTCTGCTGATTATCATAGTTGTAATATTGTTATCTGAAACATTCTTTCATTGTTATTTTTATTTTAATAAATAAACGTAAGCAAAACTTGGAATAAACACTTGCAAAGTTTAATAGTATTTTGTAAGTGCTTATAGGTCTGAATTTTATTCAGTATTATTGTAAGTGGTTAGAACATTTACAGGTGAATGTTTTCTTTTGCCAGCTAATTGATGGTGTGCAGCAATGGGTGGGGGAGGGGAACCACTGCATTAATTTAAATTTCAAACAGCCTCACAAAACCTAACTGTTCTTAGTTTACTACAACTGAGTGAAGTTGCGGCCTGGTCTTAGAAGAGGAGTGACGAAAAGTATTTGTAATTACTACCTTTTTTTATCAGCATGTTTACAAGCTGCAACCTATATTAACTTTAGGTTTATACTAAAACTTTTTTATCTGCTATCAGACTCAAAGAAACAGCTACATGCTGTGTAGCTAAATACTGAAATCTACTTATGGATCCAGACAGATACTATTTTAGACATGGTTTGCTGGCTATGAGCGTACAAAAACGAACACCTGAAGAGTTACAATTATTGAAATGATCTCAATTTTTAAGTGTCACAACTCATCTCCAACATAAAAGGGCTTTTGAATGAAACATCAATAACAGAAATACAGGATGAATGGATTTTCACTTCTGGAAGTAGGAACATTTCCTGGTTGAAACTCAACCGCTTAAAACAGCGAGTCATTTGTCAGCATGGCTGAGGTAAGGTTCGGTTGTTAGTTAGATGTTACTGAAAATGAATAAGCATCGTTTTTGTTCCACAGACCATCATAAAATAGTCTTTCTGGTTGCCGAGGCTGGTATGCACATTTGCTGAGATAGAAAGGCAACTAACTTATTTTTAAATGTTTTTGAAGTTTCAGTCACACACTCACATTCATAAACCAATATCAGTAGGGAACTTGGGAATAAGCGCTTTACCCAAAAGCACGTTGAATTGTTGCAGTAGAGGAAGATGGAATTGAACTAAATTGACAAAGAAGTATCCTGCTGTTCCAAGAAGACACAGCCACCTCCACTTACAGCTCCACTCAGAAAATCTCACACACTCATCAACGCACATGTGACGTCATATTAATGTCAGGCTTTTTAGATTATATACTGTAAGTGATATTATGACCCACACCTGAATAGATAAGACTATTTTTAATTTTCCTTAGCCACAGAAACCTGTTTAACTATGAAAAAAAATCCCAAATATGTTTGGTTCTCATCATGCATCACATGTAATAATGTGTTTAATAGTGTAGTAAATGGTTTGAGCTGATCTATTTCCCATCAGGCTGTTAACCGTGGTAATATGCTGCCTGTTTACTACATTACAATCAATCTAAATGTTATTAGCTGCTATCCACTGAGCTGGCTCAGCAGCACATTTCACAGGCATGAGCACTTCTGGGGGATTAATTCAGCTCTGAAGTCAAATAACAATCAGTGGGATACATAAACAGTCACCCATCCTTATTTGTGAAGGTAAGAAAATAAAAAGAGCAAAACCACATTTGTGAGACAGAGATAAAGAAAGTTTCTGCTTGTTTTTGCAGAGTTCTGACTTATTTTTTTCCACCTTCTACAGCTTTGAGGCTCTTTGTCAGCCCAGCATTCACTGTTGTTCTGAGAAACAAGTTTCAGAATATTCTATTGGGCATCCAGTGTTAAATTGTGGTATGGACCAATCTAGATCTAATAGACTAAATCTTCCTCATTTCAACCTGAAACATGAAGGTGATTTTTTATTTGCATGCAGTCTGATGATTTCTTCTATTAATTTATTAGGTAAGCATAGCAAGAGTAACAATAATTCAGCTTTTTGCAGTTATATAAATTGCCTCTTATAAGTGTCCTCACTCCTGTTAAAATAACCTACTGGGTTTTTGGGATATACAACATGAGACTGTGATAACTTAAAATAGAAACAAACTGTCAGAAGGAAAACAATTTAAAAAAGGTGCAATAACTTACTGCAAAGTATACACGTCCTTAAAGTAATACTTTAAATTGATTCCAGTATTCAGTCTTCATTGGTTGGAGTGCAATTGACTTTGCAAAAGGTTAATCAATCAGATTGTGAGGACATCATTTATCCACAGTCCTCTTTAGGTGACCCCACATACCTTATGTTTATTTTAGTTCTGGACTCTGGCTAGGCTATTTTAAAATGCTAATTTTCCTTTTATAGAATCATTCTCATGTATATGTTGGATTTGGAAGTATGCTTGGACTCACTGTGATGCTAAAAAACTGACTGATATGTGAAACTATTAATGATTCTATACTTCCGAACAGAAATCTGTGTTCCATTTGAAGAACCTTCGTTTGGTGGTGCTCAGTGTTGTTAGGTTTCTTTCCATTAGACCGTAACACATTCTACCTGAAGGTTCTGGGAGATTTTAGCCAGGTATGGATATTTATTTCAGAAGAGAAGGCTTCTATCTTGCAATCATAAACATTGGTTCAGACATATGGAGCTAACAGGAGGTTCACATGTAGAACAAAACTACTTGTTAGAAATTCCTGCAGCTCTTGCTGTCTGCCTTTTTGCAGCCTCTCTGACTTGTCTGTCTTTTCTTTCCAATAACAAACAGTTTGTGTAAGTTCCCTCTTGTATCACATGTTTACCAATAATCAATAACTGCATTTATAATGTTGTGGTACATGGTGGTAATGATGTTGTTCATCTTTCTGTCACCTTTATCTAACTGATACATTTGATGTGATCCTTCTGATCATTTCTAACCTCCCTGCTAACTAGGAGGCAAATATGAAACTGACAGAAAAATCCTACCAGAATAACATGATTTTATTAATGGTTTACACTATTCACTATAACTGATGGTAGGTGTGAACTCAAGAAGAATAGGTTGCTGAAAATGTATCAGAAGGTACTTAAGAAAGGTATGAATCTAAGGGTGTGCACACTTAAGGAAACAGAAAATGTCCGCCTTTTATTTTTTTTTACCCCTCAAACAGATTTGCTACGATTCCAGTTGAATTTTAAATGTCACACTATACACTAATATTCAAAAAAATTAGAATATGCATTTTGATGAGGCTCGCTTGTTGATTAAAAATATCTTGAAAATTACCTTTAAGCGGGTATTAAACACACTTTTCGTTAATCTCATATTTCAGTAATAAAATGGTTTTTTTTATTTGGTCTGATGTGATATTCTACTAAAATGTCCTGTTTTCATTAGTTGTAAGCAGAAAAGCATCATAAGTAACAGAAATAAAGGCTTAAAACATCCTTCTGAGTGTGATTAATCTATATGCTGTGTTTCACTTTGTGAACTGAGTTACTGAAATAAATGAACGTTTAAATAATATTCAAAAATATTGAATGGATCTGTATATGTGCTTAGTACTTGTTTAGGGCTCTCTTTGCATAAATTACTGTAGGTGTGTCAAACTTCACCACAGAAGGTGACAAAACCTTAAAAATAGACTATGCCGTGTCTACAATGGTAGCAATGTTCATAAACTGAAGAAATCTTTGAATTTTTTGAAGTTATGGCCGTTTAAATTGCTATTAGATGTGAAAAACTAAATCAAACAAACCAACGTTTTGCCTTTTTTCATCTCTTTTTTCCATGCTTAGCATAATTTCTTGGCAGGAAGTTCATTTATTGGTTGACATTGGAGTTTGAACACAAAGTGTGTGTTTCACTTTGTGATGTTGTAACTAAAATAAATGAAACTTTTCAACAATAATCAAAGGTATTATATATGATTATTTGTAAACAGTGTATTTTAAAAACAATTTAGTTTTTCATTTAAAAAACCCTTTTAAAAGCATTCTTCCAGGGGTGTGTAAACTGTCAAGAGCCTTTGTAGCTACTCAATCATGAATATCAATTATTTGTTGTATCTGTGAGTGCAAACCTAAATTTCCACTCAACCTTGACTTCCGTCATATTTTCTATTAATACAAAAGAGAGTTTCAACAGGAGAAGATAACAATACAGACAATTTCATGCAACACAGCTTCCATTTATCAATCACATTTACTCTCCGACACAAACACATCTCCTCAGGGTAAATTCCACTTCTCGGTAATCGATTCCTACAGACAAAATCAAAACCATAAAGCACTACTAGTACTGTTCCTTGAACGTAACCTTATAAGTACAAACGATCACACACCTTGGATGTTGCAGGCTCAAGCAAGTATAACGAGTATTTTTTCTTGTGCTACAGGAATGGCAGAGTTTGTGCAGGTAAAGGTGTGTGACTGCCTGGCAGACATAATTTGACGGTGAAACATCCACATCTGCTCGTTCACTGCTATCTCTGCTCTCAACCTCACCCTCTCTTCATAACTAAACAATTAATCATGGTGTAGGCCTGACCGTTCTTTAGATTCTGACACAGTTTTGTGAAGTTTTATTTTCCCACAACACATAGTAAGAAAAACTGACACGGCTCAGAAGAACTGCTTAGCAGTAACAGATCTTAAATCTGTGTGACTATCTTTTCTCAACTCTCTGTTTCCTCAAGAGGTCTAGGATATTTGTGTGCATTTCGAAGTTGGAAGCTGTTAACCTAGAAACAAAGGCACTATTGATGCAAATCAAACCGAACACTCTTAAACAACCAGAATTAAGACTATACACTGGATAACGCCAAAACTCAAGATCACAGTCACAGATTTATACACAGATACATTTGTAAGCACTCTTGGTAAAGATACATAAAAAGCCTTAAAAAAAAGGCAGATATTTTATTACAGTTGCATGAACACTGATAGAAAATCTACTGTTAAGAAATTATTGTTTTGTACAAAATCCCAAGTGGGACCGTTATTAATAGCCATCTTGTTAATGCCTTATTCTATCCCTCTCTGCCAATAGTTTGTCACTTAGTCTTCTATTACATTTCACAAGCTTGGAGCATAAAGAGAGATGAATCTATGGCTGTTGTTCTTTTTTTTTTTTTTTTGTCTCTCTAGATCCTGGGTCTGGCTTCTGGTAATATTATTCAACAGACAGAACCAGTGATGACACATTCTCAAGCTTCATGGCGGAGGCCACCAGAATCTTGATAAATTTCTCCTGGTAGGTCAATGACTTCCTGATACAATGCACTCCAACAACAACCCGTGGTCTTTAGAAGAGAAACAGGCCCACAGGTGAGGTACTATATATATATATATATATATATATATATATATATATATATATATATATATATATATATATATATATATATATATATATATATATATACAGTGGCTTGCAAAAGTATTCGGCCCCCTTGAACTTTTCCACATTTTGTCACATTACAGCCACAAACATGAATCAATTTTATTGGAATTCCACGTGAACGACCAATACAAAGTGGTGTACACGTGAGAAGTGGAACAAAAATCATACATGATTCCAAACATTTTTTACAAATAAATAACTGAAAAGTGGGGTGTGTGTAATTATTCAGCCCCCTTTGGTCTGAGTGCAGTCAGTTGCCCATAGACATTGTCTGATGACTGCTAATGACTAAATAGAGTGCACGTGTGTATAATCTAATGTCAGTACAAATACAGCTGCCCTGTGACGGCCTCAGAGGTTGTCTAAGAGAATGTTGGGAGCAACAACACCATGAAGTCCAAAGAACACACCAGACAGGTCAGGGATAAAGTTATTGAGAAATTTAAAGCAGGCTTAGGCTACAAAAAGATTTCCCAAGCCTTGAACATCCCACAGAGCGCTGTTCAAGCGATCAATCAGAAATGGAAGGAGTATGGCACAACTGTAAACCTACCAAGACAAGGCCGTCCACCTAAACTCACAGGCCGGACAAGGAGAGTGCTGATCAGAAATGCAGCCAAGAGGCCCATGGTGACTCTGGACGAGCTGCAGAGATCTACAGCTCAGGTGGGGGAATCTGTCCATAGGACAACTATTAGTCGTGCACTGCACAAAGTTGGCCTTTATGGAAGAGTGGCAAGAAGAAAGCCATTGTTAAAAGAAAACCATAAGAAGTTCCGTTTGCAGTTTGCCACAAGCCATGTGGAGGACACAGCAAACATGTGGAAGAAGGTGCTCTGGTCAGATGAGACCAAAATGGAACTTTTGGGCCAAAATAGAAAACACTATGTGTGGCGGAAAACTAACACTGCACATCACTCTGAACACACCATCCCCACTGTCAAATATGGTGGTGGCAGCATCATGCTCTGGGGGTGCTTCTCTTCAGCAGGGACAGGGAAGCTGGTCAGAGTTTATTAGAACATGGATGGAGCCAAATACAGGGCAATCTTGGAAGAAAACCTCTTGGAGTCTGCAAAAGACTTGAGACTGGGGCGGAGGTTCACCTTCCAGCAGGACAACGACCCTAAACATAAAGCCAGGGCAACAATGGAATGGTTTAAAACAAAACATATCCATGTATTAGAACGGCCCAGTCAAAGTCCAGATCTAAATCCAATATGTGGCAAGATCTGAAAGCTGCTGTTCACAAACGCTGTCCATCTAATCTGACTGAGCTGGAGCTGTTTTGCAAAGAAGAATGGGCAAGAATTTCAGTCTGTAGATGTGCAAAGCTGGTAGAGACATACCCTAAAAGACTGGCAGCTGTAATTGCAGCAAAAGGTGGTTCTAAAAGCGTTGATTTAGGGGGCTGAATAATTACGCACACCCCACTTTTCAGTTATTTATTTGCAAAAAATGTTTGGAATCATGTATGATTTTCGTTCCACTTCTCACGGGTACACCACTTTGTATTGGTCTTTCACGTGGAATTCCAATAAAACTGATTCATGTTTGTGGCTGTAATGTGACAAAATGTGGAAAAGTTCAAGGGGGCCCAATAATTTTGCAAGCCACTGTATATATATATATATATATATATATATATATATATATATATAGAGAGAGAGAGAGAGAGAGAGAGAGAGAGATATCCTTAGTTATGTTCATTTGAAAGGATAGTTAGGAGCACCAACCATTATGCGCAGAATTAATAAACTCGTTTGAAAAAAAGATTTTCTACCTTTTTTAGGATGACATTATGTTCTTGCAATAAAAGCAGAATTTAAGGGTTTTTTGCAAGTATTTACCAGGGGAACCAACAAATTTGCTCGCTGCCTGTTAGTATGACTATTTTCTGTAAGCGGATTAACAAACTGTGAGTGTCCGTGTGTGAATTCTCCTGGACCTTGATGAGCAAATTAAGTGATTTAAATTAGATCGAACTTTATTTTTACCTTTTCGTTGTGCTCTTCTTCACCCTTATCTTGCACTTCTGCTCCAATCTCCATCTTCCCCTCCTCCTCCTCCTTCATCTTCATCTCCGCAGGCTCAAACTGGTCTTTCATTGGCCTCCCTTCCTCTTCCTCTTCCTTCACACCAAAATATAACAGCAACCTCTCCACCCTCTCTTTCTCTGGGGTCTCTGGGGCTGGGGTGGGAAATAACTGTTTTTCTGCTTGCTTTGGTAGATTTTCTTGCTGAGATTCCTGAGGTTCACTGTTGAAGGACACCAGCCAGTTGTCTTTATTAGCAGGTTTGATTCTCCAGTCGCTGCTAATGGGAGGAGTTTCTTGCCTAGGCTGGGGAGCCCATCTTGTGGGTTTGACTGAAAAGTCATCAAAGTCCACATCCAGCTGAGGGTTTTGGACCGAGAAGTCATCGTAAACGATGTCGATGAGACTCTCTGTGTTTTCTGAGAAGTTAGATGAAGGGGAGAACGGGGGCTCGGACGTCTGAGAAAAATCTTCTGCATTAAAATTCATTAGATTTTCCTCTCCTTTGTCCTTCTCTTCATCTTTTCTCATCTTTTCTAGCAATTCCTCAGTGCGCTGTCTTTCCAGGTCCCCCTCCATCTTTCTCTTCAACTCTTCTGCCCTTTCTTTCTCCATCTGTATCTTTCTTTCCCCCTTTCTCTTCCTGTCCTCCTCTTCCTCTTTTTCTTGCTGCATCTTTCTTTCCAGCTCCTTCCTTTTTCTCTCCTTATCCTCCTGTCTCAGGCTCTCCTCCTCTCCCAACCTCCTGAGCTTCTCCCTCTCCTCTTCCTCCTGTCTTAACTTTTGTTTTTCCAGCTCTTCTTGTCTGAGTCTCTCCTCCTCTTCTTTTCTCTTTCTCATCAGCTCCAACTCCTTCCTTCTTTGCCCCTCAAGTTCTGTTCTTTTTCTCTCCTCCTCCTTTTCCTCCTCCAGCCTTCTTTGCTGCACCCTCTCCTCTTCCTCTTGTCTTAACTTTTGTTTTCCCAGCTCTTCTTGTCTGAGTCTATCCTCCTCTTCTTTTCTCTGCCTCATCAGCTCCAACTCCTTCCTTCTTTGCTCCTCAAGTTCTTCTCTTTTCCTCTCCCCCTCCTCCAGCCTTCTTCGCTGCTCCCTCTCCTCTTCCTCCTGTCTTAACTTTTGTTTTTCCAATTGTTCTTGTCTAAGTCTCTCTTCCTCCTCTTTTCTCATCAGCTCCAACTCCTTCTGTCTTTGTTCCTCTTCCAGTTTCTGCTTCTGGATCAGTGTTTCCTCCTCTTCTTTCTGCCTTTGTCTCTCTCTTTCTTCATTCATTCTTGCTTCTTTCCTCTCCTCCTCCTCCAGCCTCACCCTTTCCCTCTCTCTTTCCTCTTCTATCTGTTTCTCTCTCAGCTCCTCCATTTGCCTTTCTTTTTCAATCTGTTCTTCTTTCATTCTCTCCATTTCTCTTCTCTCCTTCTCTAACTGTTTCCTCTCCAATTCTTTCTGTCTTGTCTTCTCTTTCTCCCTCGCTTCTTCTTCCTCCATTTGTTTTTGCTCCTCCTCCATCTTAAGTCTTGCCTGTTTGTTCTCCTCCTCCTCTTGCCTTTGTTCAAACGGCAGGTGTTTCAATGTTTTTGGTCTTTGGGTCTCTTCGTCCTTTCTCTGGAGAATGCTAACTCTTCTGTAGATGGGCATGGAAGCAACAGCCTCCTCTTCCTCCTTGCTTTCAACCTCAGCATCCTCTTTTTGTTTTTCATCTTCACTGGATTCAGGCTCTGGGCCCAGCATCACTGGAGGTCCGCCGTCGTCTGCCACCACGGTTCCAAAGCGAACAGAGCGGCGTTTGGCTTTCTTCTTCTTCTTCATTTCGCTGTCAATGGCCAAATCTTTCTCATCAGCAGCAGCCAAGTGGTTCCTCCGCAGCTGGACATCATCTTCCTTTGTTTTGTCAGTCTTTGCAGGTGTCTCTGTTGAATTTTCTAAGAATTTATTTTCAATTCTCGCTTCCTTTGGTGGTTCAACTTGACTCCCTGTGGATGAAGGTGCTGTCGAATGTGTGTCCACAGGCTGGGATGGCGTCTCTTCTGCTTCAGGAACTTCCACACTTGGTGTTTCAGTTGATTTCTCTGCTAAAGACTCAAACCTGCAGAAGAGACACAAAGCATAGGCATTTTGTGTGTGTTGGCAATGATAAACAAAGAATCATGGCAGCTCCAAGTGGACAAAGCAACTTTAACTGCACTAATTCACATTTTTTTTACAACTGGTAAGACACTCAATCAAATTATATTCTCCTTCTAAACACATTCTCAGACAATAAATCACCTTTTTGGTCCAGGATGCACCTCTGAACCACACAAAGCTGAGGTGAAAACAAATAACAATTCGAGGTCACAAGTTAAACACAATGACTCATGTCCATTGATGTGGCAACCAATATTAACCATTTTATGATGCAAACACGAGGGTTGGAGATTCAAATCAACGACAACCGAAGGTGTAGGGCATGGAGGTCCAGCTCCACTCCTCAAGGGCCGGTGTCCTGCCATTCTTAGATGAGTCTCTGCTCCAACACAGCTGATAAAAATGGTGCAACTACCTCCTCAGCATGTCGAAGTTCTGCAGAACCCTGCTATTGAACCCGATGATCAGGTGTGTTAAAGCAGGGAAAGAACTAAAACATGCAGGATACCAACTCATGAGGACTGACTCTGTACACCACTGGGTAGGGGATGTTTGTGTGATATAAGCAAGACACTACAAGGAAGAGGAGATGGCAAAGAGTACAAAGAGTAGTGTGATGTAGCCCAATAAATGATCTATGTTTTCATTTCAACAATCTGTATTTTCATTTCAACAGCTGTATGAATGATCCGACGCCACTGACTGGTTATGAGGTAAGTTAAGTGTTTTAATGTGATTGCTCTGTGTTATGACAATCTTTAAGGGGTAGAAAAATGCATAGAAAATTTTTCATTCAGTTCAAAAATGGGTTTTGTGTTCAAGACTTTATTGAAATTACTCTACATGGTCATGAATGTGATATTTCCTTCCATTTAACCATGCATTTAAACAGTTTCTTTTCAGGTTGGTATAGAGAAGATAATAATCCTCTAACCATTATTAAAAATAAGAATCAGATGAACAAGTTTGATTTTATTCACAACTATGTACTGGCTTAAATGTTTACATATGTGCCCTCTAGTATTTGTGTAAATGACCTCAAGCAAGTTGCAAAGTGAAGAAATGTTAACGTCAACATGGACTAAGAGGATCCCAACCAAGAAAGAAGCTCCTGCTCCAAAAATAAAGCGCGCCTTCAAACTCAACTAATATTGGCAGCTGCACACAGGAGCATGTCAAATACTTTCTGGAGAAAGGATTTTAGGGTGAAACGAGAAAAATATTGAGCTATGTCGCCACAATGGCGAGAAGTATTTCGGATTTAAGTCATCCCTTGAGGAATGACTTTGTTATTCTCGTTTGGTTACAGGAAACCGCACAGGTTGCACCGGGTTCACTCGAAATCTTAGAAGAATGCAGGAAGCTAAAAGGTGTCCAAGAACTAGTGTTGCATCACTCAACAAAGAGGTTGCGAGGAAAGTGATTGACCTTAAAAAGTGTGCCGTTTCAAAATGTTTTGCTTTGACCTTGGTTTCCAGTCCAAAAAGAAATATGTCTATGGTTAAACTCCTTGAACTCTATTTTGTGTGTTTGCTGTTAACTCAAACAATATCCTGCAAACATTTCGGATAACAGCTGAAAAACATATTAATTGTCAGAAAATATGAGCAAATACATCAAACTAACCAAAAGACGCTAAATATATATTTAAAAAAACATACAACCCACTGTTTCTCATGCTGCTTCTTTGT
This sequence comes from Valencia hispanica, assembly GCA_963556495.2. Taxonomy (NCBI): domain Eukaryota; kingdom Metazoa; phylum Chordata; class Actinopteri; order Cyprinodontiformes; family Valenciidae; genus Valencia; species Valencia hispanica. The sequence continues at coordinate 24,795,223 of OY747708.1, forward strand.
GTGGACTTAAAGTTTAATTTTGAGGTGTAATTATACATGGTTCCTATCCAACCTCAGTAAACTAAGGACAGAAATTGGGACACAGAGTGGATAAAGTGAGCTACACCACACAGAGAGCACACCCTTTTCAGTGTCTTGACATATCAGAGTTGAAAAAGGAGAAGAAGTTCTCAAACGTTCCAGCCAAAACAGTTCCAGACTTGTGCTTCCCTCGAACTGTTCACCGTAACAAAATGAGAAAACACAGACAGCTGTCATAGTTACCTCCATGCTATGCTGTAGATTCCCTAAGAAAGCCAATGACTGACAACAGTATGCTGTTTCCTCTTGCAATAATGTTTGAATAAAATATAACGGAAACTTACTGAATCTCTTAAGGGAAATAGCCTGGTCTGAACTTTTTATGATAATCATAAATTACATATATCTACTCAAATAAAACTATGTTTAAAGTAAAAGTAACTAATGATAGCTGATTGCTGTCTATATGTCAACACTTTGAGATAAAGTTCTTGCTTGATTGTACCTGCAGGACAGATTTCATGTCTGATCTTGCACAGAAACCCAAAGTGCAGACAGAGCGGAAGGCCTCACTCACCCCTTGGAGCGAACTCTGGCTGCTGTCTGAGGCTTCTTCTCAACCTTCTGATCCGCCGGACCCGTTTCTGCCACCCAGTTTTTGATCTGCTCCTTCACACCGCCGATCCCGTTTGTAATTTCTGGCTCCTCTCTCCTGGTCGTGACCTCCGGCTTTGACACAGAGTCAAACAGGAGACTGATTCTGTTTTTAATGCTGTTCCCGCCAGTAAAATTATCCACATCAGTGTCACTCTCTTTGATGGGAGGTTCTGGTTTTGCCTGGCTTTGCTGAGGGACAGAATATTCTGGTTTGTCTGAATAATCTTTGATAATGGGTTTGGAATTGGCCTTCAAGGGCTGAGGGGGCAAAGGGACCCCACCTGACTCAAACTTTGAGGTGAGCTCTTTAGGCAGACGCTTCCTCATGCTGCCCTGCTGATATAATACATTGTTTGTGGAGGCAATGTTGTTGCTTGACTCCTCCATCTTTTGGCAAACAGAAACTGGAGTATTAATTTGCTTCTCCTCTCCATCTTTCTGCTCTGAGCTAGCAACAGCATCAGTGGGTGTTTTGTGGTTTGTTTGGATGACACCGTCTTTCAGGACTGATTCTGACTTGGGCTCCTCCTTAGGCGGAGTTGTTTCGGTGGCTGAATCCGGAGCAGATGTCTCAGAACTAAGACTATTCTCATTCTGTGGAGGTGCGTCACTTGCTTTTGTTCCTTCTGGTAGAGATTTAGGCAGCACACTTGCAGATTGGGGTTTGGGAGCTGAGGTTGAAATGGGTTGAGGCAGTTCCTTAGCAGGGGTGTTCACAGCATTGGTCGGGGGACTTTCTTCCTCGGATTTTATGGTCTGATTGGTTTGTGACTTAGATGTGGGTGTAGTTTTGGAAGCTCTCTCTGGAACACTGATGGGCTGAGGCAGTTTCTTAGCAGAGGTGGCCACAGCAGTGGTCGAAGGACTTTTTGGCTCAGATCTTATGGTCTCACTTGTTTGTGACTTAGGTGTAGGTGCAGTTTTGAGAGCACCCTTTGGAGCACTGATGGAGCGGATTGTGCTGTTTTTTTGCAGAGAGAAAGGTTTGGGAGTAAGACCAGGTTTGGGGGGCAGAGCTGGCTTTGTTTTAGGCAGATCTCTGCTCTGGGAGGCCTCAATGGTGCTCTCCATAGCTCAGTCCCTGACAAAAAAGGCAGAGAAAAAGAGTTAGCTCACAGCAATCTACACATTGCCTTCAGAAAGTATTTATGTCTCTTAAACTTTTCTACATATTTTTTCACTTTACAACCACAAACTTTAATGTATTTTGTTGGTTGTTTTATGTGATGACCAACACAAACAAGAAATGAAAAGAAAATTATACATGGTTTTCAAAATGTTTTCTAGATAAACATCTAAAAAATGTGACATTAATATTCAGGATTGCCTTGTGTCCATCATCTTCCCAACCAGTCTGACCAACTTCCCTGTCCCAGCGGAAGAACAGCATCCCCACACCATGATGGTGCCTCCTTAGGCGGAGTGAGAAATGATGTTTAAAGGGTGATGTACAGTGTCAGTTTGTTTGCTAGACATAGCTTTTGTGTGTAAGCCAGGAAGATACAATTTTCATCTCATTCTTACACATGTTTGGCGAGTGGCAAACTGCAACAGGAACTTCTTATAGTTGTTTTTTTCTGGCAACTTTTCCATAAAAGTTAGATTTGTATCATGAAAAACTAAAACCTGTTTTGTTGAAAGACTCCCCCTTCTGAGCTGTAGTGCTCTGCAACTCCTCCAGATTTACCGCAGGTCTTCTGGCTGATGCTCTCCTTGCTCCGCCTGTCACTTTAGACAGATGACCATGTCTTAATATGTTGGCAGTGGTGCCATACTCTTTTTGTTTTTGGATGATAGACTGAGCAGTGATCTGTGGGATGTTTAAAGCTGGTCACATTGTTTTACATATTACCCTGCTTTATGTCCAATCTGTCATATAAAATCCCAGTAAAACAGATTGAAGTTTGTGGTTCTAACATGTGAAGAAATTCAAGCAGTGTAGTATTACAATGAAAATCTTCACTATATTCAGCTGAAACAAAACCAGCTGGTTATGTTGAAACTTAGAGGACAAGATAAGGCTGGTCTGTCTAGATTTTTTAAAAGAACATTTCTACTGAAAGGATAAAGTGAAACACATCAATCACACCGAGCAAACACTGAAGCGTCCCAGTACTCACGTCCCACACTAGTCTCATTTTCAGTTTGGGTGCTCCTTAGGTTTTAATAAGCTGTTTAGTTTGTTTCAAAGAAAAAAAAAAACACCTCAGCACTGGAGACTTTAAACTTTAAAATAACATGATTATAATGATAGATACCATGTGACCCCAATCCAAGTAATGTTGCAAGCAGCTTTTAAAGACCTGTTAATTCAGTCAGATACAGAATTATGTTATCTGTGTTTTATCATACCGTGTAATTTACCTCATGTTGTGTTTTATATGCTAACCACATAATCACACTCTACATCTAGTAAATAAACGGATGTTGTCAGATGTTTATTTACTCTAAACAGGAAGCAGAGTACCAATCTGTTTATCTACTGATAACATTGGGCCTTACATTGCAACAGGAAAGTCATGTCTTTGCTGGTGACTCGGTTTATATCCAGACATATTAAGTTAGATATCTAATGCTTAATAAAGACTGGGGCTCTGTGAAAAGTCTAAATGGTAACATTAAGAGACATTATGCAATAATTAAAATTGAATGGGTCCAAAGAAAGTAGTTCTTCAGTTTCTCTTATTTTTACATGTCATGCTTTGGGAAAATAGAAACAGAGAGTATTAGTTGGGTGTGAACCAGACCTTATACTTTAACCTATTCATATAAAAAAACACTTATCTTGATGACACGAAACAGTAATTGATGATGCTTGTCAAAAACTAACTATTGTTGGACTTGTTACTTCTTTTCCTCTGTTGGTTCTCTGAGAGCATCAATAAACATTAATGTAATGAAAACAAATGTTGTATTTAGTGATAAAATGGATCTATTTAATGTTACTGTTATCATGAACTACCTTGTTTGATAATTGGTACTTTTTTAGAGCAATATTTTTGTTACTATAATACTTACCGTTATTGCAATAAATAAATAAATGAAATAAATCATGGCGCAGTGGCAACCAAGTTTCAGAATGTACAGCTCTACTAGATGGGTAAATATCAGGTTATTGTTAGGCATCATATACTTACTATATATCTTTATAAGTACATATAATCTATATATTACTATAATCTCGTGTAAACTGTTATATCAATCAATATAAAAAATAAGAATGATCATTTTAGGTGCAGTTTAAAGCTTATTGGGAAGGTTAAGAATACATCTTCAGATAAAATTATTCTCCCTAATAAGATAAGGCAGATCTAGTTTTTGATAACCGGTGAGATTGGCTGAGTTTTGCACACAAGACTCAAAGAGACTCAAAGTCGTCACACAAGAGTCACTGTCAGAAACTGAAGCATGCAGCCCGGATGAGTCATCACACAAATCTTAACTGTACAAAATACAGAACACCTACTTCTCCCACAGAACCAAGAGCACTGAAATTAAACACAAACTGCCCTGTGATTGACACTGGAGCGCTCCGAAGATTATCAGATTTTGACACACTATGTGAAAGTGCTAACAGTAATATTTCCAAATCTGTTACACTAAATACCACAGCACATTGCACACAGCATCTGATCGGTCCTGTAAGACTTTTTGCACAAACATCTGCAAAAAAAAACCTAAATGCTCTAGATAGCACTGGCTGTTTTGATCCCTAACAACAGTGTACATGTGTGCTGAGGGAGTTCCTACTTGTCATATTATGTCACACATTATGTTGCTAAAACACAAAACACCACTTTGGGTGTGCATAATATTGTGTAATGGGATCAGCCTGGGATGAAGCTGTGCACACCACACAGTGGGGGTAAATAAGAATAATGTGCCCTGTTCGTTTCTCCCACCTCATTAGTTTTCCTTACACTTGAATTCCCAGGCAACAAACACTGTCCTGCAGATAAAGCTGCTGTACAGTTGATTTAGTGGATTTCTCAGTGGAAAGCCCTCTGCAGCTGCCTCTCTTGTTGGCAGGCCTTTAGGTTGCTTTATCTTTGTTTGTCTTCGGTGGCTGTCACCCTGCCAAGGCTGTGTTGCTCTGGCTGCTTTGGGTTTTCATGTTTACGTTGCGTTCACTTCTTTGTGAGAGCCCACTTTGTTTAGAATTCAGCAGTCTCATCTAAACATATATTCCGATTTGGATTAAATTACTAAATATACATTGTTTCTGTCCTACTACAGGTTGTTAATAAGTTACTGATAAAAACTATGAACTGGCAGTCGTTGAACCAGTGGCGTCCTCCAAAACGTGAGAAAAATCAATGTAACATTTATTCAAGCGAGTAAGCTGAGAGGAACCTCAGCACCACAGTTATTACAACCGGAGTGAACATAAATCCCAGCAAAGGTGCGCACCTGTCTGGCAGTGTAAGATTACTCATTCAAAAGAAAAACTGCATCACTAGAGGAATAAAGTTTTTTTTTTTTTGATTTACCTTCACGCGTCTCGCAGGAAGAAAGTGGGAAGAAGTTAAGGGACCAAACTGTTCCTCTGCTTTTCGTGAGAACAGCTCGCCCACTGGGCTGTTGACTGACTCTATTTTTTTTGTTTTGTTGTCCTCCTTTAAGTCATTCACAGTAAGAAGACGTCAGCCCGCAGCTACACCTCCACCCAGCAGCGGACACTCCCTCAGCCCCGCCAGCCTCAGCTCGAGCGTCTCTGACGTCAAGATGCGCAGTGAGAGCGAAGCGAAACCGGAGGCGGTGTATTGTGACTTCAAAATAAAAGCGCGGACACATCGTCACTCTGTCGCCCTCCATTATCTAGTCCTACGTTTCTGTGGGGCAAGGCGTCCCAGTTGTTGTTGTGGACTGGGGGAAAGTCTAAGGAAAAGTAGCCATTAAAAGTGCAAACTATTAAAGAGAACACTCTACAAAGAGCTAGGAGCTGCAGTCTCCGGAGAAATCCAAATAATTGCTCAGTAAACACATTTTTATTGGCACAATAACCACTGTAACGACTAATTTGAAGTGTTCTGAGATATTATGTTTCATTTGTTTGTTATTTATTGTTAACTAATAAAACACTACAATTGTGTGCCATACCAGCTAGAATTAGAATGTGTATTTTAGTGCATGCCTTCTTGACAAGCAAACGAACATAAAATAAAAAAGTCAAATAAAATAGCAGTGATTCTCTAATAAAAACTATATTGTATCAGGAATAAACATAGAAAATACAGTCTAGTTAATAGTTTAATGCATTTGAGCATCTAAACAAACGACCTGTTTAAAGAATTTCCATCAGGTTTTAGAGCTCTTCAAATCATTAGACAGCATGGGATAGATTTCCACAGCTATGCCGATGATACACAACTATATTCATCAATAAATCCTGATGAATCCAGTCAGTTAGGTAGATTGCCTGGAAGACATAAAAACCTGGATTACTCTAAACTTTTTGCTCTTAAATTCTGACAAGACAGAAGTTGCCGTCTTTGGACCAGAAGCTTTAGAAAAGAAACTGCTTAGTCAATCACTTCATTTGGATGGCATTAAATTATCCTCCAGTAATAACGCAAAAAAGCTCAGCATTATTTTTGACAATGACATTCAATCCCATATTAAACAGGTTTCTAGGATATCCTTCTTTCACCTTCTGAATATTGCTAAAATTAGAAACATCCTGTCCAGGAGTGATGCTGAGAAACTAGTCCATTCATTTGTTACATCAAGGCTGGACTACTGTAATTCTTTACTATCAGGTAGTCCACAAATGCCATTAAAAACCTCCAGTTGATCCAAAATGCGGCAGCAAGATTCATAATGAATATTAAAAAGAGAGATCACATTTCTCCTGTTTTAGCTTCCCTTCATTGGCTCCCTGTTTAGTCTAGAATATAATTTAACATCCTCCTTTTTACATATAAAGCCCTCAATAATCAAGCTCCATCATACATCAGAGATCTGATTGTTTCATATGTTCCTAACAGAGCACTTCACTCTCAGACAGGTTTTATGGTGGTTCCTAGGTTTTCTAAAAGTAGAATGGGAGGCAGATCTTTTAGTTATCAGGCTCCTCTCCTGTGGAACCAGCTCCCAGCTTTAGTCCGTGAGGCAGACACTCTGTTTACTTTTAAGGCCAGGCTTAAAACTTTCCTTTTTGATAAATGACACAACATGCTGAGGTGCACTGTGTGTAGAAGACTACCAGACTTCACGGGACCTCCAGACTAGCTCAGCGACAGTGCATGTAGATCTTCACAGAATGGGTTGCCATGGCAACGGGTAGGGCACAGTGGTGTGAAGCGCTCTGTCAACAGAGCAGTGCAGACATATTTTCTGGAGTGACAAATTATGCTTCCCCATCTGGCAATCCAATAGATGAGCCTGAGTTTGCTGGTTACCTGTAGAAAGATGCTTGCCTAACTGCAGTGTCCCATTTGTAAAGTTTGGTGGAGGGAGGATTTTTGTTTTGCGTTGTTTTTCAGGAGTCAGCATTGACTTGACTGCTAGATTCCAGTGAAGTAAACTCTGACTACAGCATACATAGACTCAGTCCATCTTGCCCCACACCAGCGTCTGACCCCACAAATGCTCTCTAAAGGAATTGTCAAATATTTCCATAAACACACTCCTAAATCTTGTTGACAGCCCTCCCAGTAGAGTTATAACAATTACAAAGCTACATAACTCCTGCCATAACACATAGCACATAAGGAATGGTCGGTCTTTAATAACTAGCCTATCTGTAACATTTGCGCTTTTGTTTTGAACAGATTTCTTGCCTGGGTCTGAATAAAAAAAAAGAACTTTGGCTCTTATTTTGAAAAGTCTAAGCAGAAGTTCTATGTATGCCTATTAATATTCAGCGTCCCTTTACTTAGGTTTTTAATGGACTGGATGGACGGGTTCTGATTGAAGAGAAAAGGCAATTTACTCAAGAGAAAAGGAATAGGATCTGTGTTGCACTGTTGTGGATATTGCTGAGGCTACATGAGGCATTGGAACAACCGGAACTGCCCGTCAGCCCTCACGCACAGTAAACACGAATTTGCATGACACCTCAGCCTTTTCGACGTTAATTTGCATTGCTTTTATGGTCCTGGAAGCAGGAAACAGGGGAGCAAGCTTTCAGCAAATCTTAAAACCAGGCAGACTTCTTGGGTGATTAAAAGTGTGAGGAAATGTTTGGCTGACCACAGGTGCGGTTTGGTTTTATAACCAAGCCACATGTCAGGCAACATGGTAGATCTATCTATAATTAGCAATCACTAAAACATAAATAAATAAAATGCAAGATACACACAATGACCCCCCTTTCTCTAATTAATTATTAACTAACAATTACAATCAAGTACTATTTCAGACACATCTATCTATCTATCTATCTATCTATCTATCTATCTATCTATCTATCTATCTATCTATCTATCTATCTATCTATCTATCTATCTATCTATCTATCTATCTATCTATCTATCTATCTATCTATCTATCTATCTATCTATCTATCTATCATATGAATATTTAATAATGTAAACATTTCCAAAAGAGGAGCTTCTGCATCTTTTCCCTTTTCTTTATCACACCAAAAGCTAAATTTACAGTTACAATAGATGTAACAATGTATCTTTTTAAAATTATAAATCACGCATCCCCTGGAATGTCGGCACAACTGTTCAAATATCAATAAATAAATAATAATAATAATAATAATAAGAGTAATGTATAGAACGTGTAACGCAAGGATGTCCAGTTAGGATTTTGTGTGGCTTTCATCAGCAATTCAAGAAGGATACATCAGCCAGCGATTGATGCAGATTTTTTAATTGAAGTCTTCTTTTAACGGAAAATGGTATCACAGAGAAGATTAATTTTACATCATTCCCACTTTTGCAATCTATTTGATTTAAGAGTAAATAGGACTGCATCAATCCAGTCAATTTTTCTCAAAAGCATACTTTGGAGCACTCAAATCTGCTTTTAATTAATTTATTGAGCTTGCTTAAATTCACAAAACGTTTTTAATATAAAGAATGACTCAAATCTTGTTGTTATAAACGGCGGTTTTTCCTATTTTAAAGTTGTGCCTAAAATAAGTTGCAAACGAGATTATTTTCAAACGTGCAACCCATTTTTTAAGATTACACAAATAAATAAATAAATAAATAAATAAATAAATAAATAAATAAATAAATAAATAAATAAATAAATAAATAAATAAATAAATAAATAAATATTTAATGCTTAGCTTATTGTTGAGCAGGTTAAAAAAATCCCAGTAAAACTTTCTGTGATTTTTAATTTTTTTTTAAATAGCCTATTTCTTGGGCCCGTGATAACTTTTGGCTTGACAATTTTGCCCAAAGTGATGAAAACCTTGGACACCACTGGGATAAAGGATCAAATAAGTTACTATGTAGTTCCTGTTTGTCAAAGTCAGTGTAAAGGTTCGAAGGAATTAGAAGAAAATATTCAAATAGAACTACTGAGTTTAACTTTACTGATTAATTGAATGATTGATTGATTGATACTTGATTTGTTATTTCCTGCTTGCTTCGGATCTTAACGGCAGCATTCTCTCGCCCCCTCGTGGACATTATCAGGTAGCGACGTGCATCCTCAGAGCCAGTTGTCACGGCAACCGTACAGCATGTGCTCACAAAAACAAGAGCTTGACCGTTCACCGACAGCTCTTTCGACATTCGACATCTGCGACGCCATCTTCCTCGTCCTCCGCTTCTTCTTCCAGCGTTTTGTCAGAAGAAGTGGTTGAAGAGCGGGCGCTCGCGGGCTTGAAGACGCAGTTGAAGCCGAGATAGACTCTTGTCAGCAGCGATGAGCGGAGCCAAAGCCCGGGGCGACGCGCCTGTTGCTGAAAATGTCTCCAGCGGCGGGCACGGTTCTGCTGCACCCCCGCGGGACCGCAAGCCCGGCGGAGGCGTCTTGAAGAGGCTCAAGTCCCGGCGAAGCCAGGCGGAGAGCAGGCCCGTGACGGAGGAAGAGCTGCGAACCAGGAGTGGACACATCTCTCCGGAGGATGTTCTGGGACTGCGAGTTGCTACGAGAGGTTTGGGGTCGCTTTTGTTGCGGGCGCGACTTGCTGAATCACATGAAAAACAGGGCTTAAATACCTCAAATTTAAAAACGGAGACAAGCTAACGATGCTATGGTACACTGTTTTGGTGTTATCACAATGGCACAATTAGACACACAAACAAGTATTTTGTGTCATAGGTAATCTTTATTGTTTCTATATTTAAACGATTCAGAGGAGACTGGGTGTGTGTTTGGAGCAATTATGACAGTGTACTAACTTTCTCCGTGCTGTAGTTGGTTTGGGGTGAAATCATGTCATAATGTCACGTTCAAAGATGAAAGCAGTGACTTCACAGTTAATGTTGGAGCAACGAGGCCCTCACTCTGCTCTGCACACCATCACGGTGAAGTCGTTTTGTGCCATGGCCTACATTTACAGCTATTGACGCTGTGGAGACAATATTAAAATGTATTTTTGCGCTAGGATGGCAGTATAATTATTACAAGCTGTGTTTTTGTTTTTAGTGAGCTCTCTGCCACAAAGAAACACAAACAACTATCAAGACATAATGTTGTACTGTCCCTATACAGGAGAGCGACACTTCTCCTTATTGTAATATAAAAAAAACAACTCTTTTATGTATTTTTAGACTTAAGAACAAATAAATCAACATAACTAAAAACAAACTAAAAAAATCTAAAATTACATTTATTTGATCAGAATAAAAGGTATTAAAAAGACTTAACAAAAATAAATATACCATTATTGCTATAGTGTCTTGGAAATTCTATTTCTGAAATGAAAGAATGCTTCTTACTATCATAATATCCTAAAATATTGCTCATTTCCATATGGTTTTAGGCTAATGTCTGCAGGTCTGAACCACCTTGTCCTGTACCTTTGTCCACTGTAACTCCATAACAATGAGACAGTAGGCTTACAGGTTTTCTTATCTTTGCTTTATGGCTTTATAACCATATGTTCATATGTCAGTGTGCCTGTGTTTAAACAGAATTTTATTTGAGTGCAGTATAGGCTGTGTACATTCAGGTTACTATGCCTTTAAACAATCTGGAAAAGCCTAGATAATAATAATTATTGGCTTTGTGAAGGTTTTGATGGGTTCATTCATGACATTTGAACTAATTGGAGGCCCATTCGTGAATGTATTTTAAGCCAACCAGATCTATTCAAACGATTGTATTAGGGATGTGTATTGGTAAAAATCTGGTGATACGATATGTACCACGATACAGGGGAGACGATGCAATATATTGCGATACTATGAGTAAGACTACATATTGTGATTTTTAAAACTGAATTTAACTGTGTAAACACTCCAACCTGTTTCATATTTGAACACACCCATTTTTACTACTAGATCTAGTTGATCCACTGGAACGAAGAAGGTGAAACCAGCCTCTACCAGTCATACTTTTAGATTAAAAAAATAAAAAATCGATACTTTGCTTTTGAATATTGATACAATATTGTGACATAAAATATTGCAATATAGCAATGTATCGATATTTTCTTACATCCCTAAATTGTATGTATATATTGTAATTATAAACACTATAAGAATGTCCAGGCATGGTTTAAGGATGGAGACAGGTTCTGTGTCCCAGAGATGGATATGTTTTGGTGTGAACCCCAGAACAAACGCCAATGACCTTGTGAAAATGCTGCCCGAAGCTAGTAGGAGGGTGCCATTTTCCACTATCGCAACTTCAAGAGTAATTTAACCAGATCTTTTTCTTACTGGGTAATCTGTTGACCCGCTCCTCTCAGCCGCCGTGTCTCCATAGACAATCGGCCCTTTAAGGCAGTGGTCCTCAACCTTTTTTTGCCACGGACCGGTTTAATATCAGACAATATTTTCACGGACCGGCCTTTAAGGTGTGGCGGATAAATGATAACGGACGGTATAAAAACGGGGTATTTTTTAAGCTATAACAATAGACGTAACCTCGGAGTTCACCTTGACAACAGACTGGACTGGAGGCGCAACAGTGAAGCCGTCTACAAGAAGGGACAGAGCAGACTGTACTTCTTGAGGAAGCTTAGGGCCTTCAAGGTTTGCAGCAAGATGCTGCAGATCTTCTACAAGTCTGTTGTGGAGAGTGTAATCGCTTCAGCCGTCATCTGTTGGGGTAGCAGCATCAGAGCCAGGGACTTAAAAAGGGTAAACAACCTGATAAAGAAGGCTGGTTCTGTTCTTGGGACAACTGTGGAACACTTGGAGATGATGATGCAAAGAAGGATTCTTCATAAAATCAAAAAAATTATGGACAACCCTGAGCATCCTCTTCATGAGATAGTCATACAACAACAGAGCGTCTTCAGTCGGAGGCTACTTCAGTTTCGCTGCAATACAGATCGCTACAGGAAATCCTTCCTGCCCACAGCTATCATCATCTACAACAACTCCTTAAAGAATTAATCATATGAGCTATACCAACACTTAATTTCCCTCTGGGATCAATAAAGTATTTTTGAATTGAATTGAATTGTAAATCCAATGTGTATTCGCAGCTTTATTAACACTGTCCTCCTAACATCGAGCAGACAACATAACACGAGTAACACTCAGCCCCCTAATGCTCCCTGGTTGCCATGGTAACATTTAAACGTACCTTTAATAATTAAAGATTTACCACAAAAACAAATACAAAGTGCATGAAAAATCTAACTCACCACAACGCTGAATCAGTGAGAGCCTTGGGCCTTTTCCTCTTTCCAAAGAAATGATCGAGAGAGATTTGTTGTCTATCCATTTTGCTAGCTTGTGGGATTAATTTTAGCGGTAACTATCACGTGACCAATACAAGCCTCTTGATGTGTCAAGAGGTCAAGACTGAGCTATGTAACGGGGATATCGGTTCATTTTTCAAAAATAAAACAGCGGTCACTCTTAGATAATAAATAAAAAGGGAATCCTGGAAGTTATTTATTCCGCGGCCCGGAGGTTGGGGACCCCAGCTTTAAGGGATCAGCTAAAGACATCCACATATCATGACTGTTTCAGCAGCGAGTAGTGTCACTGATCAGCGCAAAAAGGTGCCCAGAGCAGCAGAAATAACAAGAGATCGACATGGAAGAAGCAGGACTTGTTGCTGTGTTGTTTGCTGTTGTTATAAACTCCTTCGCCAGCAACTTATTTTTACAAAGCCGGTTTGGCGAAGCCACAGCTACCGCTGAGCAACTCGATCGGGCCTTTCCGAGTAGCCTACATATCCCCATAAATTTACTCCGTTGGTTCCTGAAATGGCCCCGAAATCGTCCCTGTCGGATGAGACATGCGCATATCAGGAAGGTCCGGTCAAATTACCCTGAGGTTCCGATCGTGGAAACACACCTAATGAATGGAATTTTGATCCAATATGGACTAAAAAAGTCACTCACAGAGGTAGAAGCCATTACTCTAAAAGCAGCATGAAAAGCCAGATTACAGCTTGCACAGAAGGTTAAAGACCTGAGCTTTTCCGACACATGTCCTGTGATCTGATTAATCTAAGATTGAAGTGTTTAGTCATGATGACCAATTTCTTGTTTGGCTGAAAAAGGGAGAAGCTTACAAGCCTTAGAACACCATTACAAAATAAAGTACAGGGGTGGCATCATTATGCTGCAGGAGGAAACGGTGCCCTCCACAAAGTCAGTGTTTGGAGTGGCCATCTAAAAGACCTAATTTCATTCCCATAGCAAAGGTGTGTCTGGAGGAATGGGCCAGAATTCCAGCCGAATATTCCAAGAAGCTTATTTATAACACCTGAAACATTTGACCCAAGTCATACCGTTTTAAAAGGCCTTTCTTCCAAATACTAAGGAAACTAAGAAAGTAAAAAATAATTCTCTAAAAAAATCTCTTTCTCGTTATTTTGGCATTTAGCAAACAGAACTATTTTGGTGATCCTAACTGACCTGAGACAGGCAAGTTTTGTCTGATTTATTGTTGTAAATGTTGTTTGTTATTATTGCTGTTTTTAGCCAAACATTGTAACTCTTGTCTTCTGTGTGTGTTGCTGTTGCAGGCTACCTCTGCAAACCTGAAGACAATATTTACAACATTGACTTTGTACGCTTCAAAATCAGAGACCTGGAAACCAACACTGTCCTGTTTGAGATCGCCAAACCTCCGCATTCAGGTACTGTCTTCTTCTTTACCCTGTTCTATTTCTGCTCTGCTTCCCTTAAAATAGATTCATTGGCTGCTCTAACAACACAATATCCTTAGCTTCACATAAATAGGTCAAAGCCGGTTGCTTGTTAGAAAACTTAACCAAAACATTGTTTAATATGCTGTAAATCATGTTGTTTCGCTGTCAGATGAGGATGAGGAGCACAACGAAGGAGATGGCACCGCCGGTCGATTTGTTCGCTACCAGTTTACGCCAGCTTTCCTGCGACTTAGAACTGTGGGAGCTACGTGAGTGACTCACACAAGCAGCTTGAAAGCAATAAAGCATTGTGTTCTTTATTTTTATATGTGTTCACGGATGATAATAAAAAATTGTCTACACAAAATAAAGAAATGCAGCTGTTAAATCTCCGCTTTTCTTTTTTCTGCATTTGATCAGGGTGGAATTCACAGTTGGGAACCGGCCCCTGAACAATTTCCGCATGATCGAGAGGCACTACTTTCGTGATCACCTGCTTAAGAGTTTTGACTTCGACTTTGGTTTCTGCATCCCAAGCAGCCGTAACACCTGTGAACATATCTATGAGTTCCCCCAGCTTTCTGAGAGCCTGGGTGAGTCCTGTTGTTGAAAAAAAATCCCAATAATTATTAGGTGAACATGGAAAATGCTTAACTACAGGTGAAACACGAAAAATGTCAATATCATGCATTTATCATATCATCATTTATTTCAGTAATTCAACTTAAAAGGTGAAACTAATATATGGTATAGGCTCATTACATGCAAAGAGAGATATTTCAAGCTGTTATTAGTATAATTTTGATGATTATGGCTTACAGCCAGGACGAAAACATCATTGTTCCTCCTGAATCCGTCAGGCTATCCGTCGGACCCTCCTCTCCAGAACCCCCGAATAGACCTTACCAGGGAGGCTCAGAAGTGTGACCCCTGTAGTTGGAACACACTCTGTGGTCCCCCTTTTTAAATAGGGGCACCCTCACCCCGGTCTGCCAATCCAAGGGAACTGACCCCGGTTTTCCTTCTAGCCGTGGAACACTTGACCTGCTCTACACCCTAAGTAGGGTCCTGGAGGGTGAATGGGAGTTCGCCCTACATGTGTTTTGTGGACTTGGAGAAGGCGTTCGACCGTGTCCCTCAGGGAGTCCTGTGGGCGGTACTCCGGGAGTATGGGGTACCGGGCCCCTTGATACAGGCTGTTAGGGCTGTTAGGTCTCTGTTAGATCAATAGACAGATTGGTAAGGCGTCTGCATTGATAGGAGAGCTGTACCGGTCTGTTGTGGTGAAGAAAGAGCTGAGCGGAAAGGCAAGGCTTTCGATTTATTGATCGATATACTTTCCTGCCCTCATCTATGGTCACAAACTCTGGGTAGTGACCGAAAGAACGAGATCACAGATACAAGCGGCTGAAATGAGTTTCCTCCGCAGGGTGTCAGAGCTCTCCCTTAGAGATTGTGGGAGAAGCTCAGTCATCTGGGAGGGGCTCAGAGTAGAGCCCCTGTTCCTCCACATCAAGAGGAGTCAGTTGAGGAAGCCTCCCTGGTGAGGTGTTCCAGACACGTCCCACTGGGAGGAGGCCCAGGGAAAGACCCAGGACACACTGGAGGGACTTTGTCCCTCGGCTGGCCTGGGAACACCTCAGGATTCCTCCCGAGGAACTGGCCCAAGTGGCTGGCGAGAGGGAAGTCTGGGTCTCTCTGCTTGAGTTGCTGCCCCCGGATAAGCAGAAGAAGATGGATGAATGGATGCATGGCTTACAGCTTATGAAAAACCCCAATTCAAAATATCAGAGAATTAGAATATTGTGAAAAGGTTCAATATTTTAGACTCAGTGCCAGGCTCTAATCAGCTAATTAATCCTGTGCCTTTAAATGGTCTCTCAGTCTGGTTCAGTAGGAATCACAATCATCACCTGACAGTTGTGCAGAAAACCATCATTGACACCCTCCATAGGGAGGAAAAGCCTCAAAAGGTAACTGCAAAAGAAGGTGGATGTTCCCAAAGTTCTGTATCTAAGCACATTAATAGAAAATTTTGTGGAAGGGAAAAGTGTGGAAGAAAAAGGTGCACAGGAAGCAGCGATGACTGCAGCCTGGAGAGGATTGTCAGGAAAAGGCCATTCAAAAGTGTTGGAGAACTTCACAAGGAGTGGACTGAGGCTGGAGTTAGTGCATCAAGATCCACCACACACAGACAGATCCTGGACATGGGCTCCAAATATATTCCTCTTGAACAACAAATGTCAGAAGCGTCTTACCTGGGCTACAGAAATAATGAACTGAAATTTTGCATCTCATTTGAAAACCAAGGTCCCAGAGTCTGGAGGAAGAATGGAGAGGCACACAATCCAAGATGGTTGAAGTCCAGTGTTAAGTTTCCACAGTTTGTGTTGATTTGGGGATCCATGTCATCTGCTGGTGTTGGTCCGCTGTGCTTTATTAAGTCCAGAGTCAAAGCAGCCATCTACCAGGACATTTTGGAGCACTTCATGCTTCCTTCAGCAGACAAGTTTTATGGAGATCCTGACTTCATTTTCCAGCAGGACTTGGCACCTGCCCACACTGCCAAAAGTACCAAAACCTGGTTCAATGACCATGGGATTACTGTGCTTGATTGGCCAGCAAACTCACCTGCGTGAACCCCACAGAGAATCTATGGAGCATTGCCAAGAGAAAGATGAGAGACATGGGACCGAACAATGCAGAAGAGGTGA
The DNA here is from genome assembly GCA_963556495.2 of Valencia hispanica. Classification (NCBI taxonomy): domain Eukaryota; kingdom Metazoa; phylum Chordata; class Actinopteri; order Cyprinodontiformes; family Valenciidae; genus Valencia; species Valencia hispanica. The sequence continues at coordinate 24,811,812 of OY747708.1, forward strand.
AGGTCGCTATAGAAGCATCCTGGTCTTCCATTATACCTCAGCAGTGCCACAGGCTGATAGCATCCATGCCACGCCGCATTGAGGCAGTAATTGATGCATAAGGGGCCCAAACCAAGTACTAAGTAAATATGCAGGATTATACTTTTCAGAGGTCTGACATTTCTCTGTTTAAAATCCTTGTTTTATTGATTTCATTACCATAATTTTGGGACTATAGCTGCTACTTTTTTCACACTTTGGACCCTGTGTCCGATACAACGATGCAGCTAATTTAAAGATTTTTTTACTGGCTAACGGCCTCCGGGAAGCACTATAGCAGGAAGCGTAAAAGTGAGAAAGACTTGTGGGGAAAGATTATGCGCCGAAGAAGAGACTACCAGTAGTTCTCATCCACACACCATCATCATGGAAAACACACAAAGAATTGCTGCTTTTAAGTTAAACGCAATCGAAATAGAGCCACGGCATTTAAGCTTGACATCAATGAATCAATGGTGAGATGTTGGAGGAGGTAGCAAAAAGAACTGAGTCAGTGTAAAAAGACGACAAAAGCTTTCAGAGGACGTAAAGACAATGAAGACGATGATCTCAGTGGCTTTAGTGAGGAAGATGCAGACAGCGACCAATGACTTTTCTGGTAGGCTAAAGTACGTTTTATTTTCTAATCAGGCATGTTACTTTTGTGTTGTGTTGATGTGTTGGTGCCCTACTGCCGATTTTCAGGCAGAGTTTGAAAGAAAAGTATGTCTTAAATTAAAACTAGAAAAGCACTTAAGAGAGCGCAGACCTCTGCCAGGGCCACTCCTTCCCCCCATGTTGTTATCAAATTCTAACTTTTGGTACTTTTCTAATAAAAGGTCTCTTAATGAGACGCACGGCCGTTTTCGTGATGTCGCTGTGTTTTTCTCTGAGCGGAGATTCAAGGCTTCTGTGCAAGGAGAGCCACTTGTGAGCTCTCTGACATGGGAGAGGAGTGGAGTTTAGCACTGCTGGTCGCTGGGTAGATACGTGCTTCATGTTGGATCATCCCCAAAATGTAATCATTTGTTCCTGGTCCCATTGCTGACATTTCCTGAAAATTTCATTGAAATCCGTCCATAACTTTTTGAGTTATGTTGCTAACAGACAGACAGACACATAGATGGGGATGAAAACATGAACTAGAAAAATCTTCGGTGTGCCGTCTTTCTGTGTAAATATCTCATGTTACAACATGAGAATTTACGGCTTATATTCAGGTGCGCTCTATTTATGTTCAAAGTGTTCTTTTAAAATGTAGCTGGTGCAGCCTATATTCAGGTGTGCTCAATAGTGCGAAAATTAGGTATTATTTTAACTTTCTGAGATTTTGAAATTGGGGTTTTCATAAGCTGTAAGCCATAATCAACAAAATTATAACAAATAAGGGCTTGAAATAAAATATCTTGCTTTACATGTAATGGGTCTATCCCATATATTAGTTCACCTTTTAAGTTGAATTACTGAAATAAACGAACTTTTGCACAATATTCTAATTGTTTGAGTTTCAACTGTATTTAATTTTGTGGAAATATACTTGGAAACTTTTCCATCACTTAGTGCCATGCAGCCCAGCTTGTTTGGTTTACTGGGTTATAAGGGAGCCAGGCTAGTATGGGGAACCAGTTCAACCATGTGTATGCATCTGATCCCACACTGGAGCTTATTTTAGACTTACATAAAAGTCATAAAATGTACCACACATCAATCAAGGATATCATATTTGCTTGCATGGATCACTCATTTTATGCATCACTAATAAATATAGTTAGATAGACATTTACTATCCTTAATGTCCACGCTTGATGTATATTTTGATAGGCTAAGAAGCTAAAACTCAAAGAGAGTGGTGGGGACAATTCGATGAAGGAAAAGAAAGATTTAAATCCTGAGAATGTGGGTTAATTGCAATAAATATTTAGCAATATTATAGCAATTGCATGTTTTCCTGATATTGTTCAGACCAAGTTGCAGTGATGAACAGCAGATCCTTCCCATAAGCGCAGTGGCTGTTCTTGCGTTTATGCCCCTTTTGCGTCTGATTCCTATTTATTGTTTGTTATGAATAAATTCAAGGTTTAAAAAATATTGTCTTTTTTAAACACTGATCACAGATTTTGAAGGAATTTGTGGTTGGTGTAGAATAATCCAATCCAGGTTTGAACATGTATTGTGGTTTTAATGCACCCCTTTATCAAAGATGGTCTGACTCTGTTAATTGTAAAATTATCCATTTCAAGACTGGCCACTCCAGGTATTTTAGATTTTTAAGTAGCAATAATCTAAATTGGTTTAGAGCTCTTTAAAAAATGAAATAGCTCTTTAATTCTGCATCAAATAAGACTCTTCAACTCAGATAACAACTCTGGCATTTTTAGCCTTCAACACAGAGAGTGCCAACTCCCCTTTGACTAGACATGCAAGCAAACAATAGAAAACTCATTTTTTGTGGGGGGATTTTGGAGGCAGGATGTCCCCCCGGATACTGAGCCATATCACCCTTTGATCTAGAAGATACTGTGATTGGTAGAAAATAAGTATTGAGAGCTGAATTCAGCAGGCTTGGACTTGTACTACACAGGGGCCGTGAAAGGAGAAAGCATTTTTGTAGTTTATCCTTTGGATTTGATTCTTCAAGCTTACAGATGTTGGTGGTATGAGATCAGATATTTTTAGAACTGATTTTCAGATGTTTTTGTTAATAGCACAAACATGAATCTACAATTTGTTTGAAATTAAAAACTTAGGCTGATCATTAGTTTTAGCCATATATACCCAACATAATGTCATCGACTTGTGGTTACCTGCCCACCGTTCTTTGGTTGCAAAGAATAAACACTCTGAACACAACAAATATTAAGAAACAAACGTAGTACAGGTTGAGGACAATTCGGAAGTCAGAAATCCATTAACCAGTTCAGATTTGTTTTTGTTTTTCCTTTTGTCCATTTCTGTTTTCAAATGTTCTGCTTTGTCTTTCATGATATAGAAAGTTTGCAAACCAACATAAGATCTATAATCATCTGTACCAATTCATTCAGAAATATTCAGCCCTCCAACCCTATAACCATAAACTGTACAAACCTTCAAAAAATACTAAATATTTGTTCTATTTCTTTTTCAAGGAAGTGCACGATCTTCTGCAAAACGTAATTAAGACTTTGGTAAATCACAAACTTCACTTTCAGTCCATTACTTGTAATTTTTTATTTTTTTAGAACAGTTAATCCATGACCAATCTTTTTTTACTATTAATATTTTGTATTTGCACTGACACATTGCAGTTTTAACCAGTTCTCCTCAAACAAATTCTGCTATACTGCACTAGAAGCTAAAACCTAAAGTAAAGCCTATGGGTGTCTATGGAAGCGCAAACTGACAGAGGATTAAGTTAAGTACCCCTGAAAAACCCCAGTTTAAACAAATAAAATATTGACAAATAATGTATAAGTTTTTACAGCCTTAATGTGACATTTATTCTGTACGGTTGAACTGAAAAACAAATAAAACATAAAACATTAAAATAAAGTGCATAGACCTGATTGTTTATTCTCTACTTGTTTCTTGAATCCTGACTGTCCCAAGAACTAACTTGATTGCAGTTACCACCAAAGATTACAACCACTACACATATATACAGTATATACAAAGACAGAGTTCTTCCTACACAGTCTGGAAAAATGTGGAATTTGATTGAAAAATGTCATGGATCTGAATAAGTTTGGAAAATCACATTGTTTAGAACAATATTTCGATTGATAGACATTCCCTGTGTCTAATTTTTAGTTTTCCATCCATCCATCCATCCATCCATACATACATACATACATACATACATACATACATACATACATACATACATACATACATACATACATACATACATACATACATGTACATATCTTTTATTTTCTCATGTAACAATTATGTTCTGACTATATCAAGAAAGTGTTGAGAAGGGCTCAAAACCTCATCAGAGATTCTAAAATAAAAGTTCCAGTTTTATTTAAAGCAAAAACACCCCTACTGGTTTGCTAACATGCACATATTGTCTGTTTCGCAGTGCGTCAGATGGTGGAGTGTCCTTATGAAACGCGGTCGGACAGTTTCTATTTTGTCGACAATAGACTGGTCATGCACAACAAGGCAGACTACGCCTACAACGGAGGACAATGATGGTGGCACCCTTGCTTGCGGCATTCACCGCTCACATTTGTTGACAGACATGTACACACATCCATGCATAATGCAGAACATTCAGCTCAAACGTTCACACATGCAGACGCTCCTACAGCCGGGTTTGAACTGCCTCCTGAGTTCCTAAAGGTTCAATCCCAGTTGTTTGTTTAATTTTCAATGTGTTTTATTTTGTTGGAAGTCGATGGTAGTCTTGACTCTGACATACAAACAGAATGAAGCTCCACATTGCGTCATGTGTTTAGTTTTAAATATTGACAGATCTCTTTGATACTTAAAAAGAGGGCTAATCACTAGTGGCCATGTAACATGTGTTTAAAACAGGTCAAACAGCTATTGGACGGATGATCAGACTCCTTTTAAATGTCTACTATTGAAATCACACTCACACACACATCTGAACACGCACACACACTCAATCCCCAAGTGGCACCTATAGTGTTTGTCAGAAGCAGCTGTTCTCAGAGCTGCCGCCTCCACAATCCACTCCAGACAACATCGGGGGGGGGGGGGGGGACCATCCACAAAAAACACTCATGTCAAACACACATGGTTCCTCCTGCATTCTCCTCTCTGCATCCCTTTCATTTCTACACAAAGAGACACGTCCGCACTAGCACTGAGACTCATCAAAGGGTTTTTTTTCTTTTTAAATCTAAGCCTGTTTGATTGCAACATGAAACAAGATCAGGTAACAGCTAACTGCTTTACTTCTAATGATGACCTGTAAAGACACAGTTTGAAATAGAAAATCCTTCCTGTTTCACAGAGTGTAGATATCATGATGCATGTGATGATATGATTAAAACAATATATGTATAAATAAAATAAAAAAAGCTGTACTAAGGTTGATTTGAGAGAATAAGCAAACGTTGGACCTTTTATGTTTTAAAGTGATGGAGTGTTAAAAAAAAGGTTTCTCACTCAAGTATGTTGAATATATCAAGAATAAACCTTAAAAAGCCGATAAGTCGAAATGTTGAAAGTGGATATGAAGAAAACAATGTAAAATGGTGAAACTGCTGTTTTATTAAATCAGCTTGTTTATTGAGGGCAGAACTTTTCTATTGTTATTTTTATTTTCCCTCTTTTCCTTTTTTTCTTCCTTTTTTGAATTTTTACCCTATTTCTCTCATTTTTGTTTTTTTAATTTTTCTTCCAATTTTTGCAGACTTTTTGGCCCTATTATCTTGTTTTAATAAATGCAATCTCAACATTTTTCTGCATTTAAAGCTATCTTGAGTTGTTTAAAGGATCTTACCTTCATTCGCAAAATTTTTTCTTGTTGTTTCGTAACAATTAAATATTTATCTCCTAGTGATCCTAAACCAGATACTTTATTTCTAATGCTAACTTTCAGTTTTGAAGTTTTCACAAAAGAGAAGTTGACAAATGTCTGGAAACTGAATTTGTTTACTGTTTTCTTTAAAGTGAACTGTTGTATTTCCAGTTTACACTTTGCTAAAATGTTGGTGTTTGGTTGAATCTGTTTGTAAAATATATAGATATATAAATAAATACATATAGTTTGTAAAAATGAAAAAGAGCCGAGATAATAAATGGACATTTTCAGATACAAAATATGCCCTGATTATTTCATTTCCCATATGGGGAGAAGTAGGGATTATGGCACATCTACACCATGTAGATGTGGCATACACACACGCCACATGTGTCTGTGTGTGTGTTTATGTTGATGGTGTAGATTTTTATATATATATATATATATATATATATATATATATATATATATATATATATATATATATATATATATATATATATATATATATACAGCAGACATTGTTAAAATTTACATGTTTTTTTCATTTAAAGTTGAGAAATTTGAGGATTTATGACCGTCTTGACATTTTCTTTGAACGATGTTTAAAAGATGCTTTGTGTAGGGTCAAGGAAGTTTCATAAATGGCCACAAGGAGGAGCTATTTTATAACACAATTCACACCTGGAAGACCACAGAAATAATAATAAATCAGACTAAACTTTGCTAGGTCAGTATCACCAAAATAATTTCTATTTGCTAAATGCAAAAACAATTAAAAAAAAGAACGTTTTAGACATTTTTTTAAGTACTTTTACATACATTTCCTCAACATTTGTTATTGTGATTTAAAATCTAAAATAAGTTCATATATAATATTTCTTATAATTGTTATTATTATGCAGCTACATAACCAGATGTTTTCGCATCAATAAATAGCTATGTTTCACTTGAAGCAAACTAAAAATATTAAAAGACTGAACTACATCTAAATGCATTTATTTTGACTTCCTACATCCTGTCATATACATATTTTTGGGAAGGCCTTCTTTAGAATAAGGTCCAGTCTGTCTATGTTTATTCTTGGTTTTTTTTCTTTCTCTGTTTTTATGCCTTTATTTCTTGCTCCCATGCTCCAACTCTTCTAATCTCCTCTGTCCTCCATGTCTGTTTCTCTCCACACCTATGCAGCACTCACTCTCACTCTGTTTTTCTCTCTCCCTCTCTCTTTTCTTTCCTCTTCTCTCACCTGGTAACCAGACCTCTGGAGAGAAGTGTTGAGTTTCCACTTTCCCAGAGAAGAGGACAATCTGAACCACACAAAGATCCACAATGGACCCCCTCTGCTCACGCCTCCCTTTGCTCCGACACTGCACAGCTGCACACACATACACAGTCAGACACACACAATGAGGATACACACATCCTCTGTTTTTATTTGCTATTTCTTCCTCATTTGATTTCCATTGCTCCTCTTTGTATTCTATTTTCCTTTATCTGCTTTTCATCTAAATTCTGACTATCTCCCTAAAACTGTCCCTTGTGGGCACTGATCCCAGCTCTTACCATTCTCTATTCCTCTACAGCACCCATGCAACCTGTATTATTTAATCATATTTGGGCTTTGAGATAAAAGGCAACTTCTGATGACCCACTGGGATGTCCCAGACTGTGAGTGTGTTGTTGCAGCTGTGGCTGTGAGGTTATGCAAACAGGAAGTGGAAAAAGTTTTCAATTTTACAGCAGAAATAAGTGATTTTTGGAGCTACACTGACACACATAATGTAACAGTACCAAGTAACACCAGGTCCAAGAAATCCTATATGAGGTGCAGTTTGGATTCTCTTTTCAACATTACATTTTGTGCTTGTTTTTGACAAATACTGAAAAAATATGTTGTTTTTTTGCCACTAAGATCTCCACCATGTTTTATTTCTTGACTACAAAACGAGCGACAAACCATAAATCTTAGATGCTTAGAGTGAAAGGAAAGCATTGAGTGAATGGTCTTTTTTTAGCAAACGATTTACACCAAAATCCTACAATTTCTCATTGTGTGCAATAACATAAAATGATGCATATTTTAAACAGTAAAGTAAAAGATATGATAAAGAATTCAATGCAAGTAAATATGTCACCGACTACATAAATGTCTAATGTCAAATTTGTATCGGATCTGTAATCAGAGTTTTCTTCTGTTAAAAAATTGCTAAAAATGCCCTATAATTAAAAAGCCATCTGCAATGCTAAGACTTACAGCCATAGAAGTGAACAAACCTCCATTTACTGACACACAGTCTTCATAAAATGTGATCATTTAAAAAAAACTGATGTCTCATCTGGATGACCATAATTTTAAAACCCAATGTGTTATGTCTTTGTTTAATATACGTTTGGGTTCCATCTTGAACTGAATGAACACAAGCATCAACCTTAGAAAGAAAAAAGAAACTGCAAGTATCAGTAATTCAATAAAAACAATAAATATGTTAATACTGAACACAGAAGCCACTTTGGAAAGGTTCCCGAAGTGATGCTATGAACATTGAACTGCTTTTACAATTCAGTGTTAACAGTTTTGACTTTTACACAAAGGTTGGGATTGGAAATTTTAATTTCCCCACAGGTTCACAGTGTGGATGGTATGACATAATGGACTACAGGAAAAGAAAAACTACTTCAAAAAATACCTAAAGCCGCAAGAATATTCTTTTCAAAATAACAAAAATATACTTACACTAACATATTAAGCTTCAAGGGAAGGTTTCAACCACACCAGCTGGGAGTATATGGTGCAAAAAAGGCAAACACAGGCTCTAAAATGTAAAGCACACGGTAATGGAAGTGTGATTATATGGGCTGCATGCCAAAAGGCTGTTGGGGGTAGAAGCTGAAGAGATTACATTTCTAGATCTTCCAATGAATAACACTGTATTTTCATAAAAAGAAAGGTCACCCCTTGAGGTTATAGTCCTGTTTATAAGAAAGTACTTGTTTTTTTTTGTAAACTTGTAGTTAGTACTTAATTTCCCTATGGAATCAATACACCATTTTTGAATTGAATTGGATGTTTAAATAACTTTAGAAGGTTAGATCATGTGGGTGTACTTTCTTTTTATCATAACTTTTTATACTTTTATTTAGTGTTTGGTAAATAAAATGTTGAATCTAATTAGTGAACATTGTTGCATTTTGTTTCATTAGTCTGCAATTCATAATAAAATTATATTTTTAAGTGATTGTTTAGAAAGGTAAATTAATATGGGATTATCTGACATTTAATTCTTGTAGCATCTGCTGTATGCTTTACTTAAGATTTTATTTGATCAAATTCATTAGTTTTGATGTTATTTAAACTGTTTTTTTCTACTTTAAAAAAAGACACACAAACCTTTTTTCTCAGTGTCTGACATTAAATCCAGCTAAACTATTTAGATTAAGGTCAGTTATGATTACCAAAATTATTTGCATTTGGTAAATGTGAGAGTAATGAATAAACAAACCTCTCAGGTATTTGTAGTTTCTCACAGCAGTTTGCTGGAATTCATGCCCATTCCTCCTGACAGAACTGGCGTAATCAAGTTAAGTTTGTAGAATGCTTCGCTCACACATCCCTTTCCAGATATGCCCACACATGTTCTATGGGACTGACATCAGGGCTCTGTGACCACTTTATAACCACTCCAGAACATTGACTTTGTTGTCTTTAAACCACTTTGTATCTAATTTAGGGGTATGATTAGGGCCATTGTCCATTTGGAAGAACCCATTTGTGTTAATTTTAGTATCATGAGCCCACATGTCTGCAAAATTGAGTTTTTTGTCAGAGTCTATTTACAAACTTTAATGCAACATTTTAAATTGTGTTTTCGAGCATGGCTACTCAATTACAGGTAAACATGGGTCAAATGTTCTAACCAAATAATTTCTCTGGGCCACACATCCTCTGGCTTTTTCCATAACAGATAAAACACATGTAAAAGTTAACATTTGCATTCAGAAGTGATTGTAAAGTAAATGAGTAATTGTTAGTCCAATTGATTTAACCCTAATTGTTAGGGTTAAATCTGCGGCTTTTAGTTGGCAGTTTTACGGTTTAGTGTTGAAAAGGACTTGTTGCATGAATCAAGCTAGCTAGAATCAAAGAGACTTCAGAGACAAACAATCCAGTGCATTGTGGGCTTACTATGCTACTGAGTGTTGTATTAATGGTCATTACAATTAATTTCCAATTTTATTGGAATTTCAGGAAAAACAAAAAAGGGATTTTTTTTCTAGCAAAACCATTTCAACCAGCAGCATTTAAAGAGGTCTGTTTTAGGGCAATGACTTCATCCTCTCTGAGTGGTCCTTCAGCCCATGTTGGTTCACACATTTTGCACCATTTGCAACATTTTCATCTCTGATACAAAGACATTCCCACAAATCAGGTTTTTTTTGTTGATTTTCTATAGATTCTTTAGTGGTAACACAAAAGGAAACAGTATGTTTGAATTGTTTCTTTAAAATATATCTGCAAGTGTGCCTCCATTTAACATATCAGAAGCTGATGTATAACAATAACTTAGAAATCACTGTGATAATCTTAACTGACCTAAAACAGGAAAAGTTTAGTCTGGTTAAATGTTATATGGATATTAAGAAAAAAGATTATGTGTCTCTCGATACAGTTTCAGTAAATATCAGTTCTCAGCTGTACCTATAGCAAAAATGCATCTCTTTGAAAAGCTTAAATATTTATTTAAGTGTTCCATTATTCACTGTAAGTACTAATGGCATGTCTGTCTTAACTAATGGTTTATAGTGTGATGACCAAATGTGTCAGTTGATGATTAGACCACAAACCAGGGCTCATAAATCAATAACCACAGCCTTCTATCAGGCTCGCCGGGCCTGCATGCCGCAGCGCACACGTTTAAACAGCTGCTCAGCACTGAACTGTGTGTTAGTATAACAGGAATCTCAGCACATCCCGTCCAACTTCACACAATTAACATATGCACAAGTGCAGGCACATATCCAGCCAAAGCAAGCAACAACAAAAAAAACACTTTCCAGGAATGACTTGTGTATTCTCAGGTCTTTGTGGTTTACCTTTCAGCAGTAAGTTAGGAATCAACACACACACATGGCGGAAACAAGAGGAAAGGTGGGATAAATCAAGCTCATTTACCCCTTCCTTTTATATACACACAAACACACCTGGCTTCCGCCTAGATTCTGTTCAATGAATCAAATCACACTAAGATTAAGACTTAGAGACAATGCTCTCTCAAGGTTCCCCTTAAAACAGACGCACACTTTCTCTCTCTCACATTCACACTCACACACACACACACACTGCACATATGCAGGGGGACGAGGGGACAGTGGTGTCCTATAAATAGAAGCTAGGAATGGTGATGATAGGTCCCATGAAAAGAAATGGAGGGGGGAGTGGAAAAAGGATTAAAAGAGATACACGGACTCCTCACGAGTGTGTTTAGAAGCAGCTTGTATGGACTTCTTGTTACCCCTCACACCCCCCTCCCACCAGGTGTCCATCTATCCATCCATCAAAGCTTCTCTGCTCGCACACATCCTTCTCTTATTTTTGCCTTCCTTTATGTGATTTCACTTGCTTTCTGCCTTGCTCCCGACTTGCTCTGGCGCCCTGGTGTGAGCTCCATCATCTGTTAGAGCGACATTACCCGCAAAATAACCGATGAGTCACCGTGCAGTCTTGTCTTCTAGGTCAGCACGACGATGGTCTCAGGGATGGTCGTGACTCCATCTGTGTGTGCAGTTGTGTGATTCCCAACAATTGCCCAGTGACTTCATCTGTTTCCCCCCCTGGAAGAGGTCGGATGAGGCATCTACTGTAAATATGAGTAAGCATCAGCCTCCACGTGAAAATAATATACCTCATGCATAATCGCAACTACCCTTTTCAAACACAGTGTAAACTGAGTTCATGCATAGGCTTGCAAAGGTATTCCCCTTGATCATTTTATCACATTATAATCAAAGCTATATGTAGGATTTAGTAGGATTTTACATGATACATCAATTGTGAGGTGGAAGGAGAATTCCACATGGTTTCCACATTATTACACAAATTATAGACTGAAGAATTAAAGTGCGGTGTCCAGATTTTATAAAAGTAAATTCACATATTAAAGCAGTCCAGTCAGAGTCCAGTCCTACACTCTATGTTAGAATCTATGGCAAGACCTGAAAATAGTTGTTAATCATCCAGTCTCACTGTCTCACTGAGCTATTTTGTGAGGAAGAATGTCATAAAATTCGAATACCCTAGATGTGTAAAGCCAAAAGAGCCCCAACAGACTTGGTCCTACAAATTATTGACCTGGGATGACTGACTCTAAATGCATGCTACACTCTGCAGATTTTTGTTTGTAAAAAACAAAAAAACAAAAACAAAAAAAACAGGATTTTTACTACCCCTTCACAATTATGCAGTACTTTGTGTTTTTTTTTTAGGCAAAATCCAAATTAAATGCTTTCAAGTTTGTGATTTTAACATGAGAAAATGTGAAAAAGTTTAAGGACCATCAAAAGTTTTGCAAGATACCGTACATTCTACTTTTTAGACACTTTTTCTTGGTTCTGAGATTTAAAGCCATGCCAGGCATTGGTGTGTAGATGTGACATGAGATACACGATAATTAGATATCTTCTAGTTAATAATGCACCACTAGCAACAGTGATGGATAGACGGTTCTCTAACAAACTGTGATCCTCGTAGTGATCTCCATGGCGGCAACTGGGGTATTGACAATCTGTCTTTAAGTGTTAGGTTTCTGCTGATTTGTACCCACAAGCCTTTGTGCGACTACCGGCCGTTCGTGTGTGTGTGTGTGTTGTTCTTGGGTTCGTCCGCTCAGCCGTCTGTCTGTGTGGTATTACTGCACAGATTTCCGCTGTTGCTCAGCCCCCCTCCAACCAACCCCCCACGCGGCCGTCAGACAGAAATAGTCCTGTGTCATTAAGGTAGATAGGCAGTGGTGTGTTTGCTCTCACAGGAAGTCACCTTTGGAAGACTCTCTCGTAGCCTTCCAGCACCATCAGTCTAGTTTGTTTAGTGTGGCTGTGATTAATAAAAGGTTAACTCAAACTCCAGTCAACTGTTGCATGTAAATATCCCCTTCAATCTCTTCCTTCCTCTGCCTTTCTCTCCTCCCTTTGTCTCTCGGCCTCTGCCACACCTTCTCCCCTGAGGGATGCAGGGATTGTGATTGGAGAACGGAGGTGGAGCTTCTGGTTTGCAGGTGTGCTTGTTTCCCTCCCATCTCCTCTCTCATATAATGATTTCGTCCCCTCGCCACCTGCCAGGTGAAAAAGAAAAAAGAAAACAGAAAAAAACACAGCAAACAGAGTGCTTCAAAATGCCCTTCTGATTTCCACTTTGAGTGACATTTGGTTTGAAAAACGTATAATTTCTCATTTTATCAGCATACTTTGTTTTATTCAAAGAGGTCCTTTTTCATTTTGAATCACATTCAAATGAACACTTGAAAGAGAGTTTGTGGCCTTTCAGATTGTTTCCTTAGCCAACTATGGAAAATACATGATTCTATACGACTCTGTAAATTGGACCTAAACAGGTTTAGAAACAATGGATCTGACAGAACTTAGTGTTATACTGTATAAAATAACACATCAGCTCCACTCACAGTATCTACAGGTGTTTCCCAAGGATTTATTTAACTAAGGACTGATTACCGGTATCAAGGTAAATCGGAGTTTCAAACACTTACAGTTTCAAACCAACAATTATGTTACATCACACTGATTCAGTGCTTTGAAATACTTTTAATTAGATACTACAGAAAGTGTTGGAGCAACTGGAGTAACATACTCCAGCATTATAATGACACAGCACTGGCCTTCCCCCACCTGCTGCTGCGCAGTGCCAGTCAGGTAGCTGAGAGAAGGCAATTATACTTCTCCCATACTTTCACGAAAGACAAATTTGTATGTTTGGAAAAGTAAAATAAATAAATAAAAAATACAGACAGTGTTTTGCATTAACAGTACACATTAACAGAATCACTCCAATGCTCTTCTGAAACTTATATAAAGCTACAATATTTTGCATGGTAAGCATGGTTACTTGAAAACAACTACTAAATTTGGTAGATGTTTATTTTGTATTTCTAAAATAATTATTACAACTGTATAAGATTTTAGACGTTTTTTAGCTGTCTTATGAATGTGTGTTGTTTTTCAAGATGTGAGTATAGGTATTTACTGTTGAGCATTCTCTACATTTTTATTTGTATTAATTGTGGTGGTACTGTGATACCATGAAGCAATGTTGTTGATTTTTTTTTTTTACTTCATCATACAGCAGCAATCTTATACCACTCCAAATGCATTTGGGCATCTGAAGTCCTTTAGTCAAGCTGTGGAGGTTTTGCATGAAGCATTTCTGTTTCTGCAACATCTCTGCTGACTCTGAGAAGACTACATTTATTACTTTCACCCTTTTAGCGCTAGGAGAGCAGTTGCTGAAAAAGTCACTTTGAATAATTACTCAGCAATCTAAAGATAAATATAAGATTATAATTTAATTCCAACATTAAGCATTTGTTCATTAGGTTTGGATTGCAAGTCTTTTTGTTTGTTTGTGTGGTTTTCACTTGTCCCGCTGCTTGCTGTGGTCTATCTGGCATCGTCTTTTGTTACATACATCACACTGGGTAGCTGAACTAATTGTAGGCCAAAAAAACCAACAACGTAAGCTTGGTATGCATGTGACCTTACGTGTTTTTAATGCAGCACACTTTGGGACTCACAGAAAAGAAACATATTATTAGAATAAAAGGAAAGGGGGATAGGTGACCATGTCATGCTGTAGGTTGGTGCTGCAGCCTGGGATCTTTCCTGGTGGCTCACAGCGACCTCGTCGTTCTTTGGAGGTGTGTGTGTCTCCCTCTGGGATTGACCTATGGGCATGATGTCAGCAGTGCAGGCCTGTTGTTGTTATTATTATGATTATGATTATGATTATTATTCTGATTGTTATTATTATTATTATTTGGGTTAAGGGATGAGCTGTAGGAGAGGGATGTCTGTTGTTCCTGGAACTGTTGCCTCGGCAACCTGTATTATTACCATACAAAACATAAATCCCAAACCAACAAATAATCAGAATACAAAACATCTTCCTTACATTTTTTTTTATTTGTATAGCCCCCTTTTGCCCTCTCTCCCTTTGGCCCTGCAATTTCAAATCGTCCTGCCTGGTTAAATGAATAAAAAAAATTTTTTGTCATCTTCTTTATGTTACGCTTAGCTATTGTTTCTCCTTGTTTCTTTCTTTATGACACAAAAATAAATTAGAGGAAAGATACAAAAGACACTGTTTGCTTAATAGTTAGCTCTCCTAGCTAAATAACGGCTTTGAGATTATAAATATGATTCAAACACTGCTTTCTGAGTCTTTTCTGGGTACTCTCCTCCTTAGCTCTTTTTCAACCTGCCTCAAGGGTCTTGGAGAGCAAGTCCCAGGCCCTGACAGGTCAGGAGTCACTCCCAGACAAAAGGTTCCCTGCTCTGGGTCGGTTGTGGTCAAGGAAACAAAAGCAGTGAAGACCCGCATTAGACAAACAAGTGAGGTGGCAGAGTGACAACGAGATAGAGGGATGGAGATGGGTTAGGGGAGAGGAGGGCAAAGAGTGCACTGAAAAACTCTCCCACACTGACACACCCAGACATACATACTCACACAGGCAGTTGTGTAAATTTTGCTTCCACGCAAGCTTTGCCAGATTTTTAGATTAGCCAAAACTGTTGCCTAAGCCCATAAAACAGTTTAGTCAAAGTTTCACAAGATGGAAAGAAAAATCTCAGTTTCTCATTGCTTGTCTGCACTGTGTGCTGTTAGAATAATAATCAAAACAATGTGCTAACTTTGGTAACGCATAACCCTGATCATTTTTGCTCGAATCTGTCTTTTAACAGTGCCCTAACTTGTTCCTCTCCCCTCCCCCACCCTGCTGCTGTCTTTCTCCTCTCTTTTTCATCCAGCACCATTGATCATGCATGCAGAAATTTAGCACGCCCAGCCGCGGCTCAAGCCGGGATAGGTTGGTGAGAGCGAGGCCCTGTCCTACATACTGTTCTCTCTCCATGGTCCACCAGGCCACAGTCACACACTCCCCCTGACCTGCCTCCCCTCGCCGACACACACACAAACACCCTGCGGTCCTTCTCAGAACCGGCACATGCACAGATCATCATGTGGTGCTGGGAATGTTCACTCATCCCAACTAAAAACTTTCAGTCAGGTGCTGAAAGGAGGAGGTTTGGGGAAGGGGGGGGGTTGCTTGTTTTAGCCTTCCCTCTGACTGCACACATACATGCTACGTTTGAATTCAAAGCGAAAAAATTATGAATCTGTAATCTTTCATTTGATCTGTTTAAAAGAACTATTGGAGACAGCATTATGCAGTAGAGTCCCAGAAGGTGAGGTACTTGTTGGAATTGCTCAGCTGAGCACCAAACACTGAGCCTCACTCAGAGTTAAAGCTGCTAATCTGCCACTTAGCTGGTTGGTACAGCCTGTCACATGGGCTGAGGGACAGGGTTATTGGGGGAGATCGGGTTTAGGTGGAAACTGAACTGTGATAGGGTGAGTGGATGAAGAGCTGGGTGAATGATGTGTAAAGGTGATCACAGCTGTTTTTTGGGTGCGATGGATAAAGAATGCTCCAATTAGGGCTGCAAGCAGAGGGTAAGAAGGCGGTGAATGGAGAGAAACTGATTGCATTGTAGTTGGGAAAACATGATTCTAACAAATATTTGATGTCACTTTATATACAGATTGAATAGTATGTAATCACATATTTCAATCGATCTGTATTTTTTGTTGTTTTTGATGTTAATGTGGTCCTCCTGCATTTCAGTTTTTAGTGTGTTGATTGATTGATTTCTGGCTTGAAGGTGTATAAAAGTCATGCTGTTTCTTATTTTATTTATATTCAATCCAAATTAAATCACATTGCCTCTCTAGGCACATTGTTAACACAATTATAACCATTAAGTGCTGCTTTTGAAAATTATAGTTTCATTATGCTTCTTCAAATTCATAACCTGATTGCTCTAGTGGATTTTTTTGCACAGAAATCAGGAATGCTAACCTTATTTCTATTAAATTATAGTGTAGAAACCCCTTGACTCACTTGATAGATCAATTTTGCTCTTATCTCTCATGTGACAAAGCTTACGGAGTCAATTTCTGAGTTCTTCAAGGGTTTGTTTCTGGTCAGTAACATCAAAAGCCACCCAACCTCTAGTTTACACCTAGGTAACACAGCCTGTGCCCCTCCCCCCCTCTTAAATACAAAATAAAATGTAGCAATTATAACCCAGTTGATAAAAGCATGCTTGACATTCAAAAGGACTGCATTAATACTTACTTTCTTTGAAGTGCTAATTTACATTAAAATACATAGGGGTTGTTTGCAGTTGTTTTTCCATAGACATGGTGGTGGCAGCATCATGCTGTGGGATTGCTTGTCTTCAGCAGGAAGGTTGCACACGACTGTAGCCAGAGGTACAAGGGAATGGTTTGGACAAAACCAACTTTGCACTACCCCAAAAGCTAACATCCACAGTCTTCCTTATTTCCACTCTTGAGAGGTACAGCCAATCAGTAGCAATATAATGAATGGCGCTCCTAGATTGGCTGGTTGGCAAATTCCAGCCAATTGCGTGTGAAGTAACATTGCGTCTAGATCTTTCAGCTTCCCAAGCTAATTCTATCCCCCAAATATTTAGATATACTCTATGAAAAAAAGAGCAAACAGCTTCATTTACCTCAAACAATTTGGAGTTACGTTCCACAGTCAAATCTGTTAACCACGAATAGGCAGGGGTTCACTGAACAGACACGAGCCAAATTAAATATAATTTGATGGATCCATCCATCAGGTCTAAATGAGTTTGTTCTGTTTTGCAGACAAGTGGAAAACAATTTGCAAGCAAGTAAAACAGCAATGGCTATTAAAACCCATATTTTTTTCTTTTTCATTTATCTGGTAAACAACTGTCTGTGCTCAGAAAGAAAAATTATCGTCTGGCCCCAAGTTGATAATTTAAGGGAAGCCGGCTGCTGCTTGGGCAAATTCTGCATCCACCAAACTCTTGGGGAGAGAGTTAAGAAAATGCACGAGGGGATTGTGTGCAGTTGGTAAGGCAAGGCAAGGCAATTTTATTTGTAAAGCACACGCTCAACAACAAGGTAGGCTAATTCAAGGTGCTTTACATCATTAAGGGGTAAAATAGATAACGCAGTAAAACACAGACAAAGCATATAAAGTAAAAACAGCAATAAAGCAAGAAGCATACACCGATACATCAAAGCATTACAAAGCATATAATGAAAAAAACAGGAGTAAAGCAAGAAGCGCACACAAAACATGATACATCGAAGCATTACTCAAAGGCAGCTCTAAACAGATAAGTTTTTTGTTTTGATTTAAAAGAACTCAGCGTTTCTGCAGATTTGCAGTTGTCTGGAAGTTTGTTCCAGATTAGAGGAGCATAGAAGCTGAAAGCTGCTTCTTCATGTTTGGTTCTAATTCTAGGGATGTTGAGTAGACTGGAATTATAGGACCTGAGTGGTCTGGTGGGTTGGTATAGTAACAGCAGATCTTCAACATACTTTGGTGCTAAGCCATTCAATAATTTATAAACTAGTAAAAGTATTTTGAAGTCTATTCTCTGAGCTACAGGGAGCCAGTGTAAGGACTTTAGAACTGGGGTGATGTGCTCTACTTTTCTGGTTCTAGTGAGGAACACGATCAGCAGTGTTCTGGATCAGCTGCAGCTGTCTAATTGACTTTTTAGGCAGGCCTGTGAGAACACTGTTGCAGTAATCAATCCGACTAAAGATAAACGCATGGATGAGTTTTTCGAGGTCCTGTTGCGACATCAGTCCTTTAATTCTAGAAATGTTCTTCAGGTGATAGAAGGCTGACCTTGTTATTGCCTTTATGTGACCCTGGAGGTTCAGGTCTGAGTCCATTACTACGTCTAGATTTTGGGCCTGATCAGTATTTTCTAGCTGTCTTAACTGAAGCTGTGTGCTGACTATTGATCTTTCCTCTTTAGGTCCAAAAGTAATTACTTCTCTTTTGTTACTGTTCAGCTGGAGAAAGTTATGGCACATCCATCCATTGATTTGCTCGATGCATTTACTTAGCGTTTGGATGGGTTCAAAGTCACCTGGTGACATCGTAATGTAGAGCTGAGTATCATCTGCATAGTTATGGTAGCTAATCTTATTGGTTGTTGTAATCTGGGCTAGTGGGAGCATGTAGATATTAAATAAGAGGCTCCCCAGGATGGAGCCCTGGGGCACCCCACATGTGATTTCTGTTCGTTCTGATGAAAAGTTTCCTATTGAAACGAAGAAGTCCCTTTTCTTTAGGTAAGACTCAAACCAGCCAAGTACTGTACCAGACAGTCTGACCCAGTTCTCTGGTCGTTCCAATAATATATCATGATCACCAGTGTCAAATGGAAGCACTGTTGCCTTGCAGCAATAATACTTGAGTTCGAATCCCAGCCTGGAGTCCTTCTGCATGCAGTTTAAATGTTCTACCTGTGCATGTGTGGGTTACTCCGGCTCCCACAGTCAAAATATCTGACTGTTGGTGTCTCTAAATTGCCCTTAGGTATGATTTTGTGTGTGTGTGCATAGTTGTTTGTGCTCTGTCCAGTAGTGTGTCTCTATGTTGGCCTGACATGGACTGGCAACCAGGGTTTACCCCGCCTCTTGGGACAGGTATAGATAATGGATGGATGGATAGCCTGTACTTGTACAGGCTTTAGAACCCAAAGCGCTTCATATTACATTTACCATAGTCATTCACCCGTTCACGTGCATATTCACACACTGGTGATGGTAAGCTACATTGTAAGCGAAACTGCTGCCGTACACTGGCACCACCAGGCCCTCTGACGACCACCAGTAGGCAAGGCAGTGCCCAAGGACACAACAACTGAGACGGACAGAGCGGGGGTTTGAATCGGCAACACACCAGTTACAGGACTACTTCCTACCTCCTGAAGACTGGTGCAACATTTTTATAATTTTGCATCTGTTAATGTGATTCTCTCTCAATATTTATTTTAGTATTTTTGTTGGTTTGTGAGCCAAATACTGGCTATTCATGGCTGAGCAGTGGCTCCTGAGTTTCTCTCATCTCTTCATGCACCTGATGCTTTACTTGCCCTCAGAGAAAGACACAGGTTTTAATACTCTGTTTTGATCTAAAAATCTACTATTAAATTAAAGCTGATAGTTGGAGAGTAAATAACGCCTTTCTATAATAGTGATAACATATGAACATAACAATATCATTGAGATTTTACGCAACGTAGCACACATTTGTGAAGTAAAAGAATTATTTATTTTTTATTATATGAAAATATTAATCTTTTAAAAAGCTTAAATAAAATAAATAAAAAAAATCTGAAAAGTGTGGCATGCATTCCTATAATAAGCGTCTATACAATAATGAGTCTATATGTGTGTAATTTCATCTCAGTCACCAATAATTGTGTTTTTTCCAAAAACACAAGAGGGGGCTGCTAAGAGGCCAACAGCAACACTGAAGGAGTAGTAGGACTTTCCAACAAGAGTTGTTTGTGTTTAATGTTTTACAACAATCTGCTGTATTCACCATGTGTTTGAACTATGCGACAGGGTTGCATATGAAACCAAGGCCTGGCTAAAATCTAACAAAACCCACTGCGTGAGTGGATTATAGTCTGATCAAACTAAACCGAATTTTTGAAGGTATATTTCACTCGGAAAAAGCACTCCATATCATCAAACAGAAGACTGCCCACTGTGGAGCATGGTGGTGACAGCATCATGCTCTGGGGTTCCTTTCCTTCAGATTGAGCTGAAGTTCTTGTCAGCGTGGATTAAGCCATAAATGGTTCCAATCACCAGTCAGTTTTCACCCAGAAGCACTCGGTTGTCTGTTAGAAAGCAAAAGATCAAGAGGCTTTTTATTTTTCAGGACCCCTGTGAGCACAAACATACATGTGAATCAACAATTGAATGACCTCACCAAAAGAAATTAAAGGTGTGGACTGACCTAGATAAAGTTCAGAACTAAATCTAACAGAAAGAAATCAGAGGGGTCACCAAAAGAGGGCTGTGGACAAGAGATGTCCTCACAATCTGATATTTTTGAAGAACTTTTGCAAGGTAGAGTGGGCGTATGTTCATAAGTTGTGGGATGCTGATAGACTCCAAACAACAAAGACTGGATGCTGAATTAAATCAAAAGGTGCTTTAACAAAGTATCAGTTCAAGGTTTTGCAGACTTTTGCATCCATATCGCAGTTATCATATCCCAGCTTTATTATTATTTTTTAATCTGACCATACCCTGCCTCTTGCTCAAGAACTGCTGGTGACACTCACCAGCTCACCAGTGCAAGGATATTAGCAGATATAAACAATAGTTAGATGGATGCATCTCGGCCCAATGCATTTGTTTGTTTTTGTTAAAAAATAAGGAAAAGTCATACTAAAGGTGGAAAGGGTTTGAAAATTATTTATCATGCTCTGATGTTCTTTTTGAGTCGCATAAACCTGAAACTTTTAACAGTGGTGTGCACACTTTTGGAAGTATGCGTGCAACTCATCACCATCTCCACTGTGAAAGATTTTTTTTGGCATGGAAAGGGAAGCTGGTCAGAGATGATAGAGAGATAAATGGAGCTAAAGGGCAATCCTGGGAGAAAAACCTGTCAGATGCTGCAAAATACTTGAGATGTGTTTTGGATCATTTCCTTATTGTAATTTAAATCAAATCCCTTTCATTTGTTAAAAGTTATATGAGCTTGAGATATTATCTAGAGAAGAATGGGAAAATATTAGTCTTAGCATACGCCAGGCTGGTAGAGACATACCTTAAAAGAGTTGCAGCTGTAAGTAAATGGTGGGCTTAAATATACAAATATATCTTGAGTCGGTCTGAAAGATAAAAACCTACAACACTGAATAAACATTGAAATGTATGGTTGTAATGTCACTGGAAAAGTTCAGGGGGTTTAGTATACTCTTGCAAGGCACAATGAACAATTAAGAATACGGTAATGGGAAGTTCAGGTTTTTCAAAAGAACTGTGCATATCGATATCCAATCTTTGTACATTTCTTATCCCTGGAAAATCATAGTGTAGGACAAACGTTCAAAATGCTGAGTAATGATACCCGAGTGCTATGCCTGTGTCTTTAGATATTTTAAACTGATATATATATATATATATATATATATATATATATATATATATATATAGCCTAGTGTTTCCACCTACTCCATTTGCTGTTATGATGACTAGCCTACAGGTTACCGAATTGGCAGAGGACACTGTGGGTGCCGCTCCACTCAATTCTCTTTAATGGACCATGCTGCTGTGATCAGCCAATGACAAGAACGGCGGGGAAACATTACAGAGAGAGCGCCACTGGCAGCATGAATACAGCCAGCCAATGTGCAGGAGGGACGGGCAGAGAAAGGGGAGGGGAGGTCCGAGGCTACGGGAGAAAACGAGGTAGAGGGCGGAGTCTCTTCCTGAGCGCGCCTGCACGCTCACCCCTCCTCTTTTCATCCTCCCCCACCCCCACCTCTGCTGCCCCTCTTCTCCTCCTCCTCCTCCTCCTCCTCCCCTCCTCCTGCTGCTGCTCTCATCGAGCCTGCCCGCCCCTGAGTCTGGAGCAGCAGCAGCGGTGGAAGCCTCACTGCCTCTCCTCGCCTCACCAGTGCGGGAACCACAGCAGCAGGAGAGCAGAATGGATACGGAAGGGAGCCAGAGCAGCCTGTCCTCCGGCACGGACAACTCCCCCCACGACCCCTGGTAAACGAGCCGATCCGGAGCCCGCCGCTTTGGTTTTTGGACCCGTTTTTGAGTTCACCTTGGACTTTAGTGGAGTTCCGCGCCGAGACAAAAGACGAGCACGCTGCGTGTGTGTGTGTCTGTGTGCGTCTTTCTCTCTCTCTCTCTCTCTGAATGTGTGTGTGTGGGATGGATCCACTCACCGGAGGAGACACAGACGCACCGCTTCTTTCCGCTTGCCTCCCTCCCTTCCTCCTCATCCCTCTTGTTTGTTTTTATCGCGGTGTTCCTCCAAATGGCCACACAGCAACTTCTCCATCATCCCTGTCTTTTATTATAACGCATTCCTCCTCCTCTAGGGGATTATAACGGCCCGGCTGGCCGATGGGTGACTTCGCAACATGGCCGATGCTTTCTTCTTTACTTTACTGATGCTAGATTACAGAGGAAAATCCTCCAGATTTGCTCAGAAATGTGCTCGAAAGAGGCGCTTTGTGCTGTGTGACTGATACGGCTTGTGTTTCTCTCATTCAGCAAAATGTTCATCGGGGGTCTGAGTTGGCAGACAACACAAGGTGAGCTGTCCCGCACTCTACTTTAACACTGTCTGGATGAAACAACCTCTCTCTCTCTCTCTCTGAAACACACAGCCTCCATGCTTGTTGAAGTTAAGCAGAAATCCATGTAGTTCAAACACAGAAAGGCTGCTGTTCACTGGGGATCAGCTCTCAGGACTTAAGACTTGCAGAGACGCAGAAGATTAACACTGGAAATCGTGCACACATACAACCAGACTTGTCTGCCCCCCACCCCCTTCCCCCTCCTTTTTTTTTACCTCCCGCATGTGCGCTCGTTTGCGCAGTTAGTAATAGTTAACCTCTAGTAAAACCAAATACGCACACAATAAAGTTATCGATTATTTCGGAGTCCAACTTGGAAGTATGTGCGCCTGCTTGTTCCCAAGCCTCTGTTTTTGTTTTCCATTTATTCTAGGAGACGCGCATGAACACAGTTTATTCTAGTTAGCCGTGTTATTATCCCACAGATGCTGCTGCTTGAAACCTGCAATCTTGTTTTTGTGGCCCTCGCTGTAATCTGGGAGGTCTGGAGGGACACAAACACAACGTGGTCCACCCCGACCCCATTGTTTCTCTCCGGCCACCCCAGCAACACATGTGTGTGTGGGGAGGTCTCTGTTGGGAAAACTTGTCCCCCCCCCCCTCCACACACCCCTTCCTGAGTTTATTTAACAGTTTGCTGTCCTCGTTGTCTTCCGCAGAGGGCTTGAGGGAGTACTTCTGCAAATTTGGCGAGGTGAAGGAGTGCATGGTGATGCGGGATCCCGTTACCAAGCGGTCGAGGTAAGACGGGTAAAGGAGGCGTGTGCGCCCCGCCGTCCTATCACTGGATGCCTCATGCCTGCTTTCCACGCTTATTCTCCAGGGGCGTCCCCTGAAAGTTTTCAAACGGGGTGACCAGATGGGGACCAGTGATACTCTCATGGGGCTAATGCAAAAGCAAATACAGGATTTTGTGCGTGTATTTATTCCTATATGCAACTGTTTAAAACGAATGGCTTCTGTACTGTTTAAAGTCAGTGCGAGGAGATTCTCCAGCTTTGCAGCAAATAGCCGGTTGCTGCACACTGCTGGTCTGCTGGCTATAAGAAGGCAACTAACAGGCTTTTCCCCTGCTTTCAAAAACCAAACCAATTTGGCTGTTTATCAAATTCTTTTCTAATGCAGATAGTCTGATTAATAAACTAGCTAATAGAATTAGAATTCAAATTTATTGTCATTGCACATGTCACAAGTACAAGCAACCAAATTCAGTTTGCATCCATCCAGAAGTGCTTTAGCAAGAATGAAGATATATTACAATTGTACATGGTATGAAGGAGATAAATATATTATAACTGTAAGTATATACCAGCTATAAATGTAGTGGATGTACAGACTATGAACAGGTTATACAGGCTATGAGTGTTGTGAATGCACAAGCTATGTACAGGCTACACATATGATTATAAATATGAAAGGCTATAACAGACTATAAATATACGTATATGACAGGCTATAGATATGAATGCAACTATTTATAAATAGCTGCAGAACTGTAATTATTGTATTGTAGGCAGCTTGTTATACTTCATTTACTTTATACTCTATAAAGAGCAGACTGTAAAAACATATTATTCTGCACATTAGGTGTAAAAACCTAAAGATTCACCAATAAATCAACCAACCAGAGTTGAGAATAATCTTCCGTTGTTTGGCTGTCATTAGAGATCATTTTGTCAAATAGTAAAACCAGATATAACAAAATTTAACTGCATTGAAACCGAAAACTCCAGGTATTTTTCTTTGTCTGTGCACGTATCAATTAACAACATGCCTCTGGATGCATTTTTTCTCTTTTTTCAGTTTTTTGAAAAAAATCTGATAAAGGTAACAAGCATCTGCTGTATGCATATGGTATAATGTTGAAACTATAGAGGTTTTTGCTTAAATTTACACAACTACCTCAATCAAAGAATCTGCAGCCGTTTACTTCTCTTTTATGTGTTAGGGAAAAATAGGAATCAGGAGGTCAGACCTCAAGGAAAAAATCATCCAGATAAAACCTAATTAGTGAATCTCTGTTCAAATCACCACATTAAGTAAGTGTTTATCCGAGATTTTATGTATCAAAATAATAATAGACAAAATGTATTGATATTCATAGCTTTGCAAATCATTATATTGAATTTTAATAGCAACAGTAGGGATATTGGTAGCTTCTAGTTGAAACTTGCTTCCTTCTGTCTTGAGTTCATATTCATAGAAAGTTACGCATATAGAACCCCCCTTGGAGGGAGCGCTGAGCTTTTCCACCAAAGATGGCTGCATGTCTGAGTTTATTTCATTCCTCTCCTTTTGCAGGGGGTTCGGCTTCGTTACTTACGCTGATCAGGCCGGTGTGGAAAAGGTTTTGGCACAAAACAGACATGAATTGGATTCCAAAACAGTGAGTTTTTTTGTTTGTTTTTGAAGTACTTTATGGTTGGCTAACTTTTTCTTTTCTGATTTTTTATTATTCTTCCCGCCTCTCTGTGCATTTTGCCTCCCTCTGTATGGCTTGTAAAGTTTAGGAGTGCATTTTGGAGCAGCCACCCTCCCTCCTCCTTCTGCTTCTCCTGTCTGCTCATTTCCCCCCTCCAAATCCCGGTTCAGGGCGCCAACATGAAAGCGTTCTTTCTTGGTCTTCATTGCCATGGTTACCTGGGGGACCTGAATGGGGTAGTAGGAGCCCCTGCTAACACCCCTCACAGCACAGAGCTCACAGAAGTTGTTTCAGCTGAGTTTTAGAGAAGGAAAAAGTTGTTCGCATTGAATCCCAACCCATGCAGATTAAGCCTGTGAGGTCTTCATTTCAATATTGATGTAACTATTGAGATTAGCAAGGAATGTTCTGTATCTGCTCTGATTGGGGAGTTTCTATAATAATTTCCCCTCCTACACTCATGGAGCATGAACATTCAAATGTAGGTAAATGGGACAGACACTTTGCCAGAAAGAGGTCATGCTTGTGTTTGGTTTTATTAATAAATATAGGGGGAGAAAGGCATGAGAGGACGTGTGAATCCCAGCGGCTTGGTTCTGGTGTGACTCCGAGCTGCTGACTGAGATTTGAATATCCATGAAGGTGTGAATGTTGCTGTCTTGGTCATGTAGATTGAGTGTTGGAGCGGGGACTGGGTGTGTCTTCGTCAGCTTGAACACACACGCACGCATTCACAATAGGATCGTTTGAGAGTGAAAATTGGTGGCACAGAATGGCAGCAGAGCCCAGGGGTGGAGAAAAGGTAGAGTTGGGTGCAGTAGTTGTTGGAGCAAGTCTGTTGCTGGGGGTGACGCCAGCCTCTGGAGACAGTGCTGTAACAGCACAACCCAATGGGATTCATGTCTCCATAACAACTTCTCAGCTATTTTGCATTAACTTAAGGCGCTGGACTCAGTCGAGCGGCACAGCTCTGACACACAGAGATAATGTCAAGTCATGCCAGACTTTCCCTTTTTATACATCTCATTATTTCAAAGCTGCAGCTTACAAATATTTGAAGTTTTTTTTTTTTTTACTGCAGTTATTAGATTTATTACAACATGCCTGTTGCTGTGTTCACTTTAAAGTAGACTCTGAGCAAAGAGTTGCTCAGTGAGTCATATTACCTCTTAAAACTAGGTGCTGCTGAAGCATCTGAAAGTCAGAACCCAGTTTGTGTGTGTGTGTGATTTTGGAAGCTCAGCCTGGCAGGTCACTGGTGGGGATTAGACGCTGCCCTGTTATAAACCAAAATACTTTGCAGGGATGTAACAATATGAAAACTGGAGACCCAGCAGTCAAACAGAAATCGGAATCTGACCATTTTCTCTTTGATCGGTTCTTATCGGAAGGTTGAATGCTGAATAGCTGGGAGTTTTTTTTTTTACTCATTAAAATCTTGCTGTTTTTATTCTATAAACACATCAGCCAACAGGAAGTGCTTTTAGGCCCAAAATAAAGCATAGGGATGTAAGGATATGAAGATCCTTGTATCGTAATTGTAGTGTCACTGATATTATAATGATTTGGTAAAACTTGTTAAAAAATACGCTTGAAATGTTCTTGCATTATGGCCGCAGTTTTTTTCAATTCATTGAATTTTTTCCAATTTTCTATTGATGATCTAAATCAGAAGTGTTCAAAGCGTGGCTCGTGGGCCATTAGTTGCCCTTGGAATGATTTTGTGTGTGTCCCGGCCTCAGCTAAGGAATGGTACAAATCTGGCCCACCAACACAGGCAGCTGACGCAGATGAAATCTACTTAAAACGGAAAATGTTAGGTAGAACAAAAATATTCATCTTTATTTTACAAGTTGTTTTGGTTTAATTTCTAAGTAAGGGCACAACTACCTTCTTTAAATGTAGCTAAATACAGCAAAATATTTTAATGAAAGAGTGATCCTTATGTTGTTCTTTGTGCTGAGATTAGACAGAAATTTTCTAGAAAGCTTGACTACTTTGTTTCATCAAAATATGGGATGTATAGATTATTGCTAAACAGGTAAAACAATTAATAAAAGCTAAAATGCGTTAATATAAATTGCATACTACAAAATAACATGTAAACAAATATCTGAGTGTCAAATTATATTAGCGGTCCATAATATATTTAGTTGCAGTATGAATGTGTGTAATATCACAGTCTTAAAGGACTGCTTGCTTGCATGCAACATTTGGAAGGATATTATATTTCAGGTGCCATGCGTTCACACTCTGTATGCCAGTAATACTTTTGATCAGTTAAAAAGCCATTTACTTCCCTTCATGCCAAACATCTTTTCTATGTATTAGTGGCTAAGATACTAAAGCTCACTGAAAATAATGTACCAGTTACAAGTTTTACCAATACCGTTCATCCATAACTGGCATGTATATTATAGTGAATTGTATGCATAAAAGGGAAAACAGTAAAAATAAAGTTAAGCGTTTATTGATTATGTTTTTACAAATAAAGATTTTTGGAATATTTGGGATATCAAAAATAATTTGACCGTAATAGGAATAAACTAAAATGGGAATAGAAAATTAGTCAATAGCGGCTAATGCTAAATAAGTTAGCTTATTTAGCATTAGCTGCTAAGCTGCTGCTGGTGGCAGAGGACTAGTGTCTGGGGCCATCCTTTCAGCACCTGTTGCTCTGGACTGCTGGACAGCTGACTGAAAGAAGTTTTTTCTGCCCTTTTTATTTTGCTTTAAAGAAAGACAAATTCAACTGTTTGGAAAATAATAATCTGTCATACCTTTACTTATGCATCACTGCCCCTCAGCCATCTGTTGCTGTGCACTGCTGGTCAGCTGGCTGAAAGAAGGCTATTACACTTTCTTGTTGCTTACGAGAATGACTAATTTTACTGTAAAAAAAAATACGAATATTCACAGAGAAAAAATTATTGGAGGGACACCCTTTTCCCTTATTAGAGTAGCACGTTTGTAATGCTAGAGTTGGCATGAAGGAACGGACAGCAGGCTAGCAATCTATTATTGAACCAGCTTTTTATGCTTTAAGTGTAACTATAAAAAGAAGGGAGGAAAAAAAAGGAAAAATATTCTATGCAATATGTGCCTATTCTATATTTTTGTTTTAAGTCTGTATAATAACTACAAATAAATGTTAAAATATTCTAACTGTAATAATTAATTTACCATTAGAATTTAGAATATCAGCATTGATTGCTGCTTTTTGATTAAATAAAAACATTCTATTATGTTTTGATTTTTGTTTTAGATTTTAATGTAAATATCAGGATTCTGCGCTATTATTATTTTTTCATTATGGTGAGACACAAAAATACAGTGGAAAAACTCACACAGGTGTATACCTAATCTTATTAGTAAACAATAAAGTACAGATGTTACATGGCCAACAAAACAACGTTTGTGGTGACCCCCCCCCCCCCCCCCCAAAAAAAAAGAATCACACAAAAAGCAGAGCGAAAACCAAACAGGATGCTGCCCAGGGCAGCATGCAGTCTTAGCCTACCTCAGGCTAAATAACAATAATAATATTAATGGGTCAAATGCGGCTCTAGGTTTTTACTTTTTTTTCTCTAGAGTTGAGGTTGATTTGTTGCTAGGTTCAGACTATATCTGCAGATTGCAGCTGCACGAGTTTATATGTTTTCTTGGTTGTGGCCTATTTCCAGAAACACCATATAAAAAAATAATTGATCTGAAATAGATTAACATCATGTACAAGGTTGCCAAAATCCATGTATTACTTTTTTTTCTGCAACACACCTGGCCCTATAGTTATAGATCAGATTCAAGAAATACTTTACTCTGGGGAATGAGGAAGAATATCTGATGCTGTGGTGTGTTTGGCTCTAACGCTGAACTTCAGGTTTGCTGGCGATTGCCACAAAGGGGCAAAGATAGAGCCAGGGGAAGGTGCATGAGAAGGCTGTTTAACGGAGCAGCAAGACTCACAGTGTGAGAAGGAAACTGCTTCACATGGTGCAAGGTCCATGTCACTGGTTAAAAAGGTTATTAAACATTTACAGTACTGTTATGTCGTGGATTGTTTTTAATTCTCACTTAAAACGCTGAAAGTCACAAGTGAAATTTTATTAGATCATCTTAAATCCATACAACAAACACAAGGTTGCTGATTGTTTTCAGGGAGCGAGGTCTGTTGAGGCTGCTGTTTCTGGTTGGAGGTTAGATTTCCTGTCGGGGGCAAAGTATTGCCTCGGGCCCGTGGTGTGCAGTTGTGTTTTTTTTTTCTGGACGCAGAGGGGGCAGTGGTGGTACGGTGTTTCTCTGCGAAATGTTTCACTGAAACCAGTTACAGGATTAGGAAGAGACTGGAGCAGATGTTCCCAGAAAAATGGCTCCAGTTACCCATAAACGTAGGGTTTGTTATAAGTGATGGATCTTTGAGCTTTTTTGCAACCTCATGGGCAATGTATCCAGTGGTGATGATTCAGTAATATGTGAACACTTGATGTTGTTATTCAATTAGAGCGCATTGGGTCCACATATAATTTTGTAAATAGTGATGCATCAATCAATCAGCCAATTTTTGCTTCATTGGCACTGAACAGTGATTAGCAGGTAAAAGGATACAAAAAAAAAATCTACATTTCTGAAAAACAAAAAATGTTCGCTTTGCATTGATGCTTCAACCAGCATGTACTTTGACATGCATCTCTTAGTTTGATAAAACTCAGAATGTAGATTTGCAGGGCAGAGATTACTGAAAAGCTGAAATTGGTATCGGCTGGGAAAAGCTTGATTTGGTGGATCCATAATTGTAAATGTATGAAACTGAAATACCGTAAAAAGCAGCTTTTAATGAGACAGTAAAAAACACTGTTTTGTAGGCTAGATATTGTAGATGATCACAATTTACTGAAGCTGCTCGGGATTGGCTGAGATTGGTGCCACTAGGTGGCCGTTAGAGGAACTGCAGTCACGAAAATGCGCACTCCTGTGACGTTAAAGCGTGTGCTCATTCGTGCAGCAGCAAAACGCTTCACTATTCGCTTTTCTTCTAATGTGAACAACATGTCTACAGACAAGGTAATAAATGTGCGTTCCAACCGCTAGCTTTGCTTATCTAGCGGCTTACTCACGGAGAGCGCCGCCACCTCGTAAACACGCTTATGTGGGTACGTACGTGCGTCACTATGCAGGCCACACGCTCTCTCACAAGTGCTCCCTGGCTGTTCTGTTGGGACCATATCACATAAAATTGGAATTGCTACCCCTACATGCCACCATACCAGAGTTAATCATATCGTCACGACATGAAAATATTGACTATATATTACAAAAATGGCTATATTTTAAAAAGTATATTACATATTGCAGCTTTTATTTTAATTTTAATTTTTACAAATTTTATATTGAGAAATCAGAATAAAATGGTCTTAATACTAGGGATGTGTATTGGCAAAAATCTGGCAATAAAATATATATCGCGATACATGGGAGACGATACGATATATCGCGATACTATGAGTAAGACTATATATTGTGATTTTTAAAACTCAAATTAACAGTAGGAAAACTGTCTCAGCATTCTAAAGACTCCAACCTGTTTCATACTTTAACACATTCAGTTTTATTAGTAGATCTAGTTGATCCACTGGAACGAAGAAGGTGAAAACAGCCACAAACTACCCGTTATAGTTTTAATTTTACTACAAAAATTACTGTCATCATTAGTGGTTCCATTCCAATCCTTAAAAAATAAAATAAAATCGATATTTTTGTTTTGAATATCGATACAATATTGGGAAATAAAATATTGTGATATATCGATGTATCGATATTTTCTTACATCCCTACTTATTACATAAGAACACCACACTTTTCAGATTTTTGTCTGGAAAACATTTTAAAGCAATGTATTATTTTTCTTCCACTTCACCATATTGCACTACTTTGTCTTAGTATATCCAATAAAATACAAATTAAATAGGTTCTATTTGTGATTGTAACTGGAAGATGCAAGACTTTTTGCTGCTTACTTGTTCCAACACCTGGTTACTAGAGCTTAGATGTTAGCAGTGGCCCTTCGACTGGAAGATTAGCTGCTAATGCTGACGTGGACAAAACTGGAGCTGGGGGGTTGGAAGAGAATAAGAAAGGAGGAGGGGGAAGGCTCAGCTCCTGTGCTGTAATTAGTATGGATCTGAAAAGCAACTAATCGGATTGAAGGAAACAAACTGGATTGGCCTTCTGTGGTTGCTACGTGGCTTCAGATCTGTGGATGTAGCTCAGACCTGCTCTTAAGGTGGGTTTAGGCCGCTCTCCACATGCCGCACAGAAACCCCACCACACCCACCCTGGTTAGGAAGGTTACGAGGTTAGGGATAGAGTTGGGTCGCCAGAACTCATTAGCATGCTTCGTTAACTAATTACTGCACCATTGTTCATCCGTGCAGGTCGACCCTGCTGGCCTTAGCCCAAACCAAGTGTCCTTCCGTCACTCATTGACATGCCAAGTCCCTTTTGTCTCCTCTTGTGTTTATAGCTTTTTGTTTAGCCTATATTGATTGTACTGCCATGATGTGGTGGCCTGTGGTGCCTTTTCATCAGCGTGGCTGTTTGCCATTTAGTTGGCAATTTGGCCAGTATGCTTGGAAGAGACACATCATCGTATAGCTGTTAGAGTCAGTGTTCCTGTTTGTTTGATAAAAAGTACATGCATGTGTTGTGTGATGTTTGTGCTGCACTATGTGGACATTCATGTGGCCATAGATGTATGCGTGCCTTATAGGGTCACTCAGGAGCCCCAGTTCCTCTGCGAGGCCCATCTGTTTTGCAGTCTTTGTCCTGTTAATTAATGAAATCAGAGGGCCTGCCTGCTGGGACGGCCCCGCTGCAGTGCTATGATGGACATGCCCACTTTCTCATGGGGTGACTGTTTTCCAAATGAATACCTTCTCTCTCTCTCCCTCTCTTTTTCTCTCTCTCTCTTTCTCTCTCTCTCTTTCTCTCTCTCTCTCTCTCTCTCCTGTGATTTTTCTCATCCTCAACCTCTATTTCTGCTGCCTATCTGCCTCTCCATCTATGTATTTGACATTCTTTCCTTTATATTATTTTTGTTTTCCAGTTTGTAACTCTGGTGGATGCTCAGCGCCAAGCGAGGTGACTATTTGTTGTAGATTAGAGTAGTTTCTAAAAGCTAAACCACTAAAAAAAAGTTAAATCATAATTTAGGCTCTGCTGTCACTTTGCTGCTTAGATTATGCGGAGGTTGGATGTCATGAAGCAGGATGCTAGTCAGACCATTACACGAACACTCGGTTGTAACTCTTCTCTGTCAGGCTCGGAACGGCAACTTTTTTCCCTTCCTGTTACGTTTTTTTAATTTTTTATTATTAGTTTTTACAATTTCACAAGTCTGACTGCTTCTCCTCGCACATCAAGCCTCTGAAGAGTTATTTCTGAGTGTTGAAAACAGTGACCTGGCTATGTCTTTTTGTCCCCCCTTTTTGCTTTGTGGCCTTTCTGTCTTCCTTGAGGCTAATCCACCACTCTGATAGATGCTTTAGTTTTCATTTATTTTATGCCTCGCCCAGAGAACAGCCAGATGTAGAAATTACATCTTAGATATATTTTGTGTTTTTCTGCTCAAGTGGAATGATTATTTTTAACAGCATGGCATGATTGTAGCTGTAGTAGCATTATTACATAGGTTGCTTTAGGCCTAACCTAGTGTAGTTGGTAACCATCACTTTAGGGTGTTTTTTTTTTTAGAGAACTGTAGTAGTGTAAACGTTTAGATACTTAGGTACTTGGTCAAATGGGAAATATGAAAAAACAAAAACAATATGCAAATATTATAGTAGATAGTATTTATATAAATAGTATTTATATGTTATCTGACATATAAATACTCTCTGATAATATTGTGTTGCATTAGACAGAGTTCTCAAGAATGTCAGATTTTAGTAGCAAATCGACACCAATACCGATTTTCCAGCTGTCTTGGAGGTCTAGTTTGCCGATTTCTGTTTTCCTTTCTTCAAACCAGCACTATAACAGATTTTTCTGGCAGACTTGTGATTTTGTAAAGCTCAGACCTGCATGGTATCACAAGTTACTTATTTTTTTCATACAAGTTTATTTAGAGTAGAATAAGTGGATACTTTACTGTGATATTTCCAAAATGTCCAACATTTCCAGCATGTTCTATGACATATATAATTGGACTCATACATACAGTTTCTTTTGAACATAGCTTCCATCTTTTCCTTAATTTTCCCTGCAAACAGCAGATTTAGAAATAAGCTAATTTGAGGCATCTTCCCTTAGTAACACCTTCCACACTGAAGAGTTTGAACTTCAGTGCGACCTGCTAGTTCTAAGTTGTTGTGCATTTACTGAAAAGATCAAATTGTTACATTTTCGACCTGCTGATCACTGACCATAGTCAGCCAAAGTAAAGAAAAATTCTGCAAGTAATTGGATGTTATGGTTTAGAATCCCTTAAAAGTATTTGACATCTCTCAATTAAAAATTAGTCAAGTGTGTTGTAATATACTCCACATACAATGATTTCAGTCAGTAAAACAGACTTAGTTTCAAAGCCAGTCTATTCATTTGACAAATGGCATGCAAACACAATTACAAGAAATCACAAAATCTGTTTTTTTTCCAACTATTTTTGTGACTTTAGTTTTGTGTCAGCTGTGATTCAGCTTCTGATCGCTGTCATCTTATGGTGCATCTGTGTTTCTGCCTCTTATTGGCCTTGGGCAGCTTCACTTCTCTAGTCATGTCTGACCATTTAAAAGCAGGTGCGCTGATTTCAACACCAGAGGCTTAAAAGTCACTTCCAGGTCAGATAAAACCCATGAACATGCCCCCAACTTTGCACCAAAAATAAATATATAAACATATTTGTCTTTTTGCATTTGTTTCATTCTGTTAATCTTTGTTTTTCTTTGTTTTTCTTACATAAAAAAGCTATTTCTGTAGTGCAGGTGCTCTGTCCTGTGTGTTGTTCTGGTTAAGTACGAATAACGTGTTTTTCCGCATTCTGTTTAAGGACCAAAAGCAGAATCACATATTTTCAGCTCAGAGTCACACAGATCTATAATGTTGCATTTATCTCAATTGCGACAGATACTATAAGAACTGCTTTGTTGCCATTTTGTGTGACCTCGCTCCGTTGTCTCGCTGCTGTTTGCTGTTTGTCGCCGTCGGCTTCTCGAGTCCCTGTCACCTTCCTCTTTGTGTTCAGACCAGCTGGAGGTGACATGACTCTTCTCATCTTTGCGTCCCACTTCAAGGTGCAAAGTCCTTCTGCAATCCCTTTCAAGGGCGCTGCAGCTGCATCTTAGTTACACAGCGCTGGGCTCTCAGAGTGGTGGTAAATCTGTGGCACTTAAAGGCCCTCAAAGGATGTATTTGCCATCAGAAGCGAGCAATTATCACTGTAAAGAGATGAAAGCTTCTTTTTAAAAATATTGAATGAGGAACCTATTTAATAATGCGTATATTGTTCACATTATATCTAATTATTTTGGGCTATTTGACTATAGTTGTCCATTGCAATTCAATTCACCTAATAGCAACCCTGTGAGACACAAGAGGCTTTGCTTCACAGATCCAATTATTGCAACATAGATGGAAACCTTAAGACTATTATGCACTACAAGGTCTTGTGACCTAAAATCATCTCTCTCGGCTGGCCTGAGTGTGAATAACGCAAGATTCCGCGCAAATATAAAATGCCAGGCTGGGCTTTGCATATTTAACATTATTAAAATGCCAGCACATTCAAAGCTCATTTATTTCTAATTTTATCTGCAACCTTGACCACTGCTGAGACATTCCGGGGGGGGGTGGACTCTAGATACAGTCAAATCTGACTAATCCAAAATGGTGGTTGTCAGGATTTGTGAGACTTAGAAAAAGAAATACATCCATCTTAAATGTATTCGGAATATTAAATGCTCATTTTAGATTTCAGACTGCTCCACTTTGTCTAGTTTGTGGCTCAGACAGGTCCAGCTGTGTCTCAGCAGAAAATTCTGAGAAAGTATGAATTGTTGTTCACTGAGTAATTTGTTCCCGTTGACTGTTTGTATTGCGTCTGGGTTTGGATTTGTGGGGGCTTGCATAAACAAGGGGTTACTATACATACTCACAGATTAGCATATGTTCTATTTCTGGACTTTAGTACTCCTCTCCAAAATTCCTCCTTTTAGATTTACAGACTTGTGTGTTGTGATTTATTCTGGTTTTATTTACCACTGCTAGAATTTGCTGCTACTGAACAGAACATAAAGCAAAACCAGACTTAGTGACTTTGCCATAAATAAAAAAAATATTTTGATGGTTGATGAGGTCAAAGCACTGACAATACTCCACATTATAGTTTGCATTTCTTGTGTTATGCTAATACTCAGTTGTGAAGATTTAACTGCCACAATAACGATTTCCTCAGGTTTTGCATTTTGCCACTTTAAATGTTTTAGATTATGAAACTATTTTTTATATCCAAGAGAACCTGACTGAACAGAAAAAACTGTTTTAAAATGAGGATTTAATTGTGTAAGTGAAGAAGCTATCCAAAACAATCAGGTCCTGTAAGGAAAGGTAATCACCCCCTAAATCTAACAACTGCTTGTTCTATCCTGAGCAACAACAACTGTCGTCAAATATTCATCATAAGAGGCAAATTAGCTTTTTACATTGCTGCGGAGGAATTTTGACCAACTCTTCTTTGCAGCACTGTTTTAATTCAGCCTTTTTAAGGTCATGTCACAGCATCTCAATTGGATAAAAGGCCAGGACTTTGACTAGGCCACTCTTGAATCTTCCCTTTGCTTATTTTGAGTCATTCAGATGTGGACTTGCAGGTCAGGTCACGGCCCTCCTGTAAGGGTTTGCTGCCCCAGTCCAACACGCGACCAGCACCATGTTTGACTTGGCGTTCATAATGTACGTTGACGCTTTATGTTTTGGGTTGGACTGTACTTCTTATTACACCTTCTGGTATCCTTTACTCGTTTTGACATTTTGTTATTGAGTTGCATGAGCTCTAACTCAGTGGGAGGCAGATCTCTGAAGGATGTAATTAAGCCTAAACATAAAAGCTAAATAAAATATAAACAGCAAACTCAGGAGAGGAAGGGTTATCACCTCAGTGCTTCATGCAATTTAAAAATATTCCATCAATCTTTAATTTTATGTCTGCTCCACCAGTGTTTATAACTGGCTTTAAATCTCTCCCCTGCAGATCGACCCAAAGGTGGCGTTTCCCCGCCGGGCTCAGCCTAAGGTGAGTGCACCCCCACAGAATGGGTTAACAGCAAGGTGATGATGTCATGTATCACCCCTAATCCCTAAATCCTGGTTGGCTAGGATAAGAGTCAGGCACGTGACCAGAAAAGTGCCTGCAACTCACTTGTTCAGCCTGACACCGTGACCCTGTTCTCTGCTCTCTGACCCCTGTCCTGCCTCCTAAAATGACACAGACACATTTTAGTTTCTGTTTTCGCGTGATTAAATGCAGAACAACATTTCTTACATGAATTAGCAGACAATGCCTAAAAAAAACCCCATTCTTTTCTTGACTCTAACATCTGCGTACATTAAGTCTCTGTGTCTCATGAAGGATATCTTATTATTATGATTGTGTTTCTAGCTTGTGACCAGGACAAAGAAGATCTTTGTTGGAGGGCTTTCAGTCAATACAACCATCGAAGATGTGAAGCAATACTTTGATCAGTTTGGAAAGGTGAGTTTTTACAAACCTGCTGTTTTCTAATGCTGTGTGTTCAAGGCACTCCCAGTGCCTCAGCCCGTTGTTATCCTTTACAGAAACAAACATCTGAATGAAATTTAGGATGGCTTTATTTTTCATACCACTGCATTTACTGTTACATTTTTTGCTCCTTTTTTCATTGTAAGAGTTGAGAGATTAATACCCTATCCATCAGTTATTTGCGCAAATTGTGTGGGGCATATGTAGTCACTGTCTAACTTATACGCTGAATCTGCAAGAACGTTGAAAGGGGTAGAGTAACACACATTTGCATAAACTTGCTT
The DNA here is from genome assembly GCA_963556495.2 of Valencia hispanica. NCBI lineage: Eukaryota > Metazoa > Chordata > Actinopteri > Cyprinodontiformes > Valenciidae > Valencia > Valencia hispanica. The sequence goes on from OY747708.1 coordinate 24,849,275, forward strand.
TCAAGGGGTGCATATGCAGAGTAGGTTGCCATGATTAGGACAGAAATTGCTCCAGCATTTTCTCTCACACAACACTTGCTTTTCAAAGTTGTTAGCCTAAAAGTTATGTAACTTAAGAAATAGTAATCAACTGGGTAGTTATTAGATTAATAACATTATTATTTGGTAAAAAAAAAAACATAACGATGCAATGTCCTTGAAGGAAACTTAATTATATAAAATGTTGTCATTTATAATATCAAATAAACAAAAAGACAAATTTGTTATTTCTTTCAGGATGGTAATTACTTAATACAAAAATTCATCAATGGACAGCTAACAAATAGATCTAAAATTCGTTAGTCTTCCCCTTTTACATTCATGTGTTTTTACTTTTTTTGTTTTTTTGTTGCTACAGCTAGCAAAGAAACCCAACACATCTGGTTGTTTTATATGTAATACCATGGAAATTGTGTACAGTGATTCACACGTTCAAGTTATATTCTGGTTTATTAGCAACTCATTTTTTGCAGATATTTTACAAATTATGCTATAATTTTTCTCTCTTTTTGATTGGCTTGCCGTCCATTAACTGGGCTACTCAAACTCAACCATATTTGAAGTATTCAGCTTGAAGCTATTAATTATTTTAGGTTAACGTTAAAGATAAATTCTCTAGTCATTATTTTTAATGCTTATTCCTAACGTTTCATTCAGCTTTTTTCTTGCCTGCTTGCTAGTTAAGTTTTTAGGCTCTTATTAGAAAGCTGAGATGTTTTAGTGCTGTAGATGACTCATAACACATGTTTAAACAAGCATATCATATCAGTTTTTACTTGTTGTTTATTCAATTTACATAAGGTAGACTGCAGGCATTTTGTGTACCCCCACAGATGTGGAGGTTCACCCTACAGAAGAGCAAGTGCCTCTGGGCAATGCCAGGCATCTGCTAACCTTTTCTGCTTCAAACTGTTTTCTTTGGAGAGTTGGGAGATAAACCGATAAAGGTGGTTTACACTAAAACTGACTGCATTCATTGGTGGTTTTGCTAATCTGCCACAATCCTAATTCAATGTCTTCCTTTGCCCTCTTTGTTTGCTGTTTTGCTCATTCCCAACGAAATTGCCGGGGTTTTTCAGCCTTGTCGTTTGTCCTTCTGTAGCCGCTTTGAATGAAATTTGGTCAAAGAAGCCCATGCTGTGGAGACAGATGAGTGGCCGGGGGAGAGGGAGGAAAGAGGAAGAGAGCAGGAGGGGAATGGAGAAGAGAGATGGCAGGGGACTGAAAGGGAAGAAGTAGCCCCCCATGGAGACAGAGGGAGGGGATCTCAGGGAAGGTTGAAGGGCAGAGAGAAGGGAGGGACGCTGAGTTGGTGAGGATGGTGACTGGTAAAGTGGCAAAACACCACTCACTAGTAAGACAGAAATACATGAAATCTAGTCTTAATGCATTACATTTTGAGTTACACTGAGTTGTATTAACTTATCAAAAGCAATTAAATTCCAAACTCCTTCTTCTTAACAAAAAAAAGGTACTTCAGACACCATCCCGTACCAAATAAACAGCCCCTGCTCCCGCCCCCTCTCTTGTTGCTGTGGTGACCTGCCTTTGCCCATTGTCCCGCTGTAATCCAGTGTATTATTGCTCCCCCCCCCCCAAAAAAAAGAGTGAGAAGTGTGCATTTGCATGAACGGAAAGATGTGTGTGTGTGTATGTGTCTGTGCGTGCATGAAAGTGTGACAGTGTCATCGTCATGGCTGCAGAGGGAGGCGAGCTTGCATACATTGGTGGAAACACAGACAGACAGTGGAGCTCACAGGCACTGATCCAGTTGTCACAAACATTAAGTGTGCGTCTGTGCTGCTGTCGGTGAGCAGGACAATCTGAAAATGAGCATCGCTTTAGGTTGTTGGCCTAATGGGATGGAAGAAATTAACAGCGTGAAGCTCCTTCTGTCTTGTGTCTGGCTGGGCTTTTTCTATCTCTCTCTCCCTCTGTGTTGGCCTCTGACTCATGCCTGCGCTTTTACCATATTTCAGGTGCTGGTTCAAATTTAAACGCCTTAATTATTAGTCGCGGTTGCAGATTCCACGTGTGACCATCACACCCGTTCAGGTAGGCCATGCTGACATGGATGAGCTTTTCTAAAATGGCAGTTTGCGGCTGTGTGCTGAATCCGTTCTCCTCGGTGATTACACACACACTCATATCTAAGACAACACTCCCTCCGCAGGACGAGGGAATATTTGGACTGTTTGGACACGTGAGACCAGAGCTGTATCGTGGATAGCGGCAATCCCACAGTGCATTCCCGCTGAGCAGGAGGTATTTCTTGTTTATTATCTGAGCCTGGCTTAAAGGTGCAGGTTTAGATGTTACAGCGCCCAGTGTCCTGTTTATTTTTTTTAAATACTGCAGCTCCGCGTTGCAAGAAAAACACAGAATACACTTTGCATTTTACACAACTCTTTGATTCGCGCTGGGATTTATTATTTTATAGCATTACATCTCAAAGCAAACTTTATACGACTGGGTGGTAATGTGGACCTTTCAGGCGTTTTTCGACCAAACTGAGGAGTGTGAGGTGTTTGTTTATGCAGGTTTTCTAACTGAATAAATCTGAGCTCTTGTTGGTGAATGTTTCCGGGCTAATAAGACTGCAGCAAGCATGTTTGTTTGAGAAATACATCTGAATTCTGAGGTGCAGGTCTTGTAATCCCCATCAACCAAGAACAGTCCTCTTCTTTTTGGCTGAGGCTAAAAAATAGGACTTATCGACATCCCAGAAGTGTTTTAAACTGGTATTAACTGTTAGACCATTTCATTATTAGCATTTCAGATCATCTGTTCATATAGCCAGTGCTGTTAAAGCCAGGGAATCCCTGTTTTTATACCTCCTTATCCTGCCTCCCCACTCTGCATACCTGAAACTAGGCTACCTGACAAGGAAGACTGATTTAACCCCCCTCCCCGTCTAGCTTTTTTACTCCTGTATAAAAATGAGTGGATATGTTAGAGCGTCTGCCAACGAAAGAAGTGGATAAGACGAAAAATGCAGCTTGGTCGTGGCAGACGGGAGGGAAAAAAGTTGGGACTCCACTCACCCATATGAGCTGGCGATTAGAAGGCTTGACTGAACACTTTGTCTGCTGCCCTGTTTAGAAAGAGATGGCCAGAGAGCCAGAGTGAAAACCAAAGAGGGAGATGTGAAGAGACAGCGGGGGGAAAAATGTGAATGCCACCTTTCATAATCTCTCAGAAAAGTTTAATGGACTTGTCAGCAAACACTTGTTCTTCAAACAATAGCCGTACGCTTCAATAGAAATGGAGTATTTTCAAGCCTGTGCCCAAAAGGCTGCTCGGGATCTCGGTTGACCCTTGTTTCTGTACGTCTGAGAAGCCATAACTTGAGAATATGGCCATAACATTTCTACTATCCTGAATAACTGGTGACTGGGCTGCTGCTGTACCAATCTCAGGTTATGGGAGTATTCAGAGTTGTGCACATTACTCAGTGATTTATATGCCTACAGACCTTTACATGAAGCACACTAGCATTTTTGTACATCAGAATACCATTTTTTTTATTTCACGTTCTTCAAATAAACAACAAAATCTCATGTTTGTTAGCCTTATTTTTAGGGAACATGCTGCTAATGTTGCTGTAAGATTAGCTGAGCTAGAGATGCACTGGCATAATTTTGAGGCTATATTTCAGCATCTGGTTTTTGTAAAGCTTTGACCCGCTGAAACCTTTTTGTTTTCACCATTGATTTCTTTTTAAGGCATGTAGTAAAAGAACATATAGAAAAAAGGAAGACATAAGAACATCAGTTGTTTTGGAAATATTCCAATCTCACATTCATGATTTAAAGGCTATATGCCTGCAGATCTTTAACTAAATCACATGATTATTTTTGTGCATCAGAATATATTTATTTTTATACATGAAAAAAAAACAGCAAAGCCCCAAAGTCTGTCATTTGTTAGCCATCTCTTTTAAAATAGTTGGCGCTAATGCTAAATGCAAGGCTTGCTGTGCTTGTGCCAATCATTTGTGGCTAATTTCCAATATTAGTCTGACCTGCTGAACCTGTTTTAGCTGATTCTGATTTGTCTTTAAAAGCTATAATGTAGGAAGATAGCATAAGATGATGTAGGAACAGCGATGATTTTGGCAAAATCCAGAACTTGCACACATGATTCAATTGAATTCCTTTTATTTATATAGTGCAGATTCACAACAGATGTTATCTCAAGGCAACACTGAGAGTAAAGTCATTACAACACAATCGTACATACATTTCAATCAGTTTAAAAGTTTCCTAATTAAGGAATCTCAGCAGATTGCATCGAGTCATTGACTCCAACCACAGCAATTCCTCATACTGAGCAAGCATGTGGTGATAGTGGAGAGGAAAAACTCCCCTTTAACAGGAAGAAACCTCCAGCAGAACCAGCCTCAGGACGAGCGCCCATCTGCCATGACCGACTGGGGGTTGAAGAAGACAGAGCAGAGACACAAAAAGAACTGATGTAAGAGTACTTTCTATATTAAAAACAGTAAAAAGTTTAAAACAGGACACGGAAAATGTTCTGTTACTGGGAGCATCTTCCCAGTCGATGCCCCCCGTCCAACTGGGCATTATAGCTAAGCAGGATCCAGACCAGGTGAAAAACACTGAGAGAAAACTAAGTTAATGGCCGAAATAACAGCAAATAATACAACTGGAGAGTAGTTGAAGAAAGTAGCAGGGTGAAGTAAAGTGGTCAGTCTGTCCTCCAGCAGTCTAAGCCTATAGCAACAGAGTGTCTGCCTCACGGACTAAAGCTGGGAGCTGGTTCCACAGGAGAGGAGCCTGATAACTAAAAGATCTGCCTCCCATTCTACTTTTAGAAATCCTAGGAATTACAAGTAAACCTGCAGTCTGAGAGCGAAGTGCTCTGTTAGGAACATAAGGAACAATTAGATCTCTGATGTATGATAAAGGTTGATTATTAAGGGCTTTATATGTAAAAAGGAGGAACTCAAATTCTATTCTGGATTTAACAGGGAGCCAATGAAGGGAAGCTAAAACCGGAGAAATTTGATCTCTCTTTTTAATATTCATCAGAACTCTTGCTGCCGCATTTTGGATCAACTGAAGGCTTTTAATTGCATTTTGTGGAATTACAGTAGTCCAGCCTTGAGGTAACAAATGCATGGACTAGTTTCTCAGCATCACTCCCTAACAGGATGTTTCTAATTTTAGCAATATTTGTGATGTGAAAAAAAGGAATTCCAAGAAACATGATCATGATAAAATGGTTTAACTTGCCTTCAGACATTTACCTCAAGCAAAATAAAAGTTCTGTACATCAGATTACTTTGTATGTGTCTATAAAATAAACAGTGCAGCCTAAAATTTGGTAAGTTTAGTGATCTGTTTTGGAATAGAAGACTAGCTGTGCTTGTAACTAGAGATGGACTGAACATAATTTTGTTGGTGATTTCCAAGATCTATCTTTTGACCGGCCCAATCCCATGTGCTATAAAAAAGGGTTTTACTATAATAATGACAAAATGATTTCAGAGTTTTAATATTAGACTAGCTTTAGGATATTACCTTAGCAATTAGCCAAGCTAGGCTTACAAAAACATTAGTTTTTGTGTCTAAATCATAGAGAACAGATATCCCTTGAAACTTTTAAAAGGCTGTCAGCAGTTTTAGTTTCAGAAGGTTCCATGACAAAGAGAGATTAATTCACAATATATCTTAATTTTTTTTTTGTAATTGCAGTATCACTGTACACAGCATCAGTATGACAAAAAACTGACACAAAATCCAAAGCGTTAAAGTTAATGTTTTACGCAGGCGTTATGGTGTTCATATTAGATCATTAAGAAACTCCAAATGTGTTGTTTCAATATGCAACTCTTCAATAAAAAATGGAAAAAAGGTTAGTTTGGATTAAAATAATGAATGTTTTCCAGTAGGCTATCTGGATAGACTTTTTACTATCTGTGGTCTATGTTTGCAATGAACCCAAAGAAGAAAACATTCACACTGTTTAAGGATTAGCTTATTTAGCGCTAGTCACATCACTGTGACATCCACCAACTTTACATGTTTTCCTGATGTCCAGAAGTTCTAGTTCAAAGCTGAAAAGGATGAAACAGAGCGTGCTTGTGGTAGTCTGTCCAGCCTTCCTGATAGTTGCAGAGATTCCTCAGCATGCCATAAAAATAGTTTTCTTTTAAATACCTTTTTACTTCTGCTCTCCCTCTGACCTTATTTTAAACAATTTTAAACACCTTACTCATACTGTTAATGGCTAACATAAAATCTTCCACACTGAAAAGTGTTTGTGCCAGTGTGACCTAGTACCGTGTGTTCACTGATTTACAAAAAAGCAAACTAATCTTTGAATTTCTGATCAGTCAACTCTACTCAGATTTATTTATAAAACACAGCCAATAAAAATATTACAAACATAAGAAACAGATTCAAACTTAAAGGGATAAGTTGTAACCATATCCAGCCATAGCAGATGATTAGCATGTTAGCATACAGCTGTCTGCCCCGTGTCCCCACAGCTCTCTGCTGTGTCATTGAGTTTGGACAACCGGAAGGGCGGAAGACATGAGAGATGAGAGGAGGGGGGAGGATAAAAACCGAATGAAGGACAGACATAGAGGTTGGGAGGAGCTCTGTATGTGTGTGTGTGTGTGCGATCAGGTTATTCGTTTACAGAGAAGACAGTCAGGAAGGTTGTTGGCACAACCTTGATCCCGTGCGTGCTCATCCACCTGAAAGCAACCATGTCTTGTTTTTCATGTGAGATAAGTGTCTGAAATTGGACGGCTGGATCATCCAGAGGCCTCTGCTGCTCATGTTACACCGGTTTGAGTTTCACCTGATGTTGACAAATGGAAATAGCCGTGTGGTCATACTCGGCACGTGTCCGGGCTGCGCCGCAGACGCGAAGACCTAGAAGTTTGATTCCCTCAGTTCTTTGGCTTTTCTGTGTTCCTCCTCCTTATGCTGTCAAAGCTCAAGCAGAAGCTGCAAACTTTCCTGCTAGTGAAGGACAAGTGAGGAGGGAGGGAGAAAAGGAGGAGGTGGGGGGAGGAGGAGGTGGAATATGAATAGGGCAGTGGAGTGAGTGCAAAAAGGAAGGAGAGGAGGGAGAATAAAAGAGGAGCGTGCTGACAAAGACCCTGAATCACTTTGTTTTGCATTTTAACATTCACAATCTTCTCTAACAGAATTTCCACCCTTCATCCCAACTTTATCCTCGACTGATTTTTTGAAACCATCCCTTTATTTTTCTCCTTTTTTCACGTTCAGTCACTCTTGTTTTCTACCCCCTTACTCTCCATCCTATTCAACGAAATGAGCTGTGTGCTAGAAGGGAGGGACGGGGGGTGCAAGTTCTTCTAATTGAAATTCTTTACAGAGTCTCCATGGGAATAGTAAACTTTGCAGGGAGGGAAAGAAAGACAGTGAGGGTGAACAAATGAAAGGGAAAAAACTAGCAGTGCGAGAGCTGGACAAAGTTTATGAGAAGTGAACGAAAAAAGAATTGGAAAGAGTTTCCTCCAACTCTTCCTTATTTAACTCTAATAGATTATTTTTCATAAAAAAATTTTTTGCTTTATCGCTGCATTGGTCTACCCCTTGCAGTCGCTTCCTTTGTCACCTATCAGCCCCGTCCTTTGTCCCCATCCACCCTCTCCATCTGTTTTCCCTTCTTACTCTAATGCTAAAGAGGGACAATGGTACCCCATGCTGGGTAATGATGTGTGAGTGTTAATATGTCCAAGCTCATGTCTTCTCTGCTTTGTTTCCTCAGGTTGATGATGCTATGCTCATGTTCGACAAAACAACCAACAGACACAGAGGTAACAGTTAAAAGGACACACAAACATACACCTTATGTAAACAAGTGTTGACATCATGAAATGGGTCCCTGAAAATGAAAGAAGAAGCAGCGTGATAGAGTCATTAGGTGAATCGCTGCAAAACAGGCTGTGTTTTTCCTCCAATCACATCATTTTGTCTTTCCTCCACTCTCCCCTCCCCTCCTGCTCCATTTATCTCTGTCCGCTCTGTGGGTGAGGGCAGGGCCCGCTGAGGGTCGCCATACAGAGTCAAGATGGCTACGGGCGATGATGTAACTTAACGAGACAAGCGAGGAGATGAAGGCCAAAGGGGGGCAGAAGAAAAAAAAGAGCAGTGAAACTGATGATCATCTGGGATCAGTTTTTAAGAGACCACACCCACTCTCCCCCCTTCTCTATTATTCTTATTGCTGATTGACAACCATTACATGCAAGGGTCACCTCCCCACTCAGCGCTTTGTGTTATGGCGATGAATGCAGAGCAAAAATGTTGATTTCTTTGCCTTTTTTTTGGGATAAAAGAAGAGCAGCCAAAATGTGTTTTTTTTCTATATCTGATCTGTTTGTGTCTTTTAGGTTTTGGCTTTGTCACTTTTGAAAATGAAGATGTGGTTGAGAAAGTTTGTGAGATCCATTTCCACGAGATCAACAACAAAATGGTACGCTACTGCGAATTATTACCACAAAGAAAATACATATAACGTTAGCTAATTGGTTTAACTGTTCTGTTTCTTCTGGTGCTCCTAAATTAAAGGATATAATTGAATATCTATAATACAGCTATTATAATGTTATGTATAACATTAATAATTGTTTTTTTTAGTTTTTTTTTACATGACATAACAACAAATATACAACAAAGTCTTGATAATTTTTCCTGAAGAGTAGTGTTACGGCTAAAAATAGCTTCTTCTTAAACAAAGATGAGACCGAGTCCTTCAGGCATATTAGTATTTAATATAACATGTTGGCCAGAAATGGAGGGACAGAGCGAATCAAAAAACAGTTCATACTCATATCCCTCACCAACCCTTCTAATCCAAACCCTTAAATAGTATTTAGCAATCACTGTTTATCTTCTAACAGCATGAGCTCAGTTTTAGTGTCCAGAGTGTCTACTTCTTGCCAGTCTGGAGCCTGCCGCCTCTGATAGGCCGATAGCTAACCAGGTATTCGTCTAACAAGGTCTGAACATTCTCTTGATATCTGCTGCTTGCTGACGTCTGCCCTGGCAGTCTGATACGTTACTTATCAGAACATTATACACAGAAGGCTTTTGTTTTCTCTACATGACCTACTGTCCTAGATGCACTTACTAGGGCAGGGAATAAATAATCAAATCCTTATTACATGATAAATATTCCGTAACTGTAGATTTCAAGTGTTTATTGTGCAGAATATTACACCTATTGATATCCAGCCTATTTTAGCAAGTTAATTATACATGTTAGTCTATCCAATTAAAGTCTCCAATGTGCATGTTGCTCATAGGATGCTAATTGCAGTTATAAAACAGCGCTACCCTAATTTGAGTGTTGGGTGGAGCTCCTTTTTTTCTCAATGCTCTTATTTATTTATTTGTTTATTTTTCGATTAGAAACATTCCCACACAACCAAGTTTACTTTTGTTGTAAGTGAGGGGGAAATAATTGTAGCCTTCTTTCAGACTGCTCACCAGCAGTGTGCAGCAGCAGGTTTTGGAGGTTCACAACTGCACTGTCTTTGGCATCTTATAAAAAGACTTTAATCTGTAGTACTGTGTTTTTAAAACCTTGTTTAAGTTTTGTTTTACCTCATTACAGGTAACCGGTGCATGCCTACTGCCTACATAAAAGGAATCATGCTTACAAACGTATTATATGCAGATGTGCCATTTTTTAATAAACACTTATACATTTTTACTTTGGTTTAGGTGGAGTGTAAGAAAGCCCAGCCCAAAGAAGTGATGACGCCGACAGGCTCCGCCAGGGGCCGCTCCAGAGTGATGCCTTATGGGATGGACACCTTCATGCTGGGGATTGGCATGTTAGGTATGATCCAAAACTAAAAATACAGAAATAAAGAAATATAACCTGACATAATTACAAAGTTTTTGAAATGGAGCCTTGAAAATGACCAAAAATGTTTAGCTATTTCCCTCAAAACCTGCAACGTGTAACACCATTAAGATTACACTGTGATTGTATGCTTGGTGCCCCAAATGCTAAAAGAGGGTTAAAAAAAACTTTAAAAAACTATGTTTTAAAGCCAATGGTAAGCGCTGAAGCAGATGCTAAATTGAGCATCAGTAGTGGCTAATGGTTAGCCAGCATTGTCACATTGTTTACAAATGTACATTGTCTGTTGCTTTCTTTTAGACTTTGGACGAGACATGATCAAATCAATCCAGATTCAGAAGAAATTGCTGAAAAGACCCTTCATATTAGCGGTGCTTCATAGTTGTTTAATTTAAAGTTTAGCATCATTAGCAGCCAATGGTTTGTCAGTCCTTTTTTCTTGACTGCCGGTTATGAACTAGAGATGGTCAAATGCAGTCTAGGCTCATTAAAAACTGTGAAACAGGCTGTTATTTTAATCCTGATAAGAAACTTTGAAGCATATGCCCATGTTAGTGCCATAGCGCATAATAGTTAGCTTGTTGCGGTATTTTCACAGTTGTTATAAGTTTTTATCTTGTCTGTCACTCTGTATTTGATTCAAACTATTTATGATCCAATGCATTCAAACGGGAAATAGCCCTTTATTTTAACGCTGATAAAACATTTCCAACGATTGATGCCATCTCGCTTGTTGCTCTGTTTTTCTGACACACAATTTAAAAGGGGTGCAGCTTCTTCAGTGCTGTTGTAACAGAGTGTTTGTCGGCCAGCCTGACTAAATGTCTGCTCTATTTACTGTCAATACCATGATCAGTCTTATCTATTAGTCAACTTTTGAACATAACAGGACTTGAATCAACCCTTTCCCTTTGGTGTTATTGCTGTCTGATCTATGATGTATGTCAAACATAGAAGTCACAGAGTAAAGGGCTTTTACTGGAGGAAAATAGCATTTGAAGATATTTTCATTGAGAAAAGCAAGAGCTCTTCCTTGTGTGGCTGCATTGCTCCCCCTACTGGGCATTTGCGATAATTCTCTGATCAGTAACAAAAACGTGTGTTGTAATATCTCCTTTCTGATTCATCTTTGAAGACCATGGGCATTTAAGTGATTCAAAAAGCCATTTGTCATTAAAGCATTTTTCAACTGACTTGGAGGTTCACTTTAAATGTAAATATTTTAAAACAGAATATGTAAATGAGAAAATTTTGACAAATGTCTGAATGATGGATTTGTTTTTAGGGTCACTCTGTAAGCATTAACCGTAATATGGGTGTGTGATGGTTTCTATAGGTTTGGAAATTCTTTAAAATAATCAATATTGGAACAAATTATCTGGTTTGAGAGATTGACCAGGTGGATAATCTTCTCTGCTTTTTACAGGCTACCCAGGTTTTCAAACTACTACCTACACCAGCCGCAGTTACTCTGGAATAGCACCCGGATACACCTACCAGTTCCCAGGTAAATTTTTTTCATATGTCTAACACATCTGGCTCTTTGTAGCTCTGCAGACAAGAAGGTTTCTAAAAGCATACAGCATATATTGATGAGCAACCCCAGCCGCCATGTTTTCCTATCTGGCTTTTGTGTGTGCACAAACATTCCTGACCAAATGTGGCTTAAAAGTGTTTTTTATTTCTGTTTCTTTCTAAACTTAAATATTAGTTGTTAATAATTTCCAATACATTTTTACTTCAGTTTGCTTCTTTCCTCTTTGATGATTCTGTTTATTTGATCTGCTTATGTAACCTCCTTTCATTTAGACCATGTGACTCCTCCTTTTCCTTTTGCTCCTGACTTCCTGCCGTCCTTAAAGGAGTTTTTTTTTTTTACTTTCTGGACTTGTGCCTTCATCTTGGTGTTTTGTGTGTCTTTGACTTTGTAGTTTGGCTTGTGGATGGTGACTGTATTTACAAAGCGCTCTCTCTCTTGACCTTCTCTGTTTCTAGAATTCCACTTAGAGCGGACCCCCCTTCTGACATCATCCCACCCCCCTGAGCTGGCAGGTCAGTGGCTCCTTTCTTTTCTAAAGGCCAAAGGAGTGGAGAAAAAAAGCATTTAACAGCAACATCAAATCAAACTGTCTGCACTTACAGTTTGTTTGTGCTAAATAGAGATTAAAAACATCACAGAACCCTTGTTAGTGGAAAAAGTTAGTGCTGGCTTTAGTTGTAGTTTTGATACAGATGCACCAATCAGAGATTTGTGGCCAGTTTCTGAAATTCAGTTTTTGTAAAACTTTCACCTGCAGGAACAGGTTTGACCAGATTTTGATTTCTTATTAATAACCATAATTAATGGTATTCATTAACGGTATTCATAATATTTTAGAAGCCATCTTCACTAATTACTTATATTAGGAGCAAAGGTCGACATCACACTGTGTGTGTGTGTGTGTGTGTGTGTGTGTGTGTGTGTGTGTGTGTGTGTGTGTGTGTGTGCGTGCGTGTGCGTGAATAAGAAAGAGAAACGCATTCTCTTTTAAAACACACAAAATGATTTGGAATTTACAGACCCTTTCCAAAAAAACTAGAATATCATGTAAAAGTTTATTTATTTCCATAATTCCATTCAAAACGTACACTTCCATAGATTATAGATTCAGGGCCCACAACTTAAACAATTTCAAGTATTTAGTTGTTTGTTTGTAGAATTTGGGCTTCCAGCTCAAAACCCCCCACAAAAACAGGAAAATAAAAAAATTAGAATACTGTGAAGAAATTACCATTTACTTCTCAGTTTTCACAGAAAAGGATCACATCAAATCAATCAAAATATGGTACTTTCAAAACGACATGTCAATCTTCAATACTCGTTAGGGAATCCCTTTGCCTTAATCACTGCCTCGATGCACCGTGGCATTGACGTAGTCAGCCTGTGGCATTGCCTGGGAGTTATGAAAGCCCAGATTTCCTTGATGCTTGCTGTCAGCTCTTTGTTTTTGGGTCTGGTGCCCCTCATTTTCCTCTTGATAATACTCCATAGATTCTCAATGGGGTTTAGGTCCGGTGAGTTGCCTGGCCATTCAAGCACTGTGATGGCATGGGCATCAAACCAGGTTTTGGTGCTTCTGGCGGTATGGATAGGAGCCAGGTCCTGCTCAAAGAGGAAATCTGCATCTCTATACAGATCCTCAGCAGAAGGAATCATGAAATCCTCTAAAACATTCTGGTAGACTGATGCAGTGACCTTGGATTTAAGAAAGCAGAGTTTACCAACACCTGCACCGGACGTTTCACCCCAAATCATGACTGACTGTGGATATTTCACACTGGACCTCAAGCAGTTTGGGTTCTGTTCCTCACCCTTCTTCCTCCAAACCGTTGGACTTTGATTCCCGAATGAAATTTAATGTTAATGTTTAATGTTAAAGTTCTAAATGCTAGGCAGCCATATTGGACTGCCTAGCATTTAGGGTTGGGGATGGCAAGAAACTCCTACTTCTGGGAATTTTTCTGTTGTTTTGATCCCATCTAAAAACGTGTAAAATATAACACATAGTTACAATCAAGCAATGTCATTGGATATCTTTTTTTGTGATATAACAAAGTTAGAAAACTTGGGATTTACTGAAGTGGTTATCAAAAACGAGAGAACCACTGCCCCAAAGAACCCTTACTTAACTCTTGCCTTGTTTCCACTGAGCAGTACGGCATGGGTTGGTGTGGTTTGGTAAGTTTTTTTGTCTGAAAACATCACTGCTCGCAACAAGCTTAAGACATACTAGTGTATCATCCTTGTCATCACACCAGTATGATGAAACACTAGGCGATTGGGTTTAGCCCTGTCTGTCCAGTGAAAGTCCAAACAGCAGTGGAAACGCTCTCCTGCATACACCAGACCATAAAATAGCATATCAAATCATGTCATGCCCCTATTGGAAACAAGAAAGATCTGAGGTTTTCCAAAAGGCTGCCAACAGTTTTCTATTCAGCTTTCCTGGTATTTGCTGAAGTCGGTTCCAGGCCAGTTTGCTTCATTGACAGTTTGGCATAGCCATTTACTATGTACAGCTTCTTTTAATTTTACATTTGTGTCCATCTTCACTTAAATATACGATCCAAGGAAAACGACACAGTTTTTGTTATTGTAGTTTAACATCAAAATCACAGTAAATTGATTTGATCAAAATAAAAGAACCCCATTTTATTGAATAGAAATAAATTATTGTAGTTGTGGAGCATTAGCAAAGAGAGAGGAAGGCAGCCACCATAGAAGAGTTTTCTGTTTTTTTATTTATTCAAAAAAAAGTTTCCTGTTTAGTTTATGTAAATATGTGTACATGGATGTAAAAATGTCCCCAAAGTCGTTAGAATAACGAACCTGGAAAAGTAGGGAATTTTAACTGAAAATGTGTTGGCAGTGTGGGCTGACCTCTTGGCTTTTGGTCGGATATTTGAAATTGTTTTTCATACAGAAAGATGTCCCTTAATTCTTGGGTAGGGATGCACAATATATTTGCATTAACATGGGTATCAGCCGGTTTTGGTAAATTTCTAACATATTGGTGTTGGTGTGATAAGTAAACTGGATCGATAATAATAACTAATGTGTTTTGGGAGAGGGTCGATAGGGTAGGGGATTTATAAAACATTGATAAATATCCGTTATCATCCATTGGAGCAGTATTAATATTGGTTATTAATCCAGATTTTCAGTACATCTCTTCTCCTGGGCTATCCTAATGAACAGAATGATGCCACACATTCAGTCTGACTCATGGTCAGTCAGAGCGATGGCAGCTCGAGTATTTATAACTCTGAAAAGCTCTGCTGCCCATTTGGTTCTGTTCAGGATCAACTGAATCCTGTATGACTAAGAAGCTTTCATTTGAATGAACGTCTGGCAGCATTAGACCAGCTGCTGAACACACCGACTAGTTTTACTTTTACAAAAGCTTTATTAAGCTTCAATTGATTTAATTTCGTCGCTTTCTAACCATGAACTTATAGAGCAACTCACCCCCTCTACCAGAGTCTAACTCCGCCCACATTTCCTGTTTGTGCACCCTATGGAGGCGTGGCCGAGACTCTGCTTGTTTTGTACTCCCCAGCGGCAGGGTGGCTGACGTCACCCATCTCTGCAGAGCGAATACCAATGGCCAGTTCAAATTCAAGTGCAGTTTAGAGTTTTAACCTGAAGAGGGCGTCACACGGACAGTTTTTGGTAGAATATTAAATTTTTACTAAAATGTACTAAAATACCAAAAATAATGACCAGACATGTAGTTTATCAGCAAGAAAAGTTGGGTTGGAGGTGAGCTGCTCTTTAAATGTGTTTATTTCAAATTTTATGTGATAGACCAGTGTTTCTCAAACTATGGGGCGAGACCCACTAGTGGGGCGCAGAGGTATTGCAGGTGGGGCGTGACATCAACGGGATTTAAATAGTTTCCCCCCCCTAGATTCTGTCGTTGTGAATGTTTCACTGCACTGTAAATTAAATCAACCAGCTCCCCCCTCTAACAAAATTAAACACACCCAAATAAATTAGCAATTGTAATCATTATTGTAAACAGAACCGGGACCTGGAACATCGGGCGTTTGACGTTGGAATATATCGCAGCAGAACAAAACAAGCTGAAGTAGCCGCATTATCAGAGATTCCATCTACAAAATATACAAATATCTAAAAAGATCAGGGAACGTTTCAGTCAGAGAAGTCACACGGTCAACCACTGAGTAAATACAGGGATGAGTATCTTGCTCTTTTTTTATTTTTATTTATTTTATTTTTATTTTGTACTTTTTAAAGCTTTGTAAATTTGATAAAACTACAACTTTTATTTTCTCCAACTGTGAGCTGAAGTTCTACATGTACCAACTACTAACAGCATATATTTCTGAGCCGGTTTTAGACCAGTACGCAACCCCTTTTTCCAACTAATTTATACCCTTAAAAACTTGTAGACTAACTCGGCTATTTAAATAAATAAAAGATTTTAAAAATCAGGCGTGGTCACCATTCTGTTGGGGCGATAAAAGCATGGAGGGCTTGTGTATGCTCCTTTGTCCAAAGTGGGGAATGATAAAAAAAGTTTGAGAAACACTGTGATAGACCAAGAAAGTGGCTCATTATTTAGCATGCAAAACCCTGTATATGTTGAAAATATAACACTAAACATCACCCCAAACCTGTTCAAGGAGTGACTTTTTTTTACAAGGGGCAGTAGTTGAGAAAGAAGATTAAATGAAATCACTGGACTAAACTCAATATTAGCCAATGCATCTTTTCAGTCAGTGTTTACATGTTTTACCTCCAAGCTCCTGTGTTTTAGATGGAACCTCCTTAACGAGGAAAAAATAGTAAAGGGTAAAACCTTCCGAAATATGATTACATGGTGACGGCAGAGATGTGCCAGATTTTGTGGCACAAAAGGAGCAGGAGCAAAATAAGCTTAAATTCAGAGTATGCAACAGACCTGTGTTACTTCTCTCATACTTAAGACAAATTAATTTCTTACATAAAAGCCTTGTGAGTGAAATGTTTTTTTCCCTTTCGTGACTCAGCAGAACAGCAGACATCTTTAAGTTTATTTTATAGACATGACCTAGATCTGCAAGCATCTCTTTGCAGCTGTTCTTTTCAACCTTTAGGTTCAAAACTCCTCACTCAAACATCTGACCCCTGCCAGTTTTTCTTATCCCGTGAACCCAGAGCCAGATGCTTGTGGATTTTGTATCCTGGGTGCATTTTTACCCCCTTGCAGCAGTTGGATTGAAATGACGTGACAGATGTGTGAGCAGATGTAGATTCAGCCACACTGAGCTGTAGATTATTGCATTATGATGTGATATTAGAGCGATCCACAATGAGATGTTTGTGCTATAATGTGGTTTGTTGCATAATCCTCAGCCATTCCCCTGACTGCATATGGACCAATGGCAGCAGCAGCAGCAGTAGTCAGAGGTATGTCTGTGACTGTGTTTCGCTTATTTGTAGGCTTGCTTTAGATAGAATGTTTGCACAAAGGCTTGCTTGAACAAATAAAGGCATATTTTTAGAAGCATGTGAGTGTGAAGCCCTCTGGTGTCCAAGCTTGACTTGTCTCTCCTGCCTCTCAGGCTCCACCCCCTCACGCACAACTGGCTTTCTGGGCACCAGCAGCCCCGGACCAATGGCTGACCTGTACGCTGCAGCCAACCAAGACTCAGGAGTCAGCAGCTACATCAGTGCCGCTAGCCCCGCTCCCAGCACAGGGTTCGGTCATGGTCTAGGGGTAAGTCTAGGGGTAAGTCAAAAACATGCAGGACTGCACATATGTACTCACAAAGAGTGCATTCATTTTTGTCTCTGTGTCCTCAGGGTCCTCTGATTGCCACTGCATTTACTAATGGCTACCATTGAGGAGGCTCAGGTCACAGAGGATCGGAGGGCTCCTCCTCTGCCTGCTGTTGTGCTAATCAAAACGCTGGCTGCCCATTGACAGCGCAATCTGATTGGCTGGCCACGGGTCTCCAGCGGGTTCTCCTGGCAACATGTGGCGCAACCCACCGACTGAAGATATTTTTAAAACCAGAACTCTTGTTTTGCTGTACTAATCTCACTTCAACGTAACGTCCCCAGTTCTTCTTTTTTTGTCCTCATGTAGTGAAACAACTAGTTCCTGCCCACCCCACCATCCTTCCTCAGTTGCCCATTTCTTTCTTCTGTTGAAGCTGAGAGGAGGAAACTGCAAAAAAATGTTTGAGAAGCCGCTGGAGTAGGACAAAGAGGAACTGTTTTGATTTTTTAAAATGATTTTATTATAATGTGATGTGTTATTTTATCATGAAATATTTCAAAGCTGTTACTGATGTGGTAAAAAAAACAAAAAAACGTGAGATGGGGGCATTTTTAACAAAGGAAGAACAAACCCGACATAAAGTCATTTTTTACACTGCAACTGTCACTGAAAACACAGATGAAAAAAAAACAACAAAAATGTATATTTTGGTAGT
This sequence comes from Valencia hispanica, assembly GCA_963556495.2. Lineage (NCBI taxonomy): Eukaryota > Metazoa > Chordata > Actinopteri > Cyprinodontiformes > Valenciidae > Valencia > Valencia hispanica. The sequence goes on from OY747708.1 coordinate 24,867,182, forward strand.
CTTTAAAAACAAAAACCTTTGTAATATTGTTATTAATATTGACATAATATTGATAATCTGTAAGGTATTTTATTCTGTAATTGGTTTTAAAGCAATGTTTTTATGTCTTCCTGTAAGATATTGTACATAGTGGCGGGGTGGGATGGAGGGGAATCGCCCTTGGTTGGTTTTGACTGGATGTCATATGCTACTGTCTGCGAGCATCTCACTACTTTAACAGTATGCATATGGTTAAATGTGCACACTGTGGGCCAGTATGCTCCTGTGTCACTTCAGTGCAGTGCTGGAATGTGCACTTTTAGGAGATTGTCTGGTATATTTGCTCCGTTAATTGACCAAATCACCCCGTTTTTGCTTTACTATCTTAAGAGTGCAAATTGTACTCTTGTATCTTCATGCAACTTAAGTTAAACAATGGACTTATGGAAAAATATCATTTTAAAGCATTAGAAGATGCAGTGCAGAGCTGTTCTATCTAGTATGCTATTTAGAATCTTATCTGGCCTTTTTTCTCTGTTAATAAAAAGTAATCCCTTGGTTATACTGCCTAAAAAAATGCAAGACTCTTGCATCTTCACGCAACCTGTTTCAGATACATAAAATAGATGAAAGGATGCATAATAACCTTACAGCAGGAGAAAATACAATTTTCTATCAAGTACATTTTTAAAACATTATCTGGCATATTTACACTTTCTATCAAGAAAGTCGTCCCTTTTTATTGCTTCACTCCTTGAGAAAATGCAAGCTGAACTTCTGCGTCTTCATGCGACACATCTTAGATAAACACCATTGACTCATTGAGGAGTAACAATGTTAAAGCTGTAGAAAATGCAATGGAGTGTTCTGCGATTCACTACAATTTAAGGAGTTTGTTAGACATATTTGGAAAGGAAATTCGCAAAGTCATCCATTATTTACTTTAGTTTCTTAAAAATGCAAGTTTTGACTCTTGCTTATCTTTATGCTACCTGTTTTAGATAAACACAATGGACTTATGAAAGAATAACAACCTTAAAGCAGGAGAAAATGAACTGCAGCGCTGTGCTCGTACATTTTCAGGAATTCTTTTAGGTATATTTGCTACATTAACTAATAACGTCATCTGTTTTTCATTTTACTTCTTCAAAAATGCCAGTTTGACTCTTGCATCTTCATGCTACCTTTTTCTGCTAAACACAAAGGACATATGGAAGGATAACAACCTTAAAGCAGGAGAAATTGGGGATACAGGGGATTGGGTTTTGGCTTGACTTCCTCTTTTTGAAAATGTTATATATATATATATATATTTTTGAGCGGTTCTCTTAATGTTTCTGTTTTGTTGCTCTCTTACGGAAATAAATGTTTCTTTTATGCGGTGTTGTCCACCGTGAAGACAAATGAAGGACATTCTCAGAACGCAGTTGTAAAAAAAGGAAGAAAAAAATCACGATCCTGTTCTGTCCTCTTATCACTGTTTGAAGATGCATGTGGTTGCGTCTGAGCGTGTGTGAGTCCGTGTTTGTGTGCATACATCCAGAGTGTAATATGGAACTACTTCTGGCAGCGGAGGAGCATTTTGATTGCCTTTTTTCTTTGGTACTGAAAAAAAAAGATAATCCTGTTCCATTTTTGCTTACCTGCAATTCTCGCTTGACTTTCTCCTAAATCTGTGCTTCTCTGGAACCAGCATATTATTGTTTATTATAATGTTGCTGCTCTATGTGGAGGTGAACAGGCAGAGCCAGGGAACCAGAAATGTAACAGGGTCACATTCCCAGTTGGTTCTGATACAGGAGTTCAGTACAAGACGAATCTGGCTGGGAGGTAAAGCAGGAAAGCTGGAACAGATTTGCTAAAACAAGTTGCCTGTCTGTTCAACCTCCTTTTTCTGGCACAGAACATTTTCCTGATGCAGCCAGTATCTCCTCTGTCAGACAGGCTGGGACATGGTTTTGAAAAAAATAAATAGAAACTACTGCTGGACACCAACACTGTAACTTTTTAAACTTACAATAAAGCAATAAGTTATTTTTTACCTTACAAATGAAAATAGTACTATTATTGGTAATAGCAGACAAGAAGTGGAAAATTCTGCGGCATTAAGACTTATTTTCTGGAAAAAATGAACTATATTTTTCTGTTTTGAGATGCTTTCCCCTTGTATATTGCTTTTAAAGATGCCGTTTGTTTTGGTGATATATATGAAAAAGGGCCAATATTTGGAGTTGAGCTCTGTGTGAGCTTAGGTAAAGAATCTGACTGTCCCTCGCCAGACTTTCCTTTTTTATTTTTGTTTTCTGACAATTTCAATTTGAAGTTCCTAATAAATTATTCTAAAGCAATTTGTGACCGTATTTTTGATCATATTGACTAGTTTATTGCCAGGCTGTGGTATATCGATTTGGTGCATCATAGTCTTGTAAGGTGTTTAAAATAAGAATTTAGAAATGCATTCTTTGCCAAGTACTTGAAATGCCCTGCACACAAGAAGGATTTAGGAGGATAGTGGCCCCTGGGCTGGACCCAGTATGGGTGCCCTATCCAAAAAATAAAATGGTATTTTACTCATACAAAATTACATTGATAGGTAGGACCATACATCAATAGGTATTAATTGATAGATGGTGGGTTTAAAATGTCCTCTGGCAGAGTTTTACATAAGGTACAATGCTTGTAAAACATGTATTCTTTCCGAAAAAAATACAATCTTTAGGGTACCCCTAAAACACAGGGCCCTATGGTACTGCCCCTGTAAACCCTGTCTAAAACCAGTCCAGCCTGCCCATTTACATTTACCAATGGTCAAAATGTGTAAAAAGCCTAAAAATAAATGCATATTTTATTGCAGTGGCCTAATCTCACACTGAAAAATACGATCATTTATATTTGTTTAAGCGGAGGTTAAAACTGGGTATCTATAATTAATTGTTTCTCCGGGTTTCTAAAAGGACGTGAAATGGAGGCACATTTCCTGGAGCCAGTATTCAAAATAGGAAGGACAAGAGAACATACAATTAAACTAAGGCATATGTGTGTTGATTGGGAAATGACAAGAAAAGTAAAAATCATCCCCCCTCAATATTGCCAAAATTTACAATCAGAATCAATATATGACTCACGCTGTGATGAGTTTATCTTGATGCTATCTGGAGATGGTTAATGAGACAACAAATTCATAGTTTGAGAATAACAGCAGACAAAATCCACCTGCCAACTGGTAATTTGAAACACATGCTAGAAAAAAAGCCTAGTCTTTTTTTTTGGGAGAAATTCAGAGATGCAAATGAGTATTGCAATTCAGATTTAATCAGTCTTGGATTTTGCAAGAAGCTAGAAGGCAAGTAGTTCACTTATCTGAAAAGTCCAACCAAACTGTCCCATGCTGCAGGGGAAAAAACTACTGAACAGATCCTTGTTTATGACTGCTGCTGCTTCTTTTTTTGTAAAGAAGTCCTTTTTTTTTTTTTTTTTGTCCTGTTTGGCAGTGTGGAGCTCAGAATTTGTATCCGAGTACCAAGTAGAAGCCCAACAGATTTACTTTCACAAGTGGAGCAGTGAACCTTTTGCTATAGTACTCCACTTGATATATGTGTGAAAAATCTTTATTATGAATTGCTGGGGGTTTTATTTCCTGATGTTATGGATCCGGAGACGGAAAATTAAGGGGAAGAAAGAAAGAAGGTGAAGAAGAGAGGTAGGAAACAAAAAGTCATGAGAGAGGGTGAGTTGAAAATAGAAGAGAGGAAAGGGAACAAAGAAAACACAGAAAAACATTGAAGTCTGCCTCCATACCCAAAGGACGGCAGAGAGAGGGGAAAAAACAAAACAAAAAAGGAACATCGACAAAACAAACCAAACATTGTGAACTAAGAACTAAACAACCACACCACACAAAAATGGATATAAAATTACAACATCACAGAAAAACTCGTATCGATTAATCAAGCTCTAGTAATGATAACCTCAGCCCAAGAATATATCTGTAAACACCAGAGACCCCACATCTATGTGTGTGTGTAAGCATGCTGGTGCAGATAAGGTTTCTCCATAAGAGTGTTCAATAGCTGGTATGAGCACCCATCAATCCGTCTCCCAGGAATCGATGCAGACATGAAGGAGATCGGAGCCAAGACGTCCGAAGGACCCCCAGAGCCCCAGGCGGACCCGGGCGGGGCCGACCGCATCCCCAAGAGAGGAGCAAAGGAGAACCCCAGGGGAACGTCCAGCAGCTACTATGCAGGGGCCCGGGGGCAGCAGTGACGAGCTCACGGTCCCCACCGGCAACCATCCTTGCCAGGGCGGGCCGGTCTATGGACCGGTAGAGCCAGGGCCCAGGGGCGCCCCACCCCCCAGCAGAGACCCGACAAGGGACCGGCCAACGAGGGGCCGCGGCCGGCCGCCACCACCCCGGGCCAATCCTCACCGCCAACATCCCAGCGCCCCACCCCTGCCCCACGTCAGGGCGCCCCACCGAAAGCCGTAGCGGACGGACGGCATCCCCAGGCCAAGCTCAGCCAGCACCTGGACACCAAGTTGTACCAGCTCCCAAGTCCTGATCCCACGCAACGCAGAGCGCCGAGACCAGGCATCCAACAAAGGCCAGGGCCGGTCCAACCCGCCAGTGAACCGACCACGCACGGTGCGCACAGAACAGGCGATTGAACGAGCAGAGACGCTGGATCCGTATCCCGCCGAGCCACCGAGCAGACACCAACTAAACAAACCCAAACCTGGCACCCCTAAAAGAGGTGCCCCTACCAACCAAAGGAAGATATCGGCCCAGCGCATCGGCTGACCGACACACAGGCCCCCCCAGGCCCGGCCAGGCACGCACCAGGTCCGAACCTGATTGACCACTGACGCACCATTAGGCAGGGCCATTCGTCACTGGCGGGGAGTGACGGAGGGGAAATAGGCCCCCCATTAAATGTAAGGCCTGAGGTGCGCCAGGCGAGAGGGCAGCCCAAGACCCAATTTGACAGGCAGACAAAGACATACAGACACAGTCATACGTTCCCTCCCTCTTAAACACATACATTCTCACTGATTCACCAAGACACCAAAGAAATGACGCTGTACCCTCACTCACACACCCCATACACACTTCATGCTCCCAGGTCCAGGTACTGATGCCCCAGTAGAGCCGCCTAGTCTGTTCAACCATTACAAAGATAAATGTGTGGAGGTAAATGCTGCTTGGAGTTTCACCAGTTCTGTGTTCTTTTATCACAGAACTGGACAAAAAAATTTAGCTTTTTTTTACTCTAGTGGGGGTTGGCATAATGAAAAAAGAATATGTGGAAAACCACCTCATAGCCACTGTTAGGTATGGTGCAGGGTCTGTAATGCTCAAGGCCTCCTCAAATTATAATGAAGATTATGATTTTTTTTGTAAGGACATTGAACCTAGTGGCTTTTTTCCAAAAATGGGATTTTCCCCAATAAATGTACATAAAATCAAAGTTTAATTTTTTCAATTGAGAATGCAATAAAAATATTTAATTTGAAGATTTTTAAAAAATCTGATTTACTGTCAAATACTGATAAGGCATTATAGTGAGGGATTTCAATATTCATGTGGACACTGAAAGTGATAGCCTAAATGCAGCCTTCCATGTTATCTTATGTATCTTAATGTATCCCCCTAAAGAAAAGAAGGTAATTGGCCATAGGATTTAATTCAGAGCTGCGTACTTTAAAGCATAATGCTAGCAAATTGGAGAGAAAATAATGCTGTACACACCTAGGATTACCATTTAACCTGGAAAAACTATCTACTGCTGTATAAAAAGACAATTCAACAAGATACAGCACATTTTTCCTCATTAATAGAGGAAATTAAGCACAATCCTAGGTTTCTTTTTAGTACAGTTGCCAAATTTACACAGTCATAGCTCTTTTGAGCCAACTATTACTATTTCCCCGGATCTCAGTAGTGATGAGTTTATGGGATTCTTCATGAATAAAATTAATTTTAATATAATCATTGGCCTCCTCCCATACATGATTACTTTTCTCTCAGCAAGTGAGAACTGTAGAACCTAATCTGTGTTTGGACTGTTTTGATTCAGTCGAGCTTTCGAAATTATCAAAAATATTAGCCTCACCTAAACCTTCAACTTGTATGTTGGACCCAGTCCCAAACAAATTATTTAGGGAAGTGTTCCCTTTTGGTTCCTGGCCCCATTTTAGGTATGATAAATCTTTAGTAAATGGATATGTACCACAGGTATTTAAGGTTGCTGTAATTAAACATTCAATAAAGAAACCTTCTCTGTAAAGATGACTTAATTATAGACTTATATCTTCCTTTCTTATCTAAATCTTTGAGAAAACAGTTGCTAATCAAGTGTGTGAGCATCTAAAACAGCAATGACCTGTTTGAAGAGTTTATTATATTTTGGAGCTCATCATAGCACTGGTGAAAGTTACTGATATCATGGCCTCAAATAATGGACTTCGTGTGCAGCTGCCACTCAGATGAAATAAAAAATAGAGCCATATCACGTTATAATGCGAAAACTTCATTGTTCTAACAATATAACTTCTTTGTTTGTACAATATACTATCACGTTCTTACAATATTTCCTTGTTTTAACGATATACATATCACGTTATAACAAAAATAACGTTTTGTGTTCTTACAATTTTTTATATCGTTTGAATATAAATTGTTGTACAAACATGAAAACTATACTGTTCGAACAATGTATTTTATTCTAAGAACGTAAAATGTGCTGCGTTCAGAAACCCAAATCAGGCCGATGTGGAGAGTGTCATGTTTGCACGGTTTTAATGACTCAAAGGCAGCAACAGACTCAGAACACCAGACAGTAATATTGGATATGGTAAAAGATGTTTATTTATAATAAATGTGAAAGTCTCTGGTTGATCGCCGGGAAAACGGGTCCACGATGGCAGGCGGAGGAACTGCAGCAGAAAGTGGATATGAGATGATGTGACAGGATTGTGAGGCAGAGAGTGGATGGTTACTCACAGGATGATTGCGATGTCCGATCCTTGAGGGAGATGAGTAGGATCCAAAGCCGGAGGTGAGTGGAGGCTGATGTTGTGCAAGGCTGTGTGTCTTTGCAGGTGGAGCGGGCAGACGGGCAGGCAGATTGAGAATAGGCAGACCAGCAGAGGACACGAAGCAGAAGCTGACCGGGAGGGAATCCAGAGTGATCGGTAAGTTGTTTCCAGAAGGCTTCACCGTAGGAACGGAGATCAGAGGAGGAAACCAACTTCGGAGGACAAAGGAGTCTGGAGCAGGATCTGAAAGGAAACCAGGAAGAGTAAGCCCACGGAAATATCAAAGGATAAACTTTCAGGAATAATGGTTGGCCGTGTTACCACGCTAGAAGCGAGAACCATCTGGCGTCAGCTTGCAGCCTCTGTCCCTCTTTTGAAGCAGGAGATGATGAACCTAAACGAGCTGCACCTGTCACCAATCAGCCACGCCCCTGCAGAGAAGGTAGGAGAGCACAAACACACACACACACAAAGCAGAAACCAGCAAAACCCAGGATCCTAACAGACAGCCCTTACTTTTGAGAACTGGCAGCTATGACAATAGCCTACACACGTGCTCAAATTTGTTGGTGCCCTTACAGCTCATTGAAATAATGCTGCATTACTCCTGAAAAGTGATGAAATTGAAAGCTATTTTATCATGTATACTTGCATGCCTTTGGTATGTCATAGAATAAAGCAAAGAAGCTGTGAAAAGAGTTGAATTATTGCTTATTCTACAAAGATATTCTAAAATGGCCTGGACACATTTGTTGGTACCCCTTAGAAAAGATAATAAATAACTGGATCATAGTGATATTTCAAACTAAATAGTTACTTTAATTAGTATCACACATGTTTCCAATCTTGTAATCAGTCATTCAGCCTATTTAAATGGAGAAAAGTAGTCACTGTGCTGTTTGGTATCATTGTGTGCACCACACTGAACATGGACCAGAGAAAGCAAAGGAGAGCGTTGTCTGAGGAGATCAGAAAGAAAGTAATTGACAAGCATGGTAAAGGTAAAGGCTACAAGACCATCTCCAAGCAGCTTGATGTTCCTGTGACAACAGTTGCAAATATTATTAAGAAGTTTAAGGTCCATGGAACTGTAGCCAACCTCCCTGGGCGCGGCAGCAAGTTGAAAATCGACTCCAGAATGAACAGGATAGTGCGAATGGTAGAAAAAGAACCAAGGATAACTGCCAAAGAGATGCAAGCTGAACTCCAAGGTGAAGGTACGTCTGTTTCTGATCGCACAATCCGTCGCTGTTTAAGCGAAAGTGGGCTCCATGGAAGAAGACCCAGGAGGACTCCACTTTTGAAAGAAAAACATAAAAAACCAGACTGGAATTTGCTAAAATGCATATTGACAAGCCACAATCCTTCTGGGAGAATTTTCTTTTGGACAGATGAGTCAAAACTGGAGCTTTTTGGCAAGTCACATCAGCTCTATGTTCACAGACGAAAAAATGAAGCTTTCAAAGAAAAGAACACCATACCGACAGGGAAACATGGAGGAGGCTCGGTTATGATTTGGGGCTGCTTTGCTGCGCCTGGGACAGGGTGCCTTGAATCTGTGCAGGGCACAATGAAATCTCAAGACTATCAAGGCATTCTGGAGCGAAACGTACTGCCCAGTGTCAGAAAGCTCGGTCTCAGTCGCAGGTCATGGGTCCTCCAACAGGATAATGACCCAAAACACACAGCTAAAAGCACCCAAGACTGGATACGAACAAAACATTGGACTATTCTGAAGTGGCCATCTATGAGTCCTGATCTGAATCTTATCGAACATCTATGGAAAGAGCTGAAACTTGCAGTCTGGAGAAGGCACCCATCAAACCTGAGACAGATGGAGCAGTTTGCTCAGGAAGAGTGGGCCAAACTACCTGTTAACAAGTGCAGAAGTCTCATTGAGAGCTACAGAAAACGTTCGATTGCAGTGATTGCCTCTAAAGGTTGTGCAACAAAATATTAGGTTAGGGGTCCCATCATTTTTGTCCATGCCATTTTCATTTGTTTTCTTATTTACAATATTATGTTGAATGAAACATCAAAAGCAAAGTCTGATTTCTATTCAATATGTAATAAACAATGGTGGATGCCAATTACTTTTGTCAGTTTCAAATTATTTCAGAGAAAATTGTGCATTCTTCATTTTTTGTGGAGGGGTACCAACAAAGTTCTATTTTGTGCTTGGATTGAAGCAAGGAGATATTTTGTTGTTATTGCACAGTTTGGACAGCATTGAAATAAGCATGCATACACTGACAGGGAAATTAAAACTTGCTTGTTGCCATGTTGCTACCAGGTTATAGCTGCCAGTTCTCAAAAGTAATTGTAAGAACATAATAGTATATTAAAAGTGATAAAATTGACTATAGATCACTGAAACTGGTGTAATATAAAAAATATATTAAATAATGCTGTTTTATTAACAAGAAAAAAATAGCATGCATATTCCACACTTAGTATGGCTTGTGGCATACAGTATGACACAGGGCTAGCTGTTAGTCCTGTGAGGTGCCAGAGCAGCAGTAGTAAACAGTCTGATCCCAACACTTGCAACCAGGAGCTGGACAGAGGCCAGCAGGGTCACAGATCCCCTTCCACTTCTCTCTTTTCAACCTCCACAAACAGAAAAACCTACAGAGGCGAAATGGAGTAACAGCCAAGAGCATCATCTATCCTGCTCAGCAGACATTGCTGACATCGGCTTCTGGATAAACTTTAGACTTCTACTGCTCAAACTGGATTTCCCTTCCTTTTACTTCTTCCTTTACATCATTTAGTGAATTTAATCAGCTTTATTTGGGGTTTTATACCATACCTGTTTTGGGCATCAATGGCAGTTGGTGTGCTTGTTTCAGAAACGAAAAGCTCCTTAAGTGGAAGCACGTTTTTGGACCTCGGCTTTTCAGAGGAGCAGGAATCTCCACCTCCCCTCCGGAGCTACCTTTGTTTGACCATGTTGGCGTGTTTCTGTCCAGCATATCCTGTCAACATAGTGGCCCTGGTCTTCTCTATCATGGTATGTATGGACTACACAGACTATCCAGGCAGGATTTTTTTTTTTACTGAATGTTTCTAAAATTGAGAAAATAGTGTGCAATAGAAGAGAAAAGGAGAAACATGCTAAAGGAAAGGGAGTTTTTGAAATGCCCTCTGACCTGTGAGTTAATGTGTTGGACCCTGAGATGTAACAGAGTCACTCATACACCTGCTCTGCCTGTCAAACAACTTTATCTTCTATTTATATCCTCTATTTTGTAAAATGAGAGGGAACTGTTACTGATTTTAATGGCAGCAGCAATTCAATCTTCCGCACTACGGTGCCCTGCAAAAATATTGATACTGCTTTATTAACCTTTTCACATTTTGCCACATTTCAACCACAATCTTTGAAATATCTGTGGGGAAGGGGGGGTTGTTAGAGACCAACACTAAGTGATGCATAATTGTGAAAATGATACATGGTTTTTCAGATTTTTTTAGCAAATAAAGATCAGAAAAAATTGACACCCATTTGTATATTTACTGTTAGCAAAATCCTTTGAGCTATGCATGCCAAACTGTCAAATGTGGGAATGTCTCAAGCAGGACATTTTAGAAATATGTAGGGCAATGTACTCACATGCTGTAGATGAGTATCTATTTAACATTGGGTATTGTAGTAAACTTTAACATTTGCTGATTTTAGACATGGTAGATAAGAATTCCATAGATGCAATAAATCAAAGCTGCTGCTGTTATGGTTACAGCTTCTAAAGAGGACAAATATATGACTGATAGTAATGATCCTGATGATAATCCAGAGTGAGCGCTTTGATAAACAGGACTTTGAGACCATCTGTAGAAATTGGAGGGCTACTGTACTTCTGATTTCAGTGTCTCTTTAGAGTAAAGCTTTACATCAACTTCCTACAGTTCGAACTGTAATCTGGTATTCATCGCTAATAAAAGGGGTCTGAGCTCACATTGGTATCTTTATTGTAAGTTTTGCTACAATGATCTGTTACCTCATGTTTGAACTAGCCAAATAGTATCCTTAATGCTTCCTGTGCCGAGACCACTCACAATGCTCGAAAGAATGCGTTGTGGCAGCTAGCCAATCAGTGACGATCTCTTATGTATTACTGAAAAATATGTCGCCACAAATTGTCAATGAAAAATATACAATTTGTGGTTTAAAAAAAAAAATTTAATGGCAATGTATTTATGAGGTTAAAAAAGAAGCAGGTTGGTCAACATGTCAGACAATTTTAAGTTATTCTTTGGAAAAAATTAAAATACACACCACAATGTCAAATGCGTTTTCACAAACACTGATATAGAGTCCCGATTCCTCAGATACCCTTATAAAAAATCCAGTCCAACAAACTGCCTTTATAAGTCATCTATTTAGTAAATACATTGCACCTATGTGTCATTTGATCTCCATACAAATCCAGCTGTTCTGTGAAGGCCTCAGATGTCTGTTTGATAATATTAGTGGAGAAAAAGAATCATGAAGACCAAGGAACACAGAAGACACGTCAGGGAGAAAGCGATGAAGAGTTTCAATCAATTCTAGGTTCTAAAAGAAAAATATCAGGAGCGTTGAACATCTCACAGCTTTGTCCAATCAATCACCTGAAAATAGCAAAAGAATGGCACAACTGGCACCAAATACCTGCCCTTACTCCTAAACTGACAGGAGAGACGAGAAGAATAATTAGCGAAACAGCCAAGAGGCTGATAGCTATAGAGGAGCTGCGGAGATGTACAGCTCATGTAGGAGAATCTGTTGATAAGATAGATTAGTGTTTTGAGCAGTTAAGAGCAGCAATGGCAGAAGGGACAAAGCTTTTACTGAAGCATGCCCGCTTCCACCTCAAAGCCCTGTATCTGCGGCCTGAGGCCAGCAGGCAGAAGTGGCTATGGAGAGGGTGGTCTGGGTCACTGCTAACACTCCAGGCCATGCTTGTGATGGCTTTGTTATTTAGGTGGGAGAGGCTGATGATTTTGGATGCAGTGTTGGTAACCTTGATAAGTTTATTTCTGTTAGTGATGGACAGCATGTTAAAATAGCAGGGAGAGCAGTAAATAAGGATTGGTTGGATAATGCTGGTGTATAACAATAGGAGAGGTTTTGGGGTGGCAGAGAGGGCACAGAGCTTGTGGAGGATATGGAGTTTCTGCTAACGTTTATGGATGTTTGTAACACGTTGTTCGAAAGTAAGTTTATTGTCCAATGTGAGTCCAAGGTATTTGAAGTGATTAACCCGTTCAACAGTTTGGTTGTGTATGATGATGGGTACCAGGTCCGGAGAATGTGGGTGGGTGTGAATGAATAACTCCTTTTTTTTTCCAGGTTCAAGGTAACTGCTAGCCATGCACTTCAGAGAGGAGCAGTAAAAAGAAATCCATTGTGTAAAGTTTTCAGCTTGCTAAATGCTATGCAGGAGACACAGCAAACATGTTAAAGAAGGTGCTCTCGTCAGATGAGATGGTCTGATAAAACATCAGATGGTCTGATAAAATGCTATGTGTAACACTTCACATCACCCTGAAAACATATTTTACACTGTGAAAAACTGATGGTGGCATCATATTGCTGTGAGGATAGTTTTCTTTCTTTCTCTTTTTCTTTCTTTCTTTCTTTCTTTCTTTCTTTCTTTCTTTCTTTCTTTCTTTCTTTCTTTCTTTCTTTCTTTCTTTCTTTCTTTCTTTCTTTCTTTCTTTCTTTCTTTCTTTCTTTCTTTCTTTCTTTCTTTCTTTCTTTCTTTCTTGTCAGAGACTATGGGTAGATGGATGGGGTTAAATACAGGGCAATATAAGAAGACAATCTGTTGAAGATTGAAAGAGACCTGAGACTCGGGTGGAGCTTCACTTTCCAACAGGACTACAGAGTGCAAATACAGCCAGAGTTCAAATGGAAAGGTTTAGATCAAGCATTTTAATGTGCTACAATGGCCCAGTACAAAGCTGGTTTAGACATAGCCTACTCAGAAAGACTTGCCGGTTAATTCAAGACAGGAATGCAAAGTATTGTCACTGGAGAGTTGAACACAAATACATGCACCGTTTATATTACATAATTTTATTTGTAAAACATGTTGAAAAGTAATGTTGGTCAATCACATAAAATCCCAAATAAAGTGCTTTAAAGTTTGTGTTTGTAGTGACAAAATGGGATAGCTCTGAGTATGAATACTTTTTACAGGTCAATGTCCAAGTCTAAAAATAATTGCTCTTTTGCTTAACATTTTAAAGATGTACTTTAATTAAAGATGGAAATTTAAAGGTTAGAAAACTGTAGGAAATCTTTGCTTCCAGTCCCAGTATGATTTACTTCCATCTTTTATTCCCCAGTCTAGAAACAATTATTATTGTGGTGACTATGATGGTTCCAGGAGGCTGGGCAGGAACGCCTTATATGTCTCCATTGCATCAATCATCATTGGCCTTCTCGTCATTGCTATCACCTGCATTGTTCATTTCACCACAGTAAGTCAGACAGCTTTGCTCGTTCAGTGCAACACAACGTTTCGTTTTGATCTCTATTGACAGTGACATTGAACAAACAAAATGTTGTAACATGTCAGAGTCACTAGCAGCATGTTCGTGCATGAGACTCACTGAATCTGTGATATGCCTCTACATGTCTTTCAAAGAGTTTCTTTGATGCTTGAAGTTTTATTGCGTGTCTCTATATCTTTCAGATGGATTATTAGCACTGAAAGGAAGGGAGAATGAATATGAGACAATGCAACAGAAACCTCTGGACGGTTCTATCTGGGCGGCTCATGTTAATTTTTAACCTCCACTGACAGGATATCACTAATTTTTACTGCTCTCTACAACTAAATTTTTTTTAAACCTTTTCTCTTTTCACATGTTCTATCAATGTAAATTTGATCTATCTCTCCACTTCACAGATGCTTTTTATTCACATGTAGATTTCTAGAAGCAACAAAAAAACATTAGTTTTAGTTTCCACAAGGCCAAGTAAAATATTTTTCCAGTACATTTTTAAGCACAAATTCAGACTGATGATAGGTTTCTTACAAATAGCTAATTTCTTGTAGCCATTCCCCAACTTAAAAAGATCAACATTTCTCTGCCTGCCCGAATGGAATGTTCTCTTGTTTTTCCTGTTTTGAAGAGGGGCTTAGACCCCAGAGAAACAGAACGTCATGTATTACTTATTATTAGTTAACAGGCACATTTAGGAAATTTAGCATATATATATATATATATATAGTATTTCTTAGATTTCTCTAGTGAATTGGTGTACTTACATTAAATGTTGGATTGTTCTGAAAGTTGCAGTATGAAATTATGCTCCTGCATTTATAGTTGAATTTGTTTTAAGGATTTTTACACATCTTTACCAAGTGTACCAATGATTGTGGAGGCCTCTCTATTTCTGTTCATTATGATCATGTTGAGTGTACCAAAATTATAAGGTCAATAACCTTTCTTTGTATAGCACCATTTCTCTATAACACCATGTTTTAGTCTTCTTCTGTAAAAACAATAACTTGTTTTTTATTATCTCGACTTAATCAAATACACCATGCTATGCCCCTTTACAAATTTCTTGTTTTTGCTTTTTAATCAAACTGAAATATTTCAGATTATCAAGCATATTTTATGTCATTTTTTATATCTTGAGTAACCCCAAAATGCTGTTTTCAAATGATGATTTCACTTATTAAGGGCAAAAACTATCCAAATAACCTGCCCCCATATGAAAAAGGTACCTGAACCTAATAATGGATTTGGGGCTTCATTGGCATAACCAGTGTTATCAAGCCTTTGCGACAACTTGTAATGGTGATCTTTGACATTATTGTGGAGGGAGGGCCCATTATTCTTAGCTAAATTTATTTAATACAGCTACTTTGAAGGATTTTTCAACATAAGGAACTTGTTTTAGGTCATGCTACAGAACCTCAATGGAATTTAAATTCAGACTTTAACTAGATCACTCCAAAACCTTAAAGGTTTCCTTCACTCATTTTATCATTTCCTGTGGTCTCTAGTTTGAATGAATGCCTTGTGGGTCATTTTCTGTGTAAAAAATCCTCTAGCGCTCCTTTTTCAGGAGGTTGAAGTTTGTTGGAGGAGTGGGTGGGGAAAAGGACAGGATTACGTATTATATATTCATGATATGCAAATGTATCACCTGTGATTAGCTAACATTAATGCAACTCTTATGCTGCCTTCAAACAAATAACCAACATAACTTACTTTGTGGGTCGTCCTCTAAAATCTTCCTCAGCTCTTCTTTCTTTGGTAAAAAAAAAAAGCAACTTTGATGTGCTATCTCCACAAATAACAGCAGAAACAGAAGTGTTGCGCCATGTTGTGGAGTTGCTCATGGTTAGCATCTGCTAGCAGAGAGACGCTCTGCTCTCTCCTGCTTGCAAAATCAATAGTCTTTCTGTGGCCAGTCACAGCCAAGGTGGGCGGGGCCACGGTATAATAAGAAAAACATGTATTACACCGTTTCTTTTTCTTTTTTTATTTGTTTGTTTGGGTTTTTGTGTTTGTTTTTTGTTAGTTTTTTGAGATGGATGCTCTGGTGTGCTTACAGTCATTGTCCTACTGCATAACCCAATTCCGTTAAAACTTATTGTGCCAATCTGGATCAGGATTTTTTTTACGAGAGCAGAATTCATTGTTACTTCAGTTACAGAAAACCATCCAGGTTCTGATGGCGCAAAGAACCCCCAGACCATCAGATTACCACTACCATTACTGAGTGCATCCAGGTTGTTCTTTTTCTGAAATGATGTTGTACAACAGATGTAACGGGGCCCACATCTTCCTAAAACTTTTGTTTCATGGATGCCATTCGGGTCCAGCTTCAACAATGAACACTGACCTTAGACCTTAATTGAGGCACTAGTGTTGTCCTTTTTCAGGTATATCTAGACTGCTTGTTTCCCCTATTAAATGACATCATCATTAAAATTTTTTGTGTGGATTTATTCAAATTATGTTTGATTGGTCAAAAAATACGTTTAGTGATCAGAAATATTTAAGCATCACAAAAACGCAAAAAACAGAAGCAATGGGGAAAATACTTTTTTCACAGCACTGTAGCGACGTGCAGTGTTCAAATTTTATTTCACTTAACAGTTCAGTGAAAGTTGTTCTTATTTCCAAAATGTATTTTACGTTTAATTTGTATTAGAATATTTCCTTGTTTTCTTAATTACATTAGTTTCATTCTGTGAAGACCTGGAGGTTTTACTTGAGGTCCTACTTACGTATGTGAAGTAGTAAACTCAGTCTTGCTTCGGATTGGAACATCCATTACTTTAGGGTTAGCTACTCTGTAGCTGCTGAGTGGAACTCAAGGCAGATGATTGCCGAACAAAGTTTAAGATGTTAAGAGTTTTTACACAGTCTAAAAATTTGCATCAATAAGTGTGTGAAGTAACCTTTGAACTAAAAAGCTTATTAAAGTGTGAATAAGTGGTTTAAAGATCTAACGCTTTAAATCGCTTGAAGTACCCAAAAGGACTGGTTTCCTTATTTCGCCTTAGAGTTGTAAAGAAAAACTACAATACCACTTTGATGTTTATATAAGTGTTGAAATCAGCTCATCTTCTACTCCCTTACCCTCTAGGAGTCACAGAAGTTTTTACCTGCAGAGTTCAAACCTTAACAGACCAGTGTAGTTCCTGTTGAACCTAGTTTATACTTCTCCATCTGTGGAGGTGCGGAGAAAATCAGCGCCATTATCCATCAACGTGAGGGCTCTCCATCAAGGATGCAAGGCTCACACAAGGTACCACGGAGTAGAGGCCAATTTTTAAACTATCCTTAGAACCCAACGGTTAGCGCATGTCTCTGATTGGTCAGCACAACATCAGCCCATGATTATTTCACCACAACTGTGCTCTATACTCGATGTAATTAGTAGTCAATGCAGCTTTTGGGCACTAGATGCTGTATATTGCAAGGTCAGTTGATCTAATATGGTCTTTAGGTGATTTTGAACACTAGGATGTGTAGAGAACAACAAAACAGACCGCTGTGTGTGTTTGTTTACATGCGTTTTTAGAGTAATCAATGAGCTGCACTTGTAGTAAAAAGCTTTCCAGCTCAATCAAAACTTGCTCTCTGTCGGCCATTGCTCCTTGAGTGGAAATGCATTTATAAGCTCAAGTAAGTAAATTGTTTTCGACCAAAGACGTCACTGCAATGGTAGGCAGACCCACCAGAGAAAGTCTGCACCCCCGGCTGTCCTGGCGGAAAATTGCTTTGCAACGCTGATGCACCAACGAAGAAGTATAAAAGGGAAACTTCTCCGTCAATACGTGTGCGTGTGGGTGAAAACTTGCTGACAGAGAAGTATAAATTAAGCTTTATGGTTGCATGTCTTGTCAGTCATGTTAGGGAGGTCCGGAGCAAGATTTCTTCCACACCATTATGATTCAAGTCATTTAAGAATCTATATATATATATATATATATATATATATATATATATATATATATATATATATATATATATTTGTGTAGTTATGTGTACATGGATGTGTCTAAAATATATTTGTGGGTTGTATTTGTAGTTTATATATATATATATATATATACGCACAACAAGATGTGCACAAAAAAGTTTTAAAACATGTCTTTACACAAACATCTAAGAACACAAATCTATATAAAATGGCTGACAGAGCTATTAGCATTAGCTAGTTGGGACATACCTCTCTTCCTCCGGTAGAATTCGGTTTTCCTCTTCTGATGACGAGTCCTCAACACAAACCTCCGATGAACTATCATTCCAAATAATCGCCAGGGCTTCGTCAGTGATGATTCTATTCTCTTGAAGCGCCATTTTTCGAACGCAAACAAAACAATTGAAACTGAATCGTCACCTGCTCATCTGATCACCTGCTCACCTGCGCGTAACTGTGTCACAGCGCTCGCCCCCGAGGTAAACAAAACATCTGTTTTTAGAATTACGCAGACCTGTAATTCCAGTTTCTATTGGCTGATTTAGATGATTTAGATATGGTTAGAATCGTAAGATCCTATAGAATCACGCTGACATCAGAACTTTGGCAAAGGATTACGTTTCTTTTTACTTTTTCTTTTCTAAATGCACACTGGGTATTTTAGTTATTCTGGAAATAGTCATATCACGGTGGATTATTTTTTTCAGCAAGGAAAAAACAAAGGTAAGAAAGAATTTATGCTCTAGTTTTTCAAATGCTGTACGTACCTCTGGGCTTATTTTGCCGCTCATTTGCTGAAATTTGCACGTAGCGTGATGAAACTTGCAGCTTTAGAATCTGTGAGATGCTGGCTTTCAGGGAAGGCAAAGTTTGCTCGGTTCTGTTCGGCAGAGTGACCGACAGGTTCGGTTGAATGTGTTCATGTAAAAATCGCAAAATAGCACAACTGTTCCTTTAATTGCTTTTTATTCCTTCTGGTTTTGGAGATCACAGAAAAGTATTATGAGTCTTTAGCTGAGATTCTGAGGTTTATAATGATAGGACATGTTTAGCAATCTGTGACAACAGGTCAACTAAATTCGGACATTTCCCTGCCCTTCTCCCACAGTGACCCGGCGGCGGGTGCTGTGGGGTGGAACAGGTTATGTAACGAGTAACGACATCATATTTTCTAAAGTAATTGTAATATCATTACAGTGTTTGCCGCAGTAACGCGTTACACTACTACGTTACAAAAATAGTAATGTCATTACAGTAACTAGTTACTTTGTAACGGGTTACACCCAACACTGGTTCTCTCCTGCTAATATTTTCATGCGAAGCAGATTGATGAAGTGCTTGGCTAATGTTAGCATGGTTAGTTTTAATGGGACTGGCTGATAATTTGGCTTGCAACATGTTCAGTTAATTGTGTAAAACCAAATCTAAAAAAAACAACAAAAGTTCTCCTGCTTCACAAACTTTGTGTTTTGCTTTATATGTTGTAAAATGTATTGATAAGTGTTTAAGCTGCTTTCTGTGTAGCTGAGCACAGAGCAGGTAAGAAGACAGGGAGACTAGGAGCTGCAGCGGCAGTGTTGCCAGCAGGATTTTCACAGTTAGGCATGTCCGTGCAATTGTAATATACATTGAAGGACTGAGGAATAATGTCATGAGAGAGTAAAATGTGATAAAAAAAACACCCAAAATATGCTTAAAGATAAACAATGAACTCTCCTTTTTTTATTTATTTGCTTAAGTACAAACATAAAAATTGCACATTCATAGATCAGGGCTTTTGTTTTACCAGTAGTGAGTAGGAAAAACAGAGTACTCTCCCCCTGTCCTTAATCTACCTTCACATGTCTTGCAATTTAACAATGGCAAACATGAAAAAGGAAAAGAAAACAAGGGAAGAAAAAAAGGGGTTAAAAGAAAATAGAAATAGAAATAACATGAACATTAGAGTCTGTGGTGTGAGTTTTTCACAAACCAAAATGAATTAAAAACGTTTTCTTTTACTATTTTTCCCAGTCCTTTGCAAACTTTTCTTCTTTCATTTTCAGTTTGTAAGTAAGTTTTTCCATTGTTAATATATCTTCTACAATGCCCAACAATTGTCCGTAAGTTGGTACTTCAGTCTTAAGCCAGTTCTTGGTTATCAATCAAATCAAACTTTATTTATAAAGCGCTTTTCATACAAAATTGCATCACAAAGTGCTTTACAAATTAAAATGACCCCACTTAAACTAGATTCCCATCCCTCCCGCACAGATTTAAAAGCATGGTCAGTTATACCCCCCTCCCCCCTCCCCCTGACCCATCTCCCATGCACACACACAGTTAAAAGCAACAGTAAAAAAGGACATTGGGCCGAGTGCAGATGAACCATGCAAGGAAACACCATCAGAGGAGCCATCTGCACCGGCAGCAGTAGATCAACAGCAGCAAATGAGGCACCAACACAGGGCGCTCAGTGGAGGCAAGGCCAAGACCCCCACCTCCACCCAAGCTCCACCTGGAGAGCACCCAGGGACCGACCACCGCTCCCAGGGCAGAGGGCTCCCACAGAGGAAACACTAGAGCGGGGATTAAGATAACAAATTAAAATCTAAAGATAAACAGTAAATAAATGTGATAAGATTAGATAGTAAAACACTGATAAAATATAATCATTCATCACATCATTTAAAAAAAGTAAAATAAATAGTAAATAAATATGAGTTTAAATAGTAAAACACTGAATAATATTTTAACACTGATAAACTTTAGAATCATTTAGTGTAAAACATTCATAAAGTTTGATCAGGTATAACATGCAGATTAATCAAGCAGATACTTATAAATAATAATCAGTTAAAAGCTAGGCTAAAAGGGTGAGTCTTGAGCCTGGTCTTAAAAACATGAACGTTCTCTACGGCCCTGAGGTTCTCTGGCAGCCTGTTCCAGAGGTGAGGGCCATAATAATGGAAAGACGCCCCACCATGCGTGTGTGTCCTAACTTTTGGGATGACAAGGAGGCAGCTGCCAGAGGAGCGCAGAGACCGTTATGGTTCATATGGTAAAAGCAGTTCAGAGAGATAAGAAGGCCCAAGACCATTAAGACACTTAAAAACCATTAAAAGAACCTTAAAATCGATCCTAAGACACACGGGGAGCCAATGCTGTGATTTTAAGACCGGTGTAATGTGTTCCCGCCTCCTGGTCTTCGTCAGGACACGTGCTGCTGAATTTTGTAGTAGTTGTAAACCTGAGATACTCTTTTTGGGAAGACCAGAAAGCAGGGCATTACAGTACTCAATTCCCCTGGTGATTAAAGCATGCCTATCAGCGTCCCCGTATTGGCCCGAGAGAGAATGGGGTGGACTCTGGCGATGTTCTTTAGATGACAAAAACCTATTTTAGTAATTTTTTTAATGTGAGGGATAAAAGTCAGCTCAGAGTCAAAAATCACGCCCAGGTTCTGGTTATGGCTTTCTTTGCAGCCACAAGGAGGATCTTCCGCAGATTTTGGTCTTTTACATGTACAGATTCATCCAGTAATCCCAGGTATAATATAAGACAAGATCGGGGTATCCATACATCAGTATCTCACAGACGGCTGAGTGAAGAGAAACCCAGAATGGTTGTATTTTTTTGCAACTCCAGAAAATGTGTTTGGTCTGAATACATATTATTACAGAGTCTCCAACAAGGTTGTTGAGTTTTTGTTTGTTTACTTTTTATTAGAGGTGTTATGAAGTATCTGATATGGTTATTCCAAGCAAATTCTCTCAATGTCTGCTACTGTTATAGTTTGGTGCACTTCTCACATAATATGCTATTTCCCCTCTGGGATTCCCTCACCCAGCTCTCGTTCCCACTTGTTTTAATATACAGAGTTGAATCTTCTTTCGACTCCATAAGACAATTATACCAGATCGACACAATTTTAGATTTAAAAACTCTAACATAAATGTCTTAATTATAGGATGTATTTTGTCTTCATTTGTCTTACCCCTAACCCTTTTCAATAATAGTCTCGCACTTGTAGATATCTAAACAAGTCTTGGTTTAATAGATCATAGGTGTTCTTTAGTTCCTGGAAACTTTTCATTTTACCTTTTTTAATAATTTTGCATAAGGTTGTTGTACCCTTTCCTATCCACTGTTTGAAACTGGAGTCATATTGTCCTGGTTTATATTTGTCATCATGAGCTATCCATTTCAGTAATCCAAGTGCTTTTCCCAATTTTAGCTGTTTTACAATAAAGTACATTTTTTCTAAGGTGAATAATATATTTGGGTTTAGATCTATATTATCTTTAAAGGGGCTATATGCAATTTTCTGAAATTTAAACTCGCGACTGACACTTGTGGCCAAAAAACGAAACTGCTCTTCCTTTCTGCTCGCTCTCGCAGCGCGCGCTCGTACGCCGGTCGCTCTCAATCTTCGATCTTTTTCGGGCACTTGTGAGGGGTTTAACTTTCTTAGTCTTATGTGGAGTTACTGTTGGTGTCAAAGTTGTCCTTTTTCTTTTCTGCGTATTCGCACAATCCATTGAACTGCTTGCGAGTGCTGACTAGCAGTGGTGGCAAAGGGATCTGAAACATTTAACATGAACGCGCTTGACGTCACATCCGCAGACAGCGCGGGAAAATCCGACCCGACAGAAAATAGAAAAAAATTGGATACAGGCTTATAGGTGCACTCACTGTGAGCTGACAAGGTGTCAGTATGCTCATAAGGAGATGTTTGAGTCATAAATGGTCAAATAAAAAGGCTATTGTTACGTTTATTTTGGGGTAAAAGTTGCATATAGCCCCTTTAACATAGACTGGGATCTCAGTTTCCCCAATACTTGTTTTAATTGGAAATTTGAATGCAGAAATTTCTATATCTTTCCACATATATGCAACATAGTCTGCATTGCACCAGTACACTAGATGGCGTATTTGTGCAGCATTAAAGTATTCTTTTAAAGCTACATTGTGTATTTTTTTGAGTTCATTCTTAGCAAAAACCCCTTTGTTCTTTCAAAAATATGTGCTCATTCATGTGTAATTACTTCCACCTACTAATAAATGTATTCACGTAAGTGCAGAATCTGCTATTCAGAAAACATACGCGCGAGTCGCGCGAATGGCTGAATCCATGTTGAGCCTCCATCTTTGAAATACATTCGCCTACAAGGGACATTCCTCGATATTCTAGCTCCGCCTTTCGCACTTTGGCTACACTCAGTTGCACTGTGACGAATGCCAGAGGAAGATTGTCTACTCGCGACGCGGCAGACGTCTGACTATATAACTAAATGCAATGTAGTTTTCTAAAGTAACCTCATCACTGGAAGGAACACTGGATGAAATCATAGTACTGGAAGCCATGTTAACCTTGGCATGAAACGGCCACCGTAGGAGTTAAAACGCGCTCGGAATGTGGGGGGTGGGAGGTGGGGCTAGAACGTAATATTCAGTTGGAATAGGTAGAGCTAAGGAGTCAAGTATTGCTTTAATTTCCTCTTGATGTGGGGGTAGTGATTGGGAGTTAAACTCTTTATAGTAGTCTCAGAAAAAAATTTCAATTTCTTTTGGATTGTATTTAAGCTGGTTTGTTTTTGGATCTCGTAATTTATTAACGGTAAGTTCTGTCTGTTGTTTTTCGTATTCATCTAGCCAATAACCTTGTAGCTTTGGGGCCTGACTCATAATAATTCTGTTTCAAGTATCTTGTTCTTGTTTCTGTCTCATATATAAGTGGGTCATTGATCCGCTTTTTTTCATCTTGGATTTGTTGCCTTGTTGCCTGGTCAGCTTTTCCTTTATATTTCTGTATTAGATCCTTCAATTCTGATATTAGCAGCTCATACTGTTTTACTCGTTCATTTTTTTATTTACTTCCAATTGCAATTAGGTTCCCTCATATTACAGTTTTTAGCGCATCCCAAAGCATAGATGGGTTCGTCTCTCCATTATTGTTTACTTCCAAATAATTTTGTATATCACTTTTTACTTGTTTGATCACTGTCTCATTGTTTAAGATTCCTGCATTCAGTCTCCATATTGTATTTCTTTGTCTGCACTGTAATCCAATCTTCAAATAAATGCCATTGTGATCTGATACATCAGCCACTCCCATGTAGCAGTCATGTATTATGTTTCTATACTCTTTCTGTACCATGAAATAATCAATTCTGGAATAAACAGAGTGTGTTTCTGAGTAATGACTAAAACCTTTTTCTAAGGGATGCAAATCTCTCCATACATTGATAAATCCCATTTCATTCCACATAGCTTTTACAAACTTAGAAATTGTTTTCTTGTTTCTCTTCTGACTAGTAGTGTCCAAATTATAATCCATTATTACATTCTAATCTCCTCCACAAATACAGTAAAGTTCTGAAAATGTTGTGTTGCTCTCAGGTGGTGCATATATATTAATCAATTTAATTGCCAATTACTCCTTTTACTATTATAAACCTTCTCTCTTTATCTTGAATTTCCTTCTTGCATTCAAAATCAACTGAGTTGGCTATTAATATTGCTACCCTGTTAGGATTCTGTGGCTGAGTGCTGGGTGTTTGGGTGTGTTCTGTTTTCTCCTCTACCTTTTCCCTGCAGGGTAAGACAGGCAGCTGCTGCTCCAGGTGCAAGCAATCAGTACTCATCAGCATTACTGCTCTTAAGGGGAGTGGTTCTTGCTCCTATGTGTGGTAACACGGCCAAATCTTAGCTCTTACATTTCTGTGATCAGATCTCAAGAAATTCTGAAAACTTGTGTTCTCACCTTCCTCGTCCTCCCCACAGACTCCGATTCGGATTCTTCTTCGTTCACTCTGGAACCTCCAACCGGATGATTAAAGTGTCCTCAGGTCCTCTCCGGGTTTGCTTCGCGCTCTGGAATCTCCTTGCCAAGAACTATCCAGCCTCCTCCTGGTTCCCTCCTGATCAGCCTTGGCTCCGCTCCCACTGGTAATCCTCCATCATCCTCACTTCTGTTGCCGTTTTCTCCAGCTAGCTGCCTTTCCACCCTCCAACATCATCGACTGCAAAAGAAAAGACCATCTACCATACTTGCCTTCCTCACCATCACTCTCTGCTAATCACCGGATCTCCCTCCAACACATCCACCTGAAAGATAAAGAAACTACGGATCTTCATCTCCGAGCACCCAGCCCCAGCCAGCCTCTGATAATAGTTTTCCACTTACCTCCTCCAATCCTCGTTAACACAAGACTCTCTCTGTACTCTGTAAGATTCATCCCAGATTCCCCTGTCTTTTCATTAACCGTTCTTATCTTCCTCCGGCCCAGAGCCCCGAACCCACCTTCCTCTGTGTATCCGATTTTCTTATTTATTATTTTACAATTTAAATACTTTTAAACTGTTACCATCTGCTGTCTTGAATTGTTGCTTATTTAGAGTAAAAAAACAACCAAACAAACCCAAACCCCTCTTTTTCGAGTGTTGGTGTGAGAGCTGTGAAAAGTTTTCTTAAACCCAAAGCTTCTGTTTTTCGTTTTCTATATTTGACAGATGAGTCTCTTGCAGGAAGTTTATCTGCATCTTTTTTTACATTTTGGCCCTTTTGACTGGGTTTCCAAAACCGTTGACACTGAAGGACAAAAATATATATTATTTTGGTCTGGTATCCAAAAATGACTAATATCTTCAATATAATATCTCACCCACAGGCTTTGAAATGAAGATTTCCGAACCAACATCAACACGAACAAAAAATTGAAAGACTTGTTAACTATGGACAAGAACAATGGCTTCCACAAAAAGGAGTCAACATTACTTCCTTTATTCTGACTCCTTTTCATTTTTGAGGGGGATTTCTCTCACAAAAAGAGAGGGACCCTTCTAGAGATGAGATTAAACCCACTCAGGGTTACCCTACCATCCTAGATCTCCCAAATGTGTCTTATCTCCTCATAGCCAACATTTCTGTCCATAACTACCCACAGCAAATCGTATTTTCATTTATGTTTAGAGTTTGTAAATCTCTACCACAATTATTCAGACATAACTATACAATATACTCATCCTTCAGAGTTATTGTTGCGCTGAAATTCCTGCAGCTGCTCCCACGCTCGCCTGGCAGCCTGCCCTGGTCTCTCCTGGATCATCCACCTCGTATCCTCTTCTCCTCAGGTCGTGTCGCCGGCATCAGCATAGGTTTTCACTGACCAGTGTATGTGCATCCTGTGTGCTATACAAATAAAATTGCCTTGCCTTTTGTGTCATTCGTCAATAGATTAGTTTCCAAAGGAATCTTGGAGATAAGAAAAAAATCTTTTTGTTGTTTTTTTTCAAATGTAAGACCAGAGTTTGTGATGTTTTCTTTTACCTGGAACTCTCCAATATATCAAATTTTTGTGTAGTCTTCTTGTTGAATCATTCGCCGGGTTCAGGCGAAATTTCTATCATTGTCCACTGGCTCGGGCCTGGCTTGGGTTTTAGCGGCCAGCTGATCATCTCATTAGCGCGAAGAAAATGTTTAGTATTCATCTTGATTGACGTTACAGTATTTTTTTCTCCAAGTTCTAAGTGAATAAATTATGTTAAAATGTATAAATGGCTCATTCTTGACAAAAAAAACAAAGTTTGTGTGTGAATGGGTTTCCGTTGGTGTTAATAAAATTCCCAAAAATGTCCAGGTTTTGCTCAGTTTTACAGACCAAGAATATTTATAATAAAGCGCTGCACTGGGCCACTTTTATTCCGATCTACCTGTCAAGATGTTGCATGCACACCGCATGCATCATGATGTGAAAGACCCAGCGGCGTCAGGCCACTCCTTCTCTCAGATCAGAACAGAAAAAATGCTCTGACTGCTGCACTGTGCTCTCAGACAGAAAATGCTGAAGTGTAAATGCTCCATTACTAGACATCCCAAGTCTCAAGTTGCAGAAATCTCCTGCATTTATATAGCAGCTTCCTGATGCCCACAAGTCAGATAAAATCTCCTGAAATCTAGAGCAAGCGGTCAAGAGCGCACACAGAAATGCACGCAGGCGAGACATTTGTCCAATAAATTGAAAACCTGCCGGTCACGTTTTTTTCTAGTGGAAACCCTGATGTGTGACTTTTGAATAATGTCGGGCTATAATAGGGTTCAGGCTTTAATAAGCTGTCAATCAAAATATACTTTTCGGGCTCGGGCTGAACTCTCTCGGGCTCGGGCCGGGTCGGGCCCAACCTTTGAGGCCCGATTACAGCTCTACACTGAGGTATCGGTTTTGTAAAAGCAATGCTCCGATGATAAATTATTGAACCGGAAAAGCCGAATCTGAGAATATTTTTCTAACTTTACCGAAGTCACAAACACATTATAACCACTAGCAAGGAAAACATGCGCAAGACGGCAGATTTACTTTGTAAACAGCCAAATTATATTTGATGTCCGACAGACGACTGTATGTGTGTTATCAGAAATAGTAGCGAGTCTCTTTGCTCCAAGCAAATGCGTTTAGCCCTGCTGCTCGTGTCACATGTTCCAGGCTGTTCATCGTCGTCTGGAAAGGTAAACACTGACGGAATCGCAGTATCCAAAAGAACGACTCTCTTCATTCCAAACACATTTTGTTTGAAGTCTTCCTCCTTAAAATGTAGACCCCAAATCCTCTTGTTTTTAGGTCTTCCATCCTTGTGTCTTGTAAAGACACCGCTCTTAGCCACTGTTTCCATCGCTCCACATCTCTCGGTAAGGTATGAAAACTTACTTTTTGCCCTTTGCTTAATTTGACTGAACATCCCGGTACCACACAGTACTATTTTTTTCAAAATAAATAGTAACCAGGAATAATTAAAGAATGAGATCAGCAATGAATTTCAAACTCAAGCGGTAACGTTAGCTAGCCTGGCGCTTTCTCTAAAAGGCGGATCACGCATAGGCGGTGTTTTGGATTAGTGGAAGTGGCTTGTGGAGCTGTGCAAATGTGTTGCATTGTGGGAGTTGTGGTTTTCCATACAGATGTGCCGTGTCATAACTCGGTCAAACAGGCACCAAATTCAAATTCAAAAATGTTAATACATTTTTACTACATATATGACCCACTTTCAATGAAGATCAATGTTCCCATGGGTGAAATGCTCCTTTAACTGAGGCAAGTAAGGCCTGCAGTTCTTTAGATGTTGTTCTGGGATCTTTTGTGACCTTCTAGATGTGTTTTCAATGTGATCTTGGAGTAATTTTTGGTCAACTGGCAAATTGTGGAAAAACATTTTGTTTTTAACTTGTTCTTGAATTTCTTTCAGTCTACTTCATGTTGCTTGACAAGTTAATAGATTTATTTGTTTTATAAGTCTGGTAAGTATTCGGACCTGAGTGTGTCTAGTGAAATTAAAGTCAGTTTTTCAAAAAACGTGATCAATCACAGGGAACTTATCATTTAAAAAAGGAGGGAATTACTTTTTCATCTAGGGCGAGCTTGGTTTGGATTGCTCAATAAATTAAATTGCCATTTGAAAACGGATTTTCCTATTTATTTAGGTGATCTTTGTCAAAAAATAAAATTAGTCTGATGATGAGAAACATGTGTGACAATAAAGCAGCAATAGAAGAAAACTAAGTAGGCAAAAGCTTTTTCTCAGCACTGTGAAGATTTTAAGAGAAATGGTCATGTTTGTCCTAAATGTACTGTGTATTGCAAAAAACCTCCCTTGGACTCTGTCCTGTTGTTTGATATGTCATAGTATATTACCAGCTAAATATGGAAGATTCTTCTTCATGCTTCTGACTGCCCACTCAATCACACGGTCAAACAAAACTGACCATGCTGTAATGGGATTGAAATGTCTAAAAAGAAGCCAAAAATGGTAGGAGGAAAAAAAAGTGATGATTCAGATGAGGTTAGTTGAGCTCCATGATCCTCTGAGTCTGTTTCATCTCATGACTCATTTCAGTTTTCTCATTGTTGTTATTTTAAGCAGCACTTTCCAGCTGTTTTTAGATGTTTCACAGCCCTTCTTGAGCTAAAATTGTGCCCAGAGCACCCTTGACACAAATAACACCTACATGCAACACACACACAAACAAAACCTTCTGTGCAGGTGGAAGTCAAAGCAGCCCCCCTTGATAAATTAGGTTTGATGCAGTCATTGTAATGCACTTGGACAAGTCAGTTTTAGCAGTAATCTTTGCTCTATTATCTACTGTCAGTTGAAAGGCAGATGCAACACGATTGTAGCGCAGCTTCTTTGATGTCCCACCAAAGCAAAACTCAAGAGGACGAGATGAAAAATGAGTGCAGGGATTAGGCGACTTGAAAGAATTTAGCCAGATTATCAAGGGATCAAGGTAGACTTTGTGTCAGCAAACTGATTCGGGTCCTATGTGACAGAAAACATTTCAAACAAATACAATTAATAAAAGCAATTTAAAGTCAGTTTTATTTTTTTAACACGCTTACTTCAAAATACATTTCATGTCTTTCTTTGCTAGACGATATCAAATCACCTGTAGCCATACTGCCGTGTTATTAGCAACACTATTGACTGGATGTTTTGAGAGTCATCCATGACTCATATGAAGTGCTGAAATAGGCCTCTCAAACAAGCTCCCTCCATTAACACCACATTCTCCATATACACATATCTCATGGCACATTCCTTCTATTCAGGAGTTTGATGCAGCTGCATAAATGAAATGTGATAATGGTGGGAATGAGGCAGAGCAGGTAGAGAACATGAAATGTATTTAGGTAGACGGGATTAAAGACATCAAAAGCCCTCAAAGATTCAGCTTTTATAGCTGCATTATTGTATTTCAAAAACTGTTTCTAATACAATTCATGACTAAACAATACGTGAACACAACTGTTACATATAAATCAGGCAATCGGATGTTTGTCCACGGATTTAGTTGATATGGCATTACATACATATATACATAATGTGGTGGAAAATTGTTATGCAATTAGGAATTAAGTGTATATTCTCTGTTTAGTGAATGCATCTAGGGTAAAATGACAAGCTTATTGTTCCAGCTTAATGTTATGATAAAGATATATGTGTCAGGTCACCAGAGAGACAGACGCCGGGGCAGTAAAATAACAGTCTGGCCTTCGGATGAGCTGTTTTATGCGTTGATACGAGACTCTCATGGAGCATCTGTCCAGAGGCGGGGCGTGAAGGTTGGAGAAGACATCTACAGAGATAAACAATGATTGCTGAATACTATTTAAGCGGTTAGTTAGAAAGGTTGGTTAGGGTGATGCACGAGTAACTCTGTCCCCTCCGTGGTCTGGCAGGACATGTTTGTATTAAATACTTAAACGCCTTCTGGGACTCAAGTCTTCTTTATTATGGAAACCCTGAGATACTTTTTTTTTACCACAACAATAACATTACATGAACTTTTTTTTGAGGGATATAAAGGACAGCTGGCCTCAATATTGATGGCTTTTTTAAACATTTGCTGAGATAAATATTTATTTAACAACATTTCACTTTGATCACAAGGAAGCTGATCAGAGTTCATATCAGGTGTTTAGTGCAGAAAGCTTGAGTAAAGTGGAGACAGCCTTCTCTCTTTCAACTAGCTTCGAAAAATGATTAAGGGTGCATTCACACCAAACTTGTTTAGTCTGCTTTAATCGAACTATAGTTTGTTTTCCCAGAAAGTTCGGATTTGTATGAGGTGTAAATGCGCAATCATGCTGACCAGAAATGCGAACTCTGGTCTACAAAAACTGAGGCCTCTGTTTGGTTGATATGAACTCTCGTGCAATTGCACATGTGAATGCCAAGCAGGCCGGGACCGCTCCAATAGCAGGAAATGCAAGGCATTCTGGGTAAATAAAACGCAACAACAATTCTACCTCGTTCTGCTGAGGCCATTGCTGCAATGCCTGTCAGGCACATTTGCCAAAGACAACAGACCAATCCAAACATGGCTAAAATCTGATGCCCCTCTATGTTTGTTTGCATTTCACAGAACATGAAATGTCAGTGCTACTTGGTGCAGCGCCACCACAGGCAAGGAGGTAAACATGTTTCTTAACAGCTTTGGTTTATTTGACAAAGAGCTGTGTGAATGCAAAGCGCACCAGCTAAAAAATCCACCGATTTTGAAATTTTGGTCATCAATCAAACTGAGTCTACCGGACTATCAGGTGGGAAAACAACGTAGAGGTCTCATTCACTTGTTTAAAAAAAATTAATTTACTGTGGTTTCTAGTATGAATTAATGCGTTGAGAGTCATTTTATGTGGAAAAAAATCCTCTCTCACTCCTGTTTCGGGGTGTTAAAGTTTGTCAAATCAAATCAAACTTATTTATCAATCGCTTTTCATACAAGAAATTGCATGACAAAGTGCTTTACAGATTAAAATGACCCCACATAAAACCACCTTCCCTTCCCTCCCCCACAGATTTAAAAGCATGGTCACAGTTATACCCCTCACCCCCCAACCCAACTCCCATGCACACACACAGTTAAAAGAAAAAGTAAAAAAGGACATTGGGCCGAGTGTAGATGAACCATGCAAGGAAACGCCGTCAGAGGAGCCATCTGCCCCGGCAGCGGTAGATTAACAGCAGCAGCCGAGGCACCGACACAGGGCACCCAGTGGAGGCAAGGCCAAGACCCCCACCTCCACCCAAGCTCCACCTGGAGAGCACCCAGGGAGTTGTGGAAAATTTATAAAAACTCTGAAAATTCTTGAATAAAAAGTGCACTCTTTTTAGGAGGCCTATAAATTGTGACACATAAAATCTGAGGAGTGCTAAAAACATTTGCATTATATTCAAAAGTAAAATAGATATCAAATAAAACAGGTTTGGCGGAAAGTGTTGATGAACTTATAAAAGCAGTTCCGCCTCCCCTTTTGCTACTCCTCGTAGAATAAGTGAAGTTAAAATTAGGTGGGGAGGCCTCTGTAAGAGCAACAGGGGCATCTGCACTCAGCCAAGTTTCTGTTAAAAATAAAAAATGAAGATTATGGTCTAAAATCAGATCATTTATTATAAAAGTTTTGTTCAGCAGAGAGCGTACATTAAAAAGTGCCATATTAATAGTGATTGGAGATGAAGGGACTGTATGATTTACTGAAAGTGGGGCTTTTGGCAACTTTTTGAGATTATTTGGATTGCATTTGTTCGGTTTATGATTTTTGTCCGCTCTCTGCTGATAATAACAGGTATGAATGAGGTAGAGCAAGGTCCAAGTCCAGTATGTGAGTTACTGTTCAAATCAGGGGTGAGTTCATAGGAGCAGGGACCATTTGCACATCAGGATGTGGCGGAGGAATCAGAGAGGGCAGGGGCAGCTGTGGCCAGTGTAGTTGACAGGGGGGGGCATGGACATGCCAGGCTCAATGTCAGTGTACGAGTGCCTTGTCTATTTAGATGGAGCCCATCTGGTCCAAACAGGTGCTTCCTGCCCCAAAAAATGTTAAAATTGTCTATAACACCAATATTGTGAACGGCGGTGATGGAGGAGAGCCAAGTATTAAGGGATAAAAGTCTGCTAAAACGGCCAATTCCTCTCCCGATAGTGGGAGTGGGGCCAGAAATAAAAACAGAGACATGTGTGTTTTCTAGAAGATTAAAAAGGTGAATAAAATCACGCTTCAGGAGCTCAGTCTGCTGTTTATAAATGTCATTGGTGCCAGCATGAATCACAACTTTACTCACAGATTTGTGATGATCAGTGAGCTGCAGGATCTGTTCGGTAATGTCCGTGACAGTGGCTCCAGGGAAACACAGTGTAAGGGCTCCTCTCATCCTCACGTTTCTGATGATAGAGTCCCCGATGATGAGTGTGGTGGGCGGCGGGTCTGCAGGCGGATGTTTGTGCTGGGCAGAGGATCGCTCACCATCCAGGACTTGCTGTATCCCAGGTGTAGAAGCTTCCCCAGGACTGCAGCGATGTTTAATTGGCGTCGAGGGCTCGTTCCGTGGGTTCGGGGTGAAGTGGAGCACTCCTTGGCGAGTTCTGGCTGCAGCCCGGGGTTTGGCGCGACGTGGGGTGCTGCGGGAGTCCGGCTGTTGCTCCTGCTGCTGGGGGGGATTAGGCGGCGCTCCTACGGAGCTACGGCGACCAGGGGCTGTCAGAGGAGGGAAATCCGCATCCAGGGCACTGAAACGGTTTGATAGAGGCAGGCAGGTTGGAGGAGAGCGGTGGCAGCTGCTCCAAGCGCCTCCACCGCGGCCTGGCCCAACCGTTAACCGGGCACCCTGGAGCACCGGAGTGGAGCTGATGGGGGCTTTTGGTTTAGCCCGCTGCTGGAACCAGCGGTCCTCCTCTGCTGCAGATGTTACACGGGCGTTTGGCACCCCGAGTCCGCCTGGAGGCCCAGCGATGGATCCTCCCCCCACAGCTTCGCCGGGCTGGCAGGGAATGGTTTCCACCAGCTGTGCACTGCTGGCGGCGGCGAAAGTCCGACCGAAGATGATGTCCACGTCGCGCTCATGGTCCTGGATTTGGTGGAGTGTTGAGATCCTCTGCTCCAGCTCCAGAACCCTCTGGCTAAGTTTTGCACAGCCATCACACCCAGGACTGCAGGTGAGTGGAGGCATGGTGGGGGAGAAGTAATCTGCGCTTCCCACCGATTAAAACGATCCAGAAAAAAACGTCCTGGTTATTAATAAGTCAGTGGTGTTTAAAAATCCGTCAAAACCGGGCAGAGGAGTGGGTGGGCAGAAAATGACGGGATTACAAGTCTTGCTCATTAATATTCATGATATGCAAATGTCTCGACTCTAATTGGCTAACAGCAATACTGTGGCAAATCACTCTTATTTTACCCTCGAACAAACAACTAACCTAGGGTTATACTTCGCTGGTTGTGTAAGACAAATTCCAACCGTCTTCTTTTGTGGGTAAAAAAATGCTGACATGTTATCTCCACAAATAACATAAGCCTACGAACGTGTTCCGCCATATTGTGGAATTGCAAATGGTTAGCTTCTACGAGCAGAGACGTGCTCAATACAGCCTTCCTGTGGTGAGGGGAGGTAGGAGAGGCCATAAATATTAATGTTCCCTATGATGGTTTGAAGAAATTCTTCATGTGCAACTCAGAGTGACCAATTGTATTTAAAAAGAACAAATAATTCAGTTTCTTAGTGAACAAGACCTTTAAAATAAAGCTAACAAAGTGATAATTTTTCTACAAAACTGAGAGAAATTACTTTCTTCAAACCTAGAGCATTACATACACTGAACAAAAATATAAACGCAACACTTTTGTTTTTGCTCCCATTTTTCATGAGCTGAACTCAAAGATCTAAAACATTTTCTGAATACCCAAAAGACCCATTACTCTCAAATATTGTTCACAAATCTGTCTAAATCTGTGTTAGTGAGCAGTTTTCCTTTGCTAATCCATCCCACCTTACAGGTGTAGCATATCAAGGTGCTGATTAGACAGCATGACTGGCCACAATAAAAGGCAACTCTGAAATATGCAGTTTTGCTTTATTGG
The DNA here is from genome assembly GCA_963556495.2 of Valencia hispanica. NCBI lineage: Eukaryota > Metazoa > Chordata > Actinopteri > Cyprinodontiformes > Valenciidae > Valencia > Valencia hispanica. The sequence continues at coordinate 24,901,040 of OY747708.1, forward strand.
GATAGTCGTGGGGGTTGGCCAGAAAACCAGTGAGTATCTGGGGTGATCACCATTTGCCTCACACAGTCCAACACATCTTCTTCGCATAGAGTTGATCAGGTTGTCGATTGTGTCATGTGGAATGTTGGTCCACTCCTCTTCAATAGCTGTGCGGAGTATCTGAATATTGGCAGAAACTGGAACCCACTGTTGTATACGCCGACCCACAGCATCCCAAACATGCTCAATGGGTGACATGTCCAGTGAGTATGCTGGCCATGCAAGAGCTGGGATCTTTTCAGCTTCCAAGAATTGTGTACAGATGCTTGCAACATGGGCCCGTGCATTATCATGCTGCAACATGAGGTGATGGTCGTGGATGAATGGCACAACAATGGGCCTCAGAATCTTGTCACAGTATCTCTGTGCATTCAAAATCCTATCAATAAAATGCACCTGTGTTTGTTGTCCATAGCATATGCATGCCCATGCCATAACCCCCCAGCCACCAAGGGCCACTCGATCCACAACATTGACATTAGCAAACTGGTCACCCACTCGACGCCGCACACACTGTCTGCTATCTGCTATCTGCCTTGAACAGGGAAAACTGGAATTCATCCATAAACAGAACGCCTCTGCAACATGCTAGACAGCAATCGAATGTGAGCATTTGCCCACTCAAGTCGGTTATAACAACAAACTGCAGTCAGGTCCAGACCCTGATGAGGACGACAAGCATGGAGATGAGCTTCCCTGAGACGGTTTCTGACAGTTTTTGCAGAATTATGCAAACCAGTTGTTGCAGCAGCTGTCTGGGTGGCTGGTCTCAGACAACCATGGAGGTGAACATGCTGAATGTGGAGGTCCTGGTCCTAATCTTCAGTTGTGAGGCTGGTTGGATGTGCTGCCAAATTCTCTGAAATACCTTTGGAGACGGCTTATGGTAGAGAAATGAACATTCATTTAACGTGCAACAGCTCTGGTGGACATTCCTGCCGTCAGTATGCCAATTGCACGGTTCCTCAAAACTTACGACATCTGTGGCATTGTGCTGTGTGATCAAACTGCACATTTCAAAGTGGCCTTTTATTGTGGCCAGCCTAAGGCACACCTGTCCAACATTCATAATATTACGTTGATATGTACCTCGATATGCCACACCTGTGAGGTGGGATGGATTTTCTTAGCAAATGAAAAGCACTCACTAACACAGATTTAGATTTAGTAATAGGTCTTTTGTGCATATGGAAAATGTTTCAGATCTTTGAGTTCAGCTCATGAAAAATGGGAGCAAAAATAAAAGTATATTTTGTTCATGTTTTGTTTAGAATGGCCTTTTAAACTGCATTATTTTATTTATTTATTTATACTTAAACTTCCTTTGGAACCCAGTTCAGGGCTTTGTGTTCCGAAACAGTCCGAAACATCGACATTGTTCTCCCTGAGCTACTTTAATTTGCCGCTATTCTTAGGGCAATTGTCCATCTGAAGCGTTAATTTGTGTTTAAAGGGGCTATATGCAATTTTCTTAAATTTAAACTCGTGACTGACACCTGTGGCCAAAAAACGGAACTGCTCTTCCTTTCTGCTCGCTCTTGCAGCGCGCGCTCGTACGCCGGTAGTTCTCAATCTTCTTTCTTTTTCGGGCACTTGTCAGGGGTTAAACTTTTTTTAACGTCTCATGTGGAGTTACTGTTTGTCAGAGTTGTCCTTGGTCTCTTCTGTGAATTCGCACAATCCATTGAACTGCTTGCGAGTGCTGACTAGCGGTGGTGGCAGAGTGATCTGAAACATTTAACATGAACGCGCTTGACGTCACATCTGCAGACAGCGCGGGAAAATCCGACCCGACAGAAAATAGAAAAAATTGGATACAGGCTTATAGGTGCACCCACTGTCAGCTGACAAGGTGTCAGTGTGCTCATCAGGAGATGTTTGAGTCATAAATAGTCAAATAAAAAGGCTATTGTTAAATTTATTTTGGGGAAAAAGTTGCATATAGCCCCTTTAAGCTTTGACTTCATGGCTGATGTTTAGAGATGTCACATCAATATTACAACATAATGTTCTTTCCTCATGAAGAAAAAATATTTTGCTAAGTCCACTAGTCTCTCCTTCAACACGATGTCCACACAACATGATGATGCAGCTCCCGTACTTCACATTTGGGATTATGTTCTCTGGCTTGTGAGTTTAGTTTGAGAACACAGGGCATATCTCTAAAAAGTAACGTCTTTTTCTCTGAGTGCATTTGCAAACTGTAATCTGGCTTTTTGTCTTGCTTTTGGAATAATGGCTTCTCCCTCTCTGAGCATTTTTTTTTTATATCTCATGCCAGCACAAGACTTGTTTCACTGTAGTGAATACACTCTTACCAGGCCAGCTTCAGCCAGCATCATCACAGGGTTATTCTCTTTTGATCTGGAGTTGATATGTACGTTTCACACCAAATCACATCTATTACAAAGAATACCCTCCCTGAATAGTGCAATGGCTGGACATTTTCATGTTCATATTTGGGTATAATTGTTCGAAAAATTATATTATATACTGTAATTGTTTTTCCATGATGCAGCGTTTGTGCCTCCAGTTAATTCAAATGTTGTGAATCTAAAATCAGAATATTGTGAAGCTTTGGAAACTAACAAAGAAATTAGATAATTGTACAGACTTGATAAATTATTTAAAGGGATAATAACCTTAATGTGTGCCTCTATTCTGGCTTTAGCAAATAGAAACACATGTGGTAATCCTAAACTTTAGTCTGATTTTAAGTCAATGAGAAGATTATTTATTTTAAACTTAACTGCTTTGTTCTTTTGACAACCTATAAACAAGTGTGCAAGAATCACTGAAATGCATCAAAGTTTGTCTTTGTAATGTGGTAAAATGTAAAAAGGCTAAATGGGTAGCGATACAAGTTACTGTATGATTCATGGTTTATATTCTGCACAACAACTCTTTATTCAGGAGACAGCTATGCATGCTTCATGCTGTTTTCCCAATGGCTTTTTTTGAATTATCACTTGAAATGGGAACATCATAAAGAGAGTTGTAAGACACGATGAGTACACTGTGCTTGTTTTGTTCTTTAATTGTAGGTAAAACAACCTAAACCATTTCAGGTGGATTAAGGCTGTACCTGTGGCATGCAGGTTATCACTCTCTTTGATTAACCTGCCCTTACACAGCATAAAGGTGCTTGGGATCACTGCTATCATGGAAAACATCACAGATCTCATTATGTGCAAACAAAATGTAGAAGACATATTGATACACAATTTCATAGTAGTAAATCTGATTAAAAGTTCCCTTCAGTTTTGACACACAGCATCTCTCAGCTCAGCACCCCACAGCATTACAGCTCTTTCTAAGTCTCATTTGCTGCATCTCACAACAGAAAGTTTCAGGACTTATTATATCCCATTATTACAGAGGAGACTGTTACTGGTGACTATTTAACATTTACACACCATGGGGTAACTTAATTCTAACAGCAATGAACATCAATCTTTTTACACGTATACACTTTATTTCTTTTACACATTGAATTACATTTTCTGCTGCATGTTTCCACTATTGAAACTTCAGGGTAATTTAACCAGATCTTTTTCTGACAGGGTAATCTGTCTGCCCGCTCCTCTCAGCCACCGTGTTTCTGTAAACAATTGGCCCTTTAAGGAATCAGCTAAAGACATCCACATATCTCGACTGCTTCAGCAGAGAGTAGCGTCACTGATCAGCACAAAAAGGCACCCAGAGCAGCAGAAATAACAAAAGATCGACACCGAAGAAGCCAGGCTTGTTGTTGTGTTTCTGTTTGCTGTTGTTATAAATTGCTTCACCAGCAACTCTTCCTATTTTTACAAAGCCTGTTTAGCAGCGTCTGCTCATTTTCCTCAGAATTACAACCAATCAGCGCATCTTAACCACAGCTCCCTCCCAGCAACTCGATCGGGCCAATCTGAGTACACACCCCCAGTCTGGTACTCCGTTGCTTCCTGAAATGGCCCTGAAAATGGTCCTGTTGGCTCAGCTTAGTGTAGTGGAGACATGCACATACTGGGAAGATCCGGTCAAATTACCCTGAAGTCCGATAGTGGAAACTCGCCTATTGGCTGATGTATATGGTGTTAAAAGGACAATTGTATTTATTTACACTTGGTGTGAGAATTTGTGCATATTTTAGGATTGTTTTGTTAGATGTAAAAGTAATTTAGTTTGAGGTTATGATTATTTAAGATGGAGTGTTACTGTTTAAGATGCACTGTCACATGGGTGATTCCAGAGTGGAGAGGAGTTCTATAGTATAAAAGGCGCCATTTACCATCAAACTGTGTTGCTGGTCAGAACTCTGCAACGTATGTGAGCAAAAATAATAAAAAGAAAAGCTGTATCTACTGAAACTTTATTTCGTCATTTGTGCTTCTCTGCCTCCTACCACCAAGGGGTCCAGCTTAACATCCATCATTCTCCACTAATCCAGCATCTACTACTTGCGTTTTTCTGCCGGAGCCATTCTCTTCTTCATATTAGGCTCACTCAGTTAGGATGTCTTCTGAGTAATTCAGCAGTTTATGACCTTTCATAAAGAGTCTAATATGAGCTACTGTTCATTAGCAATTTCAGAGGCTAGTATCTCTGATTAACTAATCAGTGATGCTGATGAGATCAGCATGAGAGCCACTTTAATCATACCACATAAGGTTTTTTCCCCCTCATGTAAAGACAAATTTAAGCTTCTTGCTCTTTTCCAGCCTTACTGACCTTTATGTCTCAGTCCAGATAGATTAAATCCCTCTTTACTTAACTGCAGTTGTTCTAAGGATATGGGTATTTATTCCTGTGTAATAGACATGTTTTCCATCAGTGTTGACATACAGACACAGTCCTTTACATGTTAGAACCACAAACTTTATTGTAATTCAATAGAAATGAATGTGATAAGGCAAAACAAAGTAATGCCTAATTGTAAAATGAAAGGAAAATAATCTATTTTAAATTCTTTTTTAAAGCAAAACGCATAAACATAAATAATTCCAGTAAAATATGTTAAGTGTGTGGTGTCAAAATGTAAAAAATAGTTATTGTGGTGTAAATATAAAAATACAAGGTACTGTAAAAGTGATGGTGCCCAAATCATGGCCATCTGTCAGTGGAAAAGAATTTAACTTGATCAACTTATTAGGCTGGATGGTATGAATTTACAAAGCTGTGCAAGCTATTTTTTCACCCAAGTACAGCCTTGTTGGAAGTCCCCCCCACCCCCCGACTTGCAGCCATTTGTCTTCAGCATGACAAGGGTGCCCTTTGAAAACACACATGTGGTACGAAACTGGGTCACGACTTTTGCCTGAGTGCATTAGAAAATTATGGATGATCTGTATATCTTGTTGTGAACCATGGAAAGAATACTAATGGCTGCTGACATTTATCATATAAAGATGTACAAGCGCACCAGACAGTGGGATAGCTAACCAAAACCTTGTTACTAAAAATTAATAATAATAAAAAAATCAAAGATCGCACAGTCTTGAGACGTGTCCAGACATGTCAGTGGTAATGACTTCTCTAGAGAGGAACTGCTCGGGATGGTCTCAAAAACACCAGCATCTTCTGTTTTGATGTCATGGAAAATATTGCATCTATTGAGACTTTATGCCACTGAAACAAAGATGTACATAAGTATAAGAAATAGAGAGATAATGATGTCGTTCTGTATCAAATTGAGAAACAATCTTCGTGGTGTTTTTTTGTCTTTTACTGCTCTGGAGAACAAGTAGCCTCACACCTTTCAGACATGCAACACTCTGAAGGTTTGCTTCACTGTGGAGAAGGATTCATAAGGAGTCCAAACACACAGTTCAAGGCTTTGCAAGAACTCCTTCATTAGGAGAGAATATCCTAAGCTTAGGGCTAAGAGTGCCTGTCACAGACTTTTCTGCTCAATGAAACAACTTTAAAAATCCATCATGCTAACATATAATTGGTTGACAGATTCCATAGAATTATGTAAGACATCTTAGGTGCATAATTCCTTTGTAGTGGAAACAAAAAAAACTCTCCTATGCATCCCGCAAACGTTTTTTCCTGTATTGTTTTGTTCTATTTGTTAAACGCTACCTTATGCATTCATTAAAATGACTCCTGAGTCACTTACAAATGGGTCCTGGATATTTTAGAAGTACACGTGAACCAAGCAAATGCACACTGTTTTAGATTATGTTTCTAAAAACAGAACATTATGGGATACTCTAGAAAACATTCAAACTCTGAACTGTAAAAAAAGTCCAAACTTGTAAAGATGAAGAAGTACATTTATATGCCATATTTATAACTACAAAATATACTTTTCGCACATTAGCTCACATAGACAGCACACACAAGAAGCAGCAACATAAATTCTTCAACATACAAACTTATCAGCTCTGATCATAGTCATGGGAGTTCTTAACTGAAGACCTGCATAAATTATTCTGATACAACACTCCAGGGAGAAGGGAAACTGCACAGAGAAAAAGGATGCTATAATGCAATACATCTAAAAATACATACTTCAGGGTTTCCCAAACAAATATTCATGAGTTAGCTTTTCATTGTGTTTTAGTTTGATTTTTATGTTCTTCATTAGAATTATTATCTGCCTATTTATTTTGCATGTGCATATAGTATAAAAAGAGAAAAGTAAAATAATAATAATCCAATGTTTCATGCTGTGAACTACTGGAATGAAAATCAACAATGGTTTGATCCCAGTCACTATTTCTGATATTTCAAGATAATAAACTTCCTTCTGAGCAAAGTTACACCTTCACATTGAAGTGAAATATTTGTGCTGCAATATTATTTTTGGCCTCTAGATGAGGCTCAAGCTAAAGGTTATATTGCTGCTCATGGTCTGACTCTAACTTCAGGGTTGTTGTCCTGCTGAAAGACCCACTTTTGGTATAGTATTTGCAGCTTTTACCAGGTATCTTTTGCCACCATCATGTTAAACCATGTGGGTGTGTTTAAGGTGATATGCAGAGCTAGTTGCACCCCCACACACAAACGTTTAGCATGGAAACTAATGACATCACATTAAACAAGTTACATTATGGTTTTATTTGACCAGATTATTTTCACATGGTTATCTACTTGCAAGCTACAAACAGAACCACGAATGACTTTCTTTCAATGATGGCGTTGTTCTTGTCAGTTTTTAAATAAATGTCATCATGGTCGGATAGTGGAGCTCCATGAGATGTTCAAAAGCTTAGGATATGGCTTCTGCATAATTTTCTCCCTGACTTATCTGTTATGCTTGTTGGTCTTCATAATACGGCTTGTTTAATTATGTTCTCTAACAAACCTCTAAGGCTTTCAAATAAAGTAGCAGTATTCATACCGACATTGGTTGAACTACATTTATTTTGGAGGTATCAGAATAAATAGGCACATCCCACTTTTTATGGGAAATGGCCGGCATTTGTATAGTGCTTTTACAGTCAGAGGACCACAAAGCACTTTACACTAGATTCAGTCATTCACCCATGCATTTACACACTGATGGGGGCAAGCTACTTGTAATTGTAGCCACAGCTGCCCTGGGACACACTGACGGAGGCAAGGCTGCTGGACACAGGCGCCGCCACCGGGCCCTCTGACCACCACCAGCAGGCCACAGGGTGAAGTGCCCAGGAAGATGACAACTGAAATGGACAGAGCAGGGATTTGAACCCGCAACCCACTGATAACGGGACAAATTCCTAACACCTGAGCCACAGTGGCCCCATCACCATTATCATTTTGTTTGTAAAAAAAATCTAGAAAATAAATCATCTTTATCCTTCTACCTTCCACTTAGGCACTACTTTGTATTGGCCTGCCTCATAAAATCCCCAGAAAATATAGTGTTATTTCTGGTTGTAACGTAATAGAATGTAAAAAAAGTTCAAAGGTGTCTGTGCTACTGGACCTCCAGCAGTGAGTCTGCAGTTTTAGAAGCTACAGATCAGCTTTAACAGCATAACTTAAAGGTCTAGGAGCACTATTGTAGTTCAAGCATGTCAAAAAGCAACAATGTATCTTTATCCAAAATGTAAAATGATGCAAAGCTTGACTTCTGTCAGCAGAAAAAAGTCACAGAACATTTTACAATAGTTCATTAATGGAGCATTGAGCCTTTAAGGAGACAGGATGAGACAAAAAGACAACAGATCAGAGCAGAAACAGCTTCAGGACTGGGATAAGCCATCTTGTGTATGTCAACATTTGCATTGGGTTAATAGTACCACTGGCAACTAATAAAGCCACATTAACAAAAGCCTGACTGTGGTCCTTCCCATAGTTAGACGTTATAATTTTCTTCCATTTCCAGGGCGAAGCCAAACATCTAAAGTAGATCTCTCATACATCATCCTTGCAGTGCAAGGCAAGAGTTATTGTTTCATCTGACAGCACGCTTTGCTTGTTTTTCATCATAACAACCTACACATCTCTTCCTCCTGTCTGCAGCAGGAGACCTGTGTAATTACATCCACAGCGTTCCTCTCTGCCCTACGGTTGATATCACCGCTGACATCCACTCACACAGCCCCTCCTTTCCCTCTCTCTCGCTGCATCTTTGTTTATTGGAAAGCTCTTGCACTGCCAGTGTGCGGTCCTGCTTCGTCATGTGTGTAGAGCATTGGAGCAGATGGGGAAGCAAAGGAAGGGGCAGAGATGAGAGAGGAGGAAGAGTGCGGTAGGCAGCTAAAGACGGAACTGTTCTCCACGTGAAAAGAACCAGACAGTAGGAGACGACAGGGATATTTTTTTAAAGGTTGAACTGGTGGCTAACTCTTTCTGGTAAGTGGCATTTAAATAAATGTGCTTTATTAGATAGTAGTGTCGTATGATTAAAACAAATTTCAAAGTCTTAACATCCTCAAAGGTACGAATTGTTTTAAAAAACAGATTGTTGAAGAACTCATGCTTCTCAAAATTGGACTGAGAATACACAGAACATAGTGTTTCAGATCATCAGACCTCCCTCCCTATGAGTGAGGGCTCAAAGCTCCACCAATCCACCTTAAATCCTCTCAGTGACTTTATCAGATCCACCTGTCACACTTTGTGGGCTCTAGATACAGCTGGTGCTCACATAAGCAAATAAGTCTCTGAACAGATAATTTTGTGTTTGACTGTTATTGTGGTAAAGCTTATGTGCAAATGTTGGAGTTGGTTTCTTTGAGCTTTAAAGCCCAGAAGGCCTCTCAATCAGGGAAAATAATCATAAAATTTTAATAGAAAGAATCAGTGGATTCATTTGAGATAATTATATAGATTTCTGTAACGGATTAAGACAGCGGTTGTGTATTATATTATTATTTATTCATACTACAGTATATTAAATATCTATTTTAACTCTATACTGCAAAAGGCACAGCGGAACAGGAGTCAAAAGTCGGTCTTGAAGTAGTTCCAAATGGCCATCTGAATAATGATAAGGTTCTTCTCTGTTCTCTGATCCAATCCCCACAAAAATATTTGTAGGTCTAATGTTGGGTTAACTCCCCAACTTCTGTTCTAAAACCACAAACCTAGTATTTTCATCCAAAATGTAACCCAGCAGTTCAAAATTGCTGATAAATGTGATAAATTCCTTACACTAATTCACTCTGACCAGCCGATGAGCAGCAACCAATTCAGTAATACTTAAATGAACAATAGCAACAAACTGCATTCTCCAAATACAAACTGTTGCATCATAATGATTATAAACAAGGAGGTACCTCCTTTAACTGAATCGTTTTGAGGAGGAGCAGCGGCTCAACGCTGAGCTCTCCCAGATGATTGGGCTCATTCCAATCTCTCTAAGGGTGCCAGCCACCCTGCAGAGGAAGCCCATTTAGGTTGCTTGTGTATGGTGACTAAAGGTGAGAGTCAAAACATGAACAGTGAGGTAAATCCAAACCTTTTCTTGGGCTCAGTTCTTATTTCGCTACAACAAACCAGAGTAATGCCCTCCTGACTGCAGACAAGGCTGGTGCCTATCTCCACCATTCATCGGCCGAGAGGTGGGATACACCTTGGGCAGGTCACCAGTTTTTTAGTGATCATTTACAAACATTTTAAATAAACAAAAGGCAAAATGATATGGATGACTTTAAGACCATCTCTTAATGCTCTTCGACAGTAATCCACAGCCTTACTGTGAGGAAAATGTTGGCACCCACAGCTGCAGCAGTGCATCAGACAGTTCACATCAGCAAAAACAAGTAGTTTTGTGGAACAATCAAAGATCTGCAAGTGGAAAAAAATACAGAAGTTCATGTGTGATTAGAAATTCACAAGTGATTACTGATATGATTGCAGCAACCTAGCAGTGGATCTGCAGTGGTTGATTGAGTTTTTAAAATGCACTTCGCTTTAAATTAGCTGTGCATTTGCTACGTGTGGGCAACCACCAAGGCCAGTTCATCATTTGGAATGGATTGATGCTTTACATGAGATGTATTTATGTAGCTTAGAGGAAATCTAGGATTTCTCAAATCTATCTATCCGTCCGTCCATCCGTCCGTCCACAGTGAGACAAAAAAAATATCTGCCAGCCTAGTATTTGTGCAAGTTGTCCAACTTAAAAAGATCAGAGTCTGTAATTTTCATATGTATATGTACACCAAAAATCCAGGAAATCACATTGCATGATTTTTGAAGAATTTATTTGTATAATGGTACAGAAAATAAGTATTTGGCCAATAACAAAAGTTCATTTCAATCCATTGTAAAGTAACCTTGGTTGGCAATGACAGAGAACAAACGTTTCATGTAGGTCTTCACTAGGTTTGCACACACTGTAGCTGGTATTTTGGCCCATTCTTCCATACAGATCTTCTCTAAAGCTGTGATGTTTTGGGACTGTTGCTGTGCATCACATACTTTCAACTCCCTCCACAGATTTTCTATTGGATTGAGGTATGGAGACTGGCTAGGGCACTCCAGAACCTCAAAATGCTTTTTACGTACCCACTTCTTTGTTGACCGGGCAGTGTGTTTGGGATCATTGTCATACTGGAAGGTCCAGCCAAGTTTCATCTTCAATGCTCTCACTGATGGAAGGAGGTTTTTGCCCAAAATCCCACGATACATGACCTCATTCATCCTTTCCTTAATAGGGATCAGTCGTCCTGTCCACTTTGCAGAAAAGCAGCCCCAAAGCATAATGTTTCCACCCCCATGCTTCACAGAGGGTATCTGGTATCTGGTCTTGGCCAAGGTGGAGGTTGGAGTCTGACTATTTGAAGGTGTGGACAAGTGTCTTTCATACAGATAACGAATTCAAACAGGTGCCATTAATAAAGGTAACAAGTAGAGGATAAAAGAGCTTTCTAAAGAAGTAACAGGTCTGTGAGGGCCAGAATCTTTGATTTTTTTTGTAGTTGATAAATACTTATTTTCTGTATGATTATACAAATAAATTCCTTAAAAATCATACAATGTGATTTCCTGGATTATTTCTTTACATTCTTTCTCTCACAGTTGAAGTGTATCTATGATGAAAACATTTTTGTCACTCTAAATTGCTTCAAATCTACACACTTTTATTATCAGACAAAGATAATATAAATAGTAAGAAAATTTAGCTTTCAAATTAGGATTTTATTTATTAGGTGAAAAAAGCTATCCAAACCAACCTGGTCCTATGTTAAAAAGTAACTACCTCTTTACCTACCTTTTGGAAGCCACAGATGCAATGGATGAGTCTTCTAGATTTCTGTAGAGGAATTAAGGGTCATTTTTCTGTGCCAGATTTTTTTTATTTTAGCTGCATTAAAATGTTACTGGGCTTTGACTATGCCACTCAACACCTTACTGGCTCGAATTCGGATTACTTTTCACATAGGAGCAGGTTTATTCTGATATTTTGTTTCACATTAAAAAGAAATCATTATTTGAAAAGAGTTACTTTTGTTAATAATATATCTGAGTCATTTAGCTGGTACAAAAAGCAAAAACAGGAGAAATCCTTGAGGGGTGGGGCGTGTTGTACTATTGTATTTTCTGACTTTTTCTGACTTTCAGCAGCAGCATTTTAGGGAGGAATTTTGAAAGACTGGATTAACAAAGTAAAATCATGTTTGACTTCAGTTTGAATGGATCAAAAGTGATTGTTGATAAAACTGTTTTGTTTAATAAAATTGGTTGTACAAAACAAAATATGTAAATGAATTTCAGTGACTTCAAGTTAATGACTGAAATTATCACTGGCTTTTTAGAAATTTTATTGTAAAAATGTTTGTTAATTGTTCTGTTTGTTTTTTACAGATGCCTACTGCATTTCATGAAATCAACTGGCGTATTTGCACAGCCTGTGGAGCACTTCTCTGAGGGCAGCAAGGCTAATTTCTGTTGACTTGTCGTGCATCACCTTACAGGAGCTACTAAGATGATCAGAGCCATCTTTCTCCTCTGCCGGGAAACATGAAGGCAAACTCTCAGCTGTTGCTTCGTCTAAATGATGTGCCAAGTCTGCAGAGCTGATCATGAGTCAGATGTTTTTTTAAACTCACTTTATGTATGTATAAAGATTAAATAATATCAGGTGTTTTATATGTATAAATAAGATACATGCATACCATCTAATAATAATAATAATAAAAAGGTATGTTATACATCTTATTCATATTGGACCTAACTAACTGCAGGACTATAGAACTTAGTTAGGTCCATCTGTGGCTATGAGTATATATGATCCTGGAGATTAAATTTTTTACAACTGAATCTCAGCAGTTCAGCGTTCATCATGGAAGCTGTAGAAAACTCCACAGGATTATCCACAGCTGCCTTGGTGGCCATTGCATGCAACACATTCGTTGCCGTCCTCCTTCTCCTGCTCTGCTTGATTGTTTACCGAGCCTGCGGCGTCCCTTCAAGCCCAGAGAGACTGCCTGTGTTAGCGCCGAGTGAAGCAGAAACCCAGAGGATGAACACGCACAAGTACCTGTTGACCTCTTGACTGCAGAACGATGAGTCAAATGTAGCCACAAGTGAGAGTCGATGCCTGCCTCTACAGAAGCACTGCTTGAGGAAGTATGAGGACCGAATCTAAAAGGGAAAATACAGACTGTCTTTTCTTAATCTTACTTTCACCCAGCCATCCCTTAACAAATCTAATCCTTAGTGTGACAAAGCACAACACAGAATGAAATTATAATTGTACAAGTGACTGCATAACATAGCATTCCACATCTAACCTCATAGTGTGACTTGGAAAAAAAATGAAAGCTAGTGTCTGGTAAATAACTGGACTTGAGAGCTTATATGCAGTATATGCATTTTATTGACATCCAACTATTCCTTGCTTAAGTTTGATCAGAACAAGATTTACTTAAAATATGTGCCCTATTCAACATGTCCTTCACTCTGACATCTGCTTCAGGCTGGAACAATGAGCCACTCATGCTGGACTGAGTCACAGAGGGAATGATTGTAAGCTACCAGAGGGACTCTGCCAATGTTTCCTGCACTGCACCAAATATATTCATCCTGCAAAATGTAAACAGTTTATCTGACCCTGTAACTTAACATTTAACAAAGCATGTAGCATTGTCTAAGGACTATCATATGTACCTTATAGTTTACAGTCATCTGGAGTCTTTCCTGATATTAAGGTTGCACCTATTAAAAAGAAAGTAATTGAAGTGGTTTCTGACCTTTTTCTAAAAAAATAATAATCAAGTATTCCACCATATAATCTTAAAGAAATAGTTAAGGATTTTTTTATTGTAGTTATGTTTAATGTTTTAAGCAGTTCTTACCTTTAGTTAGCTAATCTCAAAGCATCTTAATTTATTCTTAAACCAGATTATTTGGACCAGTAGGCTAATGTTTGGTCTAGCCCAAAGTTGTTCGGGTCCATAAGTCAAATTTCAATTGATGCCCCACTTTCAACTAAACCCTTCGTAATCATGCTGTGCTTGATTTGTCTTGGTAGACGGAGCCCATATCAGAGAATGGTGCGACCCCGAGTTGAAGGTGTTCTTGTTGTAAGTCAAAGACCCACTAGGATTCGGGACATTTTGTGGTTCTGCTGGAGGTTTCTTCCTGTTTAAAAGGAAATCACTGATTTCCATTTTCAACACATTGAGCATAGAAAACTTTTTATAGTTAGGTATTATGAACTTCATTTGACCGCATTATACAGTGGACCCCTAGTATTTATGAGGATAGAGACCACAACCCACCCCGAATTAAACTGCATACTTGAGATCCCTTCTAAGAACTAATAACTGCTTGGCTTAATAGTTAATAGTTGAAACACCAAATATACCTTAATTATGCAATAATATGCACAGTGAAAACCATATTAGCACTACTATCTACAGTCTTCCTTATGTCCACTCCTGGGATTACAGCTAGATAGGTGTCACGGAAAATAAATCCAGCTCCTTGAAGTGCTACAAAATAATCCACAAATAATTTGGAGTCACATTCCACAGAAAAATCTGGTAATATGATATATAGGTATTATTTGTACTGCAACTAAACTGGATACTGACCCTCAGAACAGTATAGTTACTACCAACTTTCCCAGTCGAAAATCCAACTTTAGTGAGTTTTCTTTACTGGGAATTTGGAAGATCTAACTTTGAAGAACAAAATAAATGCACCTTTATTAAAGGAGCAGGCTCAACGTGTTTTTTTTTTTGTTCACTAGTAACCACAGAAAAAAAATGCTAATCCTAGATTACACATTTCCTGAGGTCCCATCTCAGACACAAGCAGCAGAAATGATCTGAATATGAATTACATATTTTTGTTTGCATGTATATTATATGTGAGTATGTAAATTATTTTATCTGCATTCAAGTACTCTTGGGCTGCAAAGTTACATTTTACCTCAGTCTGGCAATGGCTGAAGCAGACAGCTAGGCTCAGAGGAACCATGACCAAAGTGGATGTGTGGTGTCTTAGAACAACTTCAATCGCAATAACTTCATAGCAGTTTATTCACAAGCTATTTTATAAACCTTTAAGTTGTCCTGTTCGCCTTGAATGGTTAAGTACACAGGAGGCGAAGATTGCTTACACTGAAAATGGAGGTAGAAGGAAGTGGACCATCAATGATAGTCTAGTGTGAAACATGATAAATGGACTGAATTTATGTCGCGCTTGTCTAGTCATGTTGACCACTCAAAGCTCTTTACACTGGAGCCACATTCACCCATTTGCACTCACAAACGCGCACACACTCATGCACAGATACAGAGCTCGGTAGGCAACTTGGGGTTAAGTGCTTTGCCCAGGGGCACATCGACATGTGAGAGGAGGAAGCTGGATTTGACCCTCTGATTGCAAGACAACTACTCTACCTAGTGAGGGACAGTCGCCCATGTATTGAGAATGCAACGTGTAAAGCAGAAAGCCAAAGTGGTGAAGTTGAAAGTATTTGCAGTCCAAAAATATTAGTTTTTCCAAATCTAAACCACAATTTCTTTTTTACTCAGTTGTTTGTTACATGCTCAACAATCTACTAAGCACTACATATTTTAACAAAATGAACAAAGTCATTGGATTTTTCAGGAATCCTTATAGATCAGCAACATGAAAAGTAAAGTATCATGTCCGTTTGTTAGACTCTTATCCGATAAACATATACATTTCATGAAGTTATTCTTTTTTTGAGTTGATTAAGCTCCATTTTGTTTAGCCCATTTTCAGCAATAAGATTAGAAAATTTGAGTGAGTCTTCCTATAAAACACCTGCTGAATTTTGCCATGTTTAATACACAACTGGGCTAAGTCACTAAATCTTTGTAGTCCTAGTTACTGTGAAATTAAGATAAAAGAGAAATAACTTGATTAATATAAAATTGATACTATGTGTTTTCACCTTTCTTTAAAAGGCCACACATCAGTTGAACAGCTGTAAAAAAAAAAGCAATATTTCCATTTGCTCAAACCTCTTTTGCTGGCAGGCCAAATTTGCACCATATTTTAACTGCAGCTGAGGGCTACACAAAGTCATTCTGAGAACCACAAATGGCTCTTGAATCGCACTTAGGGCACCCCTTATGTAAAGCATTTCTACTCAGTAACTAAGTAAAACAAAAACAAAAACGCAAAATAACTGTTGTTTTACATCTCTATTTTTATATCAAACAATTACTTTGGCACGAAGTGCTTTACATGTTCTGTTCCCAGAATGTATTTCACACAGAAAGATCACTGGTTCCGTAATACCTACTACCTCCAATTTCCAATGTAAATAATCATTGCTTCTGTAAAATGATCATCCAATGCAAACATGACAACGATGAAGACTCTGAGTTAAAGTGCAAATGAAATAGTAAGTAAGTGCCTATAACAATACTATGCCTATAACTCACTTCAACAATGTGAACAATCTCTTTAATATGATTTGTGCAGCTTTAGTTATTTTGATAAGACACCATATGCTTCACATTGATACAGTAGGACAACTGATAAATGCTGCTTTGTTCATATTTCTGCTACAGCTACCGGTATATTTTAAATTATCTGCCATGACGAGAACAATTAGCAAGAATCTTATTTTGAATTTGGGGATCTGTTAAGGAATGAATCATGCTATGTATGTGATCAAAGTAGGACATGAAAGGAAGAACAGCTCCTTGTGAAAGAGAAAAACTGAGTGAAAACACTGTGGAAACATTAGAGCTCCTGGGTGCTTACTGAATTATCTGATTATTAAGACAGGGAGGAATGAAGAGAAATGCAAAATAAAGATGTTTCAAAGCAAAAACCTCCCTGCAGATTGGGAAATAAAAAGCTTCTACAGCCTCTCTGGACCTGTGCCCAAGACAATGTGTCCCAAGCCAAGATAAGCTGTCTGTGATCCACAAGTGCACAATTTATACGTCGATTTGTCTCTGCTCACTTGCAACTCTCCGCCCTTTCTTAGCTTAGCTTGTGCTTTCTTCCAAAGATTTCCTCAGAACCACCTCTAGACCCAGTATGATCCGTCATTTCTCTCTCCAAGAAACCAGTTCATACTCAGCTTGAGCTTCTTCTTCTTCCGTATTCACTCTCAGCCTCTTCCTGTCTGCCCTCTACCTTCCACCTCTGGCGAGCTGTCTTCCTGGATCTTCGACCAACTTCCCAGAAACATCTCCAGACTCCAGTCCCCCTCTCTGGCTCCTCCATTCACCAACTACTGTACAATAAGCCCCTCCAACCTAACCATCCTATCAGTGATCTGCGTCCTGGAACTCACCTCATGACTTACCTCCCTCCAGTGTGTCCTGCCGTTCTTCTTGGTAAAGGTCTTCCTGGTTCCAGCCAGGTTGGAGCCTGGTTCTAGCCATATCACAAACTTTTCAGTAAACCTTTTATATCTGCTTTAGTCTTTGATCCATGTTCTGCATGTGTTCAAAAAAGCAGCAGAAATCTTGACACCAAGAGAACATTTTATCAAACATACAGGTTATGTAAAAAAACAGAAGTTTTTTGCTGCAAACATGGATCAAATAAATGTGCATGTATAAATAAAAAGGAAGCATTGCACCATATGAGAAGCCACACTGGCTGCATTAAACTGCACTTAGCTCAGCGTCTCTCTGCACGCTGAGCACCTTATCCATCTTTGCAACTTCTGCTTCTGAACCCTTGGGTAGCTCCTGGCCCTCCTTGAGCTAAACACACATACGCACACAAAATTAAACATCACTTGATTCTTACCAAGACAAAGCAAGTTAAGGCAATTTATTTGCATAGCACACTTTCAACAACAAGCTAATTCAAGATGCTTTACATGATTAAGAGGTAAAATAAAAATAGCAGTAAAACACAGACAAAGCATATTAAGTAAAAACAGCAAGCAGACACAAAACATATGATACACTCAATTTCAATTCAATTCCGTTTATACATATAGTGCTGATTCACAACAGATGTAATCTCAAGGCACTTTACAAGAAAAGTAATTTCAATACAATCATATAAACATTCCAATTAGTTTAAACTTTTAGTTAGTTTCCTATTTAAGGAATTCCAGCAGATTGCATCCAGTCATTGACTTGAGGTTGCGTCCCGTTGATGCAGACTCCAACCACATCAATCCCTCAGCAATCCCTCATACTGAGCAAGCATGTAGCGACAGTAGAGAGGAAAAACTCCCCTTTAACAGGAAGTAACCTCCAGCAGAACCTGGCTCAGTACGAGCGGTCATCTGCCATCTGGGGGTTTGAGAAGACAGAGCAGAGACACAGAAAGAACAGAGGATCTGATAGAAGAGTACTTTCTAAATTAAAGAAAGTAAAAAGTTGATAACAGGACACAGGGGATGTTCAGCCGCCAAGACAATCATCCCAGTCGATGCCCCCCATCGAAACGGCACTGCAGCTAAGCAGGACACCAGACCAGGTGTACCTTCTATGGAGAGAAAAAACACTAAGAAAAAACACAGTTAATAGTTGAAATAACGGCATATAATGCAACGTGAGAGCAGTAGAAAAGAAAGTAGGAGAATGAAGAAAAGTGGTCAGTCTGTCCACCAGGAGCTTTATCAAAAAGGAAAGTTTTAAGCCTGGCCTTAAAAGTGAACAGAGTGTCTGCCTCACGGACTAAAACTGGGAGCTGGTTCCACAGGAGAGGAGCCTGATAACTAAAAGATCTGCCTCCCATTCTACTTTTAGAAATCCTAGGTACAAGTTATCCTACAAGTAAACCTGCAGTCTGAGAGCGAAGGTCTCTGTTGGGAACATATGTAACAATTAGATCTCTGATTTATGATGGAGCTTGATTATTAAGGGCGTTATATGTAAAAATAAGGATCTTAAATTCTATTCTGGATTTAACATGGAGCCAATGAAGCAAAGCTAAAAAAGGAGAAATGTGATATCTTGTTTTAATATTCATCAGAACTCTTGCTGCAGTATTTTGGATCAACCGAAGGCTTTTAATTACATTTTGTGGACTTTCTGATAGTAAAGCATTACAGTAGTCCAGCCTGGAGGTAACAAATGCATGGACTAGTTTCTTAGCATCACTCCTGGACATGATGCTTTCTAATTTTAGCAATATTCCAAAAGTAAAAGAAGGAAATTCTAGAAACCTGTTTAATATAGGATTTGAATGTCATGTCTTGTTAAAAAATAACGCCTCCAGATGAAGTGATTAACTAAGCAGTTTCTTTTTTAGAGCTTCTGGTCCAAAGACGGCAACTTTTGTCTTGTCAGAATGTAAGACCAAAAAGTTTAGAGTCATCCATGTTTTTATGTCTTCCAGACATGCCTGTAATCTACCTAACTGTCTGGATTCATTAGGATTTATGGATAAATATAGTTGTGTATCATCGGCAATAACTATGGAAATTTATCCCATGCTGTCTAATGATTCTACCCATTGGAAGCATATATATGGTGAAAAGAATTGGTCCAAGCACAGAACCCTTTGGAACTATACAGGTAACCCTTGAGTGTGAAGAAGATTTATCATTTAAATGAACAAACTGGAATCTGTCAGACAAATATGATTTAAACCAGCCTAGTGCTGTTCCTTTGATTTCTGGAACATGTTCAAGCCTTTCTAAGAGAATATTATGATCGACTGTGTCAAAAGCAGCACTGAGATCTAACAAAACCAGAACAGACACCAGTCCATTATCTGAGGCCATGAGAATATAATTAGTAACCTTCCCCAGTGCTGTTTCAGTGCTATGATGAGCTCTAAAACCTGACTGAAACTCTTCAAACAGCTTATTACTGTTTAGATACTCACAAACTTGTTTAGCAATTATTTTCTCAAGGATTTTGGATAAGAAAGGAAGGTTGGATATAGGTCTGTAATTCACCAAGTCATCTTAATCAAGGGGAGGCTTCTTAAGTAAAGGTTTAATTACAGCAATTTTATATTCCTGTGGTACGTATTCATTTACTAAGGATAGATTCATTATATTCAAAATGGGGCCAGGAACCAAAGAGAACACTTCTTTAAATGATTTGGTTGGGATTGGGTCCAACATACAAGTTGAAGGTTTAGATGAGGCTAATATTTTTGATAATTCCAAAAGCTCGACTGAATCAAAACAGTCCAAACACAAATGAGGTTCTACAATTCTCTCCGATGCTGCCTCATTTACTGAGGAAGAAGTAATCATG
Source organism: Valencia hispanica (assembly GCA_963556495.2). Classification (NCBI taxonomy): domain Eukaryota; kingdom Metazoa; phylum Chordata; class Actinopteri; order Cyprinodontiformes; family Valenciidae; genus Valencia; species Valencia hispanica. The sequence goes on from OY747708.1 coordinate 24,921,124, forward strand.
TTTGTGAGGATGCCAATGATTTTATTTTTAATAGAATTAATTTTATTTATGAAGAATCCCATAAAATCATCACTGCTAAGAGCTGGGGGAATAGTTGGCTCAACAGAGCTATGACTCTGTAAATTTGGCAACTGTACTAAAAAGAAACCTAGGATTGATTTTATTCGCCTCTTAATGATGAAAAATATGCTGTTCTAGTTTGTCGAAGGGTCTTTTTATACAGCAGTAGACTGTTATTCCAGGTTAAATAGGAATCCTCTAGATGTGTAGAGCGCCATTTTCTCTCCAACTTCCTAGTATTCTGCATTCAAGTACGCAGTTCAGCATTAAACCAGGGAGTCAGCCTCCTATAGCTAATTATTTTCTTTTTTAAGGGGGCTACACTATCTAATGCCGAACACAATGAGGAAGTAACGCTATGAACCAGACCATCAATTTCTGAAGGGTTAGAGATGGAAGTACTCCCCTCCCCTGTGTTACTCTGAGACGCTGAGGAAAGTAAGAATGGAACAAATTCTTTAAAACTTGTTACAGCATTGTCTGATAAAGCTCTACTATAATGAAATTTTCTTTCAGATTTAAGTTGGTCAGTTAAAGTAAATTCAAAAGTTATTAAGAAGTGGTCAGACAGGACCGGGTTATGTGAGTGGACTGTTATTTCCTCACACTCAATACCGTATGCCAGTACAAGGTCCAAAGTGCGTTGGAAGAGGAAAAATAAGGTTTAGATGTTCAAAAGAACTGTCGCTAACAATTGGTCTGGGATTAATTAGTAAATCAGAATAAAAAATGGTTGCAACTCCTCCTTCTTGCCCAGTACTTCTAGGAATGTGAAAATTGAAATAATTGGAAGGAGTTGACACATTTATACTGACATAATCCTCCTGCTGGAACCAGGTTTCTGTGAGACAAAGCATATTAATTTGCTAATCACAAATCAAATCATTTGCTAACAAAGTCTTTGAGGAGAGAGATCTTATGTTTAATAAACCACACTTAATACATTTATTTTTCTGTTTAGTCAAAGTCGTATTTATCTTTTTAGGATTTTCATGATTTGCTCTTGTTGGATTAAGTTTTAATCCATTTAATTTTGGCCGTGGGCAAGACACTGTTTCTATAGGGTAATGGGGGGGTAACAGTACAGAAGCAGCAGAGAGGTGGGTTAAACTACGACTCTGCTTCCTGGTCTGGACCCTGGGTTGTCAGTGTTTTGGAGGACTAATAAATTCGGCCATATTCCTAGAAAGAAGAGCTGCTCCATCCAAAGTAGGATGGATGCCGTCTCTCCGGATCAGACCAGGATTTCCCCAAAATGTTCGCCAGTTATCAATGTAGCCCACATCGTTTGCAGGACACCACCCAGACAACCATTGGTGGAATGACAGCATGCGGCTAAACATGTCGTCACTGGTCCGATCAGGCAGGGGACCAGAAAATATTACAGAGTCCGATATTGTTTTGGCAAACTTACACACCGGAGCAACACTCATTTTAGTGACCTCCGATTGGCGTAACCGGGTGTCATTACCGCCAGCGTGAATAACAATCTTACTGTATTTACGCTTATCTTTAGCCAGCAGTTTCAGGTAGGATTTGATGTCGCCCATTCTGGCCCCTGGCAAGCATTTGACTATGGTCAATGGTGTCTCTAATGCCACGTTTCTGACTATGGAACTGCTGATTACCAGGGTCAGATTCTCAGTGGGTGTGTCGCTGAGTGGGGAAAATCTGTTAGAAACGCAGATGGGTCGGTGGTGACCCGTGGGCTGGGTTATAGAACTATGCTTCCTACATACCGTCACCCAGCCAGCCTGAGGCTGCGTGGGCTCTACTGGAGGACAGCTAGGGGTTCTGTCCTTGTTGGCTCCGCGTTGGCTAATGGGCCTCGGCTATCTGCTGGTTTTTCAACAGCGTGGAGCAGGGCCTCTAATTCTGATACCCTCACCTCCAAAGCTACAAAAATTTTACATTTATTACAGTTACCATTATCACTAAAGGAGGCAGGGAAGTAACTAAACATCTGACACAGAGAGCAACAGAGGGGAGAAGATTTAGTCTGAGATTGAGAGGTAGAAGGAGAAAGAAGATTAGCCATAGCTGCAATGAAGCTAAGCTAACTAAGCTAGCAATACCTTACCACACAGAGAAAAACCGTGTGAAACACAAGGAGTTCCCAAAACGTAAAGTACACCACCAGAAAATATGTGTTTTACTGTGCTTGTGTGTTAAAATAACTTAGAAAGGCCTCAGCACAAAGAAAACTAGATCAATTCAAGTGAGTCTCAACACCAAACAGCTCCACAGAGTGCAACAGCGACAACAGAAAATGACGCAAAATAGCTTACTCAATCGTACACAGCCAAGCAGCCTCCTGAAAGACGTTAAGTTGAACCATGAAACTCTGAGCTACAGGGAGCCAGTGTAAGGACTTTAGAACTGGGATGATTTGCTCTAATTTCCTGGTTCTAGTGAGGCAATGAGCAGCAGCTTTCTATGGAGGACTACGGGGGTCATTGGAAAAGCAATACAGCATTTTGACGATGAGTGCTTAATTGTGAATTAAAAATATAGATTGCTAAATATAATTTCAAATTCAAAAATTAATCCATACAAAAACAGACCAATTTGAAAAGCATTTTGTAATTACAAATTTTAAATTGAAATATTAAAGAGGAATTGCAAATTGTATTCATTATTTGATTATTTAAAAATGTTTTTCAAATCCTATTTCAAAATGGAGAATTAAAAAACACAATTAATAAATGAGATTGTAAATATCTTTCCTTTTCATACATTTAAAAAAGTTTTTCCCTTTTCTACATCTGTTTTCTCTTTCCGGCTCTCATTTTCAAATCCCTTTTGCAATTGCATTTCCTAAATGGTTTACCCTCTCCTTTTAGCATTCGAGTGACCCTCCTGGTCCCTGAGCACACTGAGAACTCTCTCATTGGTTAGACACGAGCTGTGCAGCTTGGCAAGGTCCGCCCAAATGTGGCTGTCTAACCAATGAGAGAGCTGGTTACGTTCGAGGAGGAGCTGTGATTGGTTGAATTTAGTTTTCAGTGTGCTAAATGTTTTTTGCAGCTAATGCTTTATTACCACATTGGCCTTTAAAATGCTCTAAGCACTGTCAGTGATGCTGAACTGTGCAATTATATTACTAATGGACTTGTAAGGAGTAAAGACAGAGATTGCAGGAGAAGAACTGCGTCTGTGTGTACGTGTTAAGTTGTCTTTATATAATTGTGTTTGTTAGTGTGGTTAAAACAGGATGTTGGAGCAGTCTATGTAATACATTGTGCAGTGAAGTGTGTTGTGAAAATGAACACAATGAAGGCTTCTAGTCATTAAAGTTTTGTCTGGTTTACATGCACTGATGCGAACAACACAAAGGAAAAGTGGAAACACGGCAGAGCTAACCGTTAATGGGCTCTGATTAAAGTGTTGTGAGTCAGTGTGCCATTTGCTTTTCTCCTGTGTTCAGAAGGACTGATGTGATTACTTCTCAGCTTCAGAGAGGCTTCAGGGACTTATCTAGCAGAGAAAGATTAAAGTGGTACTTTGTTTTTCGGCCCAGCTACATTTTGCTATGCTATAATACACCACTGATCAAATAGTTTTTCTTTAATTTATTCAAATTGGCATTCTTTCTGTAAACAACAGAAAGGTGATTCAGATAACTGTGTAATGTGATGGGAGATGATTGCATAGGGAAGTTAAATCAGGGTTAGGGTCAAAAAAACTACAGCTTTTATTGGTTTCCATGGTAAAATTTTATACAACACATAAATACATTTTCAGCAAAATGCTGCAGCCTTTAGGATGCTCTGGTTTATCTGTTTGACTTGTTAACAGCTTTTCAGATTTGTCAATCATTATTGCAGTTGATTATGCTTGGCAGCACAGTCAAAATAATTATGCCAGCTTGATGAACGTCTTTTGTTCCTAGAGTTCAACACAGCAGGTGAAATGAGATGCAACTTCATGCAAACATTTGGGATAAGTGCCACGAGGATAAATTCTGTGTTCTGAACTTTAAGTAACATATTTTTGGGATAGTTAAATTAGCATGTTATAATACTCTTTGTATGTTTTCAACACCTATTAATAAAACTATAAAAGGTTCTGATTACCATAATAGATTTTCACACAATCACTATAAATCAAGTTTTATATCGTTACATCCTAAATCAACATGCTATGAAATGATCAAATTTATGTTCACTAATCTGAATCAAGTTGGCATCATAGACAACATTAAATACTGTATATAGAAATAAATTCCCACTGTTTACAAAAATGATAGTATAAGTGATAAAAGGAAAAACTAAGATGGGAAGAATACCACAAGCTACACAAAACACTAATACGAGTATTTTTTGCTTTTTCCAACAACAAATAATTATAAAAACAGAGTAGGAGTGCTTTTTTAGATATGCAACAACACTGTTGCAATTTCACTGCTCATACAGTATGCAGGCTCAAAACTGTTGGAGCGAATGAGATATATTAATTTGACTTACCTTGGGCTACTATGTAGGTTTGGAGAGAGTTTAAAGCTGGTCACAATCCCTCAGTCATCACTCACAGTGATGATAGGATGGATGAGACTGAATTCAATGTGAGTCAGCTGGGTCTTCTTTTTCACCAGACACTGCTGGCAGACAGCCTCATGTTTGTGGATTTTGAGGTCAAAGATGTGGACCAGAGAAAGCGGAGTCCTTGTAAGCCTTATTTTAACTGTTTTCTCCTTCACTTTTGTCTGAAATATATTGACATATTTCTATGAGCCAACATAAAGTGTAAAAGAAAGATCTTAAACACAGCAAAACTGTTAGGTTCCTTGGGTGTTTGGGCTTTGAATTTGAGTTTTTCCGTCCACTATGTTTTTTCACCCTCTGTTGCTCTTATGTTTGGGTACTCATGTCTGTGTTCATCCATTATTCATTTTCTTAATTTCCTATTTATACTTATCCATTATTAGTCCCAGTAAGTTCTGTTATATTTAATTCCTCTTTCTAGTCCCTCTTTAAAGAATTCTTCCTTGTACAGTAGGAGGGTATATTTTCTTAGTTCTGTTTTCTTCACTCTTATGCTCTCCAGTTTCTCTTAGGTTAAAAGTTAGTCTTTCTTCCTCTTTAGTAAAAACCTTTGTCTAATCCTTATGTTTTGCTCTTGGTTCTCCTCTCAGTTTCCCTAGCCGGTCTGTCCCTGCTACTGATTGTTTCCACCTGCTCTCTCCCTCTCACCTGCAACTGCTTCTCCTAATTAGCCTTCTCCCTGCCACTTACACACCTCCTCAGTATACTTAAGCCTTCCTCTGACAGTCACTACTCGCTGGTTCGTCATCTTTCCTGCCTGGTTGTCTTTTTTCACGTTGCTGCCTTTTATCCTCCTGAGTCTGTAAGTCCCTGTTCCTTGTTTTTTGTTATTAAATCATTCAACTTTACTTGCTGCATTTGGGTCCTTTATAAACAAACATGACAGAAACTTGTCTTGAGACAATTATTGCTATGTATTTTGAAAATGTGTTGCTCTTTCTTATTTTTATAACATTTTTAAGAATGATGGTTCAAAACTTTGGTGGTAAGAACACTTTCTGAGTACACTGCCTTACGAAAGCAGTGATACTGCAGGATTACCCCATGTCTAGCTGCTCACATCTTCCTATCAACCCTTGACCAGCTTAACTGTCCCTGCTGGAAATATTCCCCAAAGCATGATGCAGTCACTACCATGTATCAGATTCCACTGTTCATGTTTTTGGTGCCAACAGGTAGACATTTTTAAAAACCATGCAACGTTTTCCTTCAGAATTATGCACTACGTTTTGTTAGTTTTCTACATAAAAAGACATTAGGGGTGTATTCAGACCAGAAAAGTCCTTAGGTTGGCTTGTTTGGTCCAGACCAAAAGCGGACATAATTTCTTTTCCGTTTGGTGCCATTCGCATTCACACTGTACTATTTGCAAGTGAACTACATTTTGTAAACACATTCACGTGTGTGACGATTGGGGCTGCCATTGGACTGCAATGACTAGGGCGGCATACAGAGCACAGACCCGGAAATGGAGGAAAACATGGAAGTCCTACATGTTGCATTCTGCTCTACATATTTGTGCTGTTATTGCAGCTGCAAAATCATGTTGAGTGTCAAGAGCCGCTTATTCAACGCAGGTTTTGCAACGCTCTGTTTCAAATTTTGGAACAGCGTGGAGTAACCCGAATGAGACAATGTGCTCTCCCTGCCCTGACCCACAACATGCTGGCAGCACCGTGGGTAAACAGAGGACGGAGGATCAGGTATGAACTTACCTTGCTATGGTGGCTTGTTAAGCCCAAAAAGGTGCATGTATCCTGGAGTTGGTTCGGATTGACACTGGTTTGTATTCACACCTGAAGTGAACCGCACCAGAATCTGTTTGGAAGCTGACCGAGAGCACCTAAAAAAGTGGGTCTGGGTCCGGTTCACTGATCCGCACCAGGATTCGTTTGTGTGTATTCACACCTGCATGAAAGGTCTCTCGAAACAATCCCTGATCCGTTTAAAGTGGACCAAACAGTGCAGGTCTAAATACACCCTAAAACACACTGAGGTTTGTTTGTATGGAACTCTTATTTCTGGGTGTTAATACTCCAGTTTGTGGGGATGTAGGCACTGTTATATTTTTAGGCCTCTTTACCCACTGGACACCAGATGACAGCTTTTCATCTTTTACCATTACTGTATTTAGACAATCCAATGACATCAAATGAAGCTACTACAAAGAACATCCCACGTTTTTTCTCAAATGGATTACTGTGCCTGGACTGCTGAAGTTCACACAGCACAGACGTATTCATACAAATGTATTACCACCACACAAAGAGACCTTATTTGTAACCAATCATAAAACTCTAGTGAGGTATGACTTTCTCTAATCTCTCATCAGTGCATCTATTAACAACAGCGTTTTTGATGTTCAAATATAAAGACTAATGCAACATTAGTCATGAGTAATTGCAGTGCAATATGACTGCATCTGTAATTGACAAAGGCACTTGGAGCAGACAGTTTACTTCACTGAATCTATAATTACCTTGGGTCACATTAGCATAAAACTACAAGCTGTCATTGGGGCGAGAGGCGGAGTACACCATGGAAAGGTCACCACTCCATCACAGGGCCTGCACTGTCATATGGCCATAAAACTGAACTACATACCTGTTTTTAAATTTAATCTACCGTAAATTGCCAGCTGATTAGGAACATGCCTGGCAGCTTTTTGGATGAAATGGATTTTTCTGTAATTCTTAGTAATTACACAGAAGCATGGATTACTGTGTGGCTCATTATGAGGATTGCTGAAAATCAGTTTATTTAGACAGTTGGCTGCATTGACTTGAGAAGTTTTTTGATAGACAAGAAATTGAAACAGGGCCCAAATGACAACAACTCAATCATGAAATATAACACTTTCAACCAAATACATCTGTTGCCTGGATTCTCCAGACTTGAAGAGCTGACCATCCCAAACTAAATTGTTTGGGAGAGTGTAGGGGACACGGCTGCCCTTCCATGTGGACATTATCTAAATGTCAACTTAAATGCTTTCCATGAAAAAGTGGACTTATTGGAAACAGATTCAAGAACCAAAAACGCCATACACAAGCTTTGCAAATGATACACAATTTTATGTAACCAGTCCACACAAGAACAAATTCCTGCCCACACAACTTTCAAAACATGGTCAAACTTTAAAATTGTAGTGTTTATCTAAAGTTAAACAAGGGTGTAAAGACTTTTTACATTTACTGGATGAAATATTTGTAACATTTTAAACAAAGCAACTATGATTTTTGCCACAAATACTGGAAAAATCCAACTAGGGTCTACTAATACTATTAGAAAAAGCACATGCTGAGAGCACATCTGGTGCACTACAACCTAACAGAGCCAAACTGTAGAATTCAAAAACTCTTTTAGAGCTGCATGATGCATCAAATTAGAATCACAACTGAATTACAGCATCAATACCTATAACATCACAATCCCAGAGGACTACATAGATGCAATATTTATTAGGCTGTTACATTCAGAATGTGAATCCAGAGAACTTAAAATGTAACAAATATATTTGGCTGGTTGCATCGACTATGGCTGTCCATTTTGGCACCACAGATTTTATTGATGGAAGTGCTGTCAGAGAGGTTAAGGCATTTTAATGATGGAAAAGAAACAGAAGCAAGGAAAATGTTGGGTCACTCCAACTGATACTGTAATGGCAATATTCTACAACATCTTCCAGCCCTATACTCCTAATAAAACTATTTACATAAAAAAGGGATTAAGATTAATTTTGGTCAAAATAAAAGGTCTACAACTTATGTATATACTCTGGTAAACTTTAGGTTCTGCGTTTATGCGGTCCCCACATATCTTAAGTCGTAGGAAGTCATTAAAACGTGTTTAAAGGTAATAAAACAGATAACACACCCAGATTCCTGAGAAAATTCTGCTGTGGACTCTGACCTCTGATTACAATACAATTATGCAAGCAATAGAGATACTACATACATCGTGTGCAGGTATTCTCACCAGCTGAGATGAGTTGAATGCAAATTGTTGCTCACTTGGGTTTAAACAACTGGATAGACCATGTTTGGGATGAATTTCCTTGCATTTTGTGTTCTCCTGTGTGCTTCCAGCTGCTCAGCCGACAATGGTAACATTATCTTTTACAATTAACTTGGTACCTTAAAACATGAATAAACATTTAAATCAAGACTATTTTAGAACTATTTTAGCAGTGCTTGAAGTACAAGAATGAATAATACTATAAGAATTATCTTTGAAATAAAAAATGAAATGAGTAAGTTGAGCTGACTTTGATGAAGGATTTTTAGTACAGTGTTCAATTTTCTTCATAACTTTACAAATGAATTTATATTAATTTATTTCACCAGCTGCAAGATCAAAGTTAAGGACTCTTCAGCCTTGGTTGGTTGGTCTGTCAGCTGTTGTTGGCTTCCTGCTAATTGTCTTTATTGTCCTGATCGGAAAAAAACTACTAAGTAGAAAAAGGTTTGTAAATCACAGTTATTCTCTCTCAAAGACAAACAGACTGATGGTGATGCATTGTGATCAGTTTCTTCGCAACTTTAAAAAAATCATTGTCTGAAGTTAGAAGGGTTTTAGTAAGGATATTGCTTTACTCTGGTCAGAATATTTTTATATGTAAAAACCTTATGTTTAAGCAGTGTGCTCATCCTAAAATAAGGACTTTTTTGCATCTGCAAAGCTTTCTGAGACTCCATACTTTTTCTGTGCAATGTAAAACCACACAACTGTAAATGAAAGCAATTTGTTTGTTTTGTGTGACTAATAAATTTTTATTGAGTACAAATTTATAATTAATGGCTGAGTATTGTTCTTTCTTTTATAATCTTGGTGCATAAGGTATTAATCAGATGGTGGTAGAGCTCTCTGAGTGAGTATAGCTGTCTTGTGATGTCTTATTTTTTATGTAATTTGCATTGCATAATCCACTATACTTTAGCAACAATGCTACCAAATGCGCTCCTGTGCTGCCCATCAAGAAAGTCAATTTCTTTTCATTTTAATTTTGTAAAAAGGGTTAATTGCTGGATTGGTTGCTCAACATTACACGTTTTCTTGGTCTTGAATTAAGATAATATTTTACGTTTATTTTGACTCCCATTAAAAATTAAGGTGATCATATCCAAGCAACCAAACAGTCTGTCCATTGATGTCTTGTGTTGCAGGAAAACAGAAGAGAATTGGGGCTGTGAAAAGTCCCAAAAGCTGGATGATATGGGCGCTTATGAAACAAATCTGTAGAAACTCATCCGCTTATGCGTAAAAAACTATTCTAACCACGCACCACAGTGACCACTCCATCAGTGATGCATACTTTCAACAAAGAATATGGCTAATTTCAATTCCCTGTACTATATTATCCTTTGTAATTAGGAACTTTTGTTAACCTTATCTTTTCTATAAGTTGTTTAATTAGATTAAAACAGAAATACTTCATTGACATTGTAAATGGTCCAATTAAATCACAGATATTTCTCTTAAAGTTCACGGTCATGTACAGTGGCTTGCAAAAGTATTCGGCCCCCTTGAACTTCTCCACATTTTGTCACATTACAGGCACAAGCATGAATCAATTTTATTGGAATTCCACGTGAAAGACCAATACAAAGTGGTGTACCCGTGAGAAGTGGAACGAAAATCATACATGATTCCAAACTTTTTTTACAAATAACTGAAAAGTGGGGTGTGCGTAATTATTCCGCCCCCTAAATCAAAGCTTTGTAGAACCACCTTTTGCTGCAATTCCAGCTGCCAGTCTTTTAGGGTATGTCTCTACCAACTTTGCACATCTAGAGACTGAAATTATTGCCCATTCTTCTTTGCAAAACAGCTCCAGCTCAGTCAGATTAGATGGACAGCGTTTGTGAACAGCAGCTTTCAGATCTTGCCACAGATTCTCGATTGGATTTAGATCTGGACTTTGACTGGGCCGTTCTAATACATGGATATGTTTTCTTTTAAACCATTCCATTGTTGCCCTGGCTTTATGTTTAGGGTCGTTGTCCTGGTGGAAGGGGAACCTCCCCCAGTCTCAAGTCTTTTGCAGAGTCCAAGAGGTTTTCTTCCAAGATTGCCCTGTATTTGGCTCCATCCATGTTCCCATCAACTCTGACCAGCTTCCCTGTCCCTGCTGAAGAGAAGCACCCCCAGAGCATGATGCTGCCACCACCATATTTGACAGTGGGGATGGTGTGTTCAGAGTGATGTGCAGTGTTAGTTTTCCGCCACACATAGCGTTTTCCATTTTGGTCTCATCTGACCAGAGCACCTTCTTCCACATGTTTGCTGTGTCCCCCACATGGCTTGTGGCAAACTGCAAACGGGACTTCTTATGGTTTTCTTTTAACAATGACTTTCTTCTTGCCACTCTTCCATAAAGGCCAACTTTGTGCAGTGCACGACTAATAGTTGTCCTATGGACAGATTCCCCCACCTGAGCTGTAGATCTCTGCAGCTCGTCCAGAGTCACCATGGGCCTCTTGGCTGCATTTCTGATCAGCACTCTCCTTGTCCGGCCTGTGAGTTTAGGTGGACGGCCTTGTCCTGGTAGGTTTACAGTTGTGCCATACTCCTTCCATTTCTGATTGATCGCTTGAACAGTGCTCCGTGGGATGTTCAAGGCTTGGGAAATCTTTTTGTAGCCTAAGCCTGCTTTAAATTTCTCAATAACTTTATCCCTGACCTGTCTGGTGTGTTCTTTGGACTTCATGGTGTTGTTGCTCCCAACATTCTCTTAGACAACCTCTGAGGCCGTCACAGGGCAGCTGTATTTGTACTGACATTAGATTATACACACGTGCACTCTATTTAGTCATTAGCACTCATCAGACAATGTCTATGGGCAACTGACTGCACTCAGACCAAATGGGGCTGAATAATTACGCACACCCCACTTTTCAGTTATTAATTTGTAAAAAATGTGTGGAATCATGTATGATTTTTGTTCCACTTCTCACGTGTACACCACTTTGTTTTGGTCTTTCACGTGGAATTCCAATAAAATTGATTCATATTTGTGGCTGTAATGTGACAACATGTGGAAAGTTCAAGGGGGCCGAATAGTTTTGCAAGCCACTGTATATATACCTGGAAACAACACAGAAAATGAGTTGCCAAGAATGCAAATAAATACATCAATAATATAAATGCATGTACATGTAGACTTAGTTTTAAACAACATTTTTAACTAACTTGTGATTATTTATATCATTATTCTCTTTTAAATACAAACATGTTGCCATTTTGAAATAGATTCATTTTGAAAACGACTAGCTGAAAGTTCTAAGCCACCACTGAATTCTTAATATATAGAGTTAGACTCAAAATAATCTATAACCTTAATAGGTTTAGGCATGCATCTTCTGACTGGAGATAATACTAAATGTTTTGGAATGGTACAACCAGTGTCCTTACTTGAATCTTTAATCTGTAATGAATCTTTGGAGGGAGCTAAAGTTTAGCGTGATGGCAAGCACGCCTTCCAACCTCAAAGACTTGAATGTTATTACAAAAGATGAATGGGATGAAATGACAGGGGAACATGCAAAAAGCCTAAAAAGAAGTTATGTGTGTTAGATTGCTGTAACTTGACTTGTGATGGCTATAAATGATTCTCAACATATCATTTTTGTTAATATGTAAAAAACAGATTAAAAAAAAATGTATTATACCCTTTGTACTGTCTTGCCTATCTCATTTCCAGACAGAAACAAACTTCTTTGTTAAATAAAAATAATTTTAAATCCAAATCTGACAAGAAACATGAATAATAAGTAATGAATATAAAGTAACTCATTACCTGTAAACAGTGTATTAGGGAAATATTATTTAACAAGGATGAGAAAGGATTCCTTCTTAGTTCAAGAGCTTTAATTTGACTTGTTGATCAACAAGGAGTTCAGCACATACAGAATGGCAGTAACTGACCTGCACCCACATCCTAACATCTTACTATATAGAATTGAATAATCTACGACGACTCCTGCATAGACAGGGTGTCTGTCTTCAGTAAGATAGAATAACTTTAACCTTGTTAGTAAGACACCACTCAGATGCCCTGGGTCAGAGTGCAGATAATGGAGTGGTTCTGACGTCCTTTAGTCAGCATGCAAACACATCGGTGACCCAAGACACAGAAAGTATCCTTGAGCTCTCATGTTGGTTCAGCATAACAATACATATCTCAGTTAACAAAGAGACTTAACCTTTTAACATGCTTAATATAATTCTTCCACACCAAGTGGTTCATTTGATAGAGTCTGTGTATGTTTTGGCAACTGGATTGTCTTATTAGAAACTAGTAATGCAAAACAGAGAACAAGTGGTTATTTGGCCATTTTGGTGGTGGTGGGAGGTGTTGTTAAAATAATGGATGATCAGAAATTCCTAGACGGGCCCCTAATTCTAGGAGGTGCAGCTTCTTCTGTGCACCTCAGTTTGTTCTCACAAAGGAATGTGCTATGCAAATGGCTTTATGTTTTCATAAACAAACACCAATCAAACAGGCTTCACAGGTTGATTAAAAAGCTTTATTGAATGAAAACTACAATGTAACTTTTAAATGCGAGATAAATTGAGCTTAGATTTTCATCATGAAATGCAATGAGATTTTGGTTTAAATCGGTTAAAATTTTAGAGCTGAATGAGTTTTTACACCAGTTGTGGACTGTGGGATCCACAACCCCTCTAACATGGCAGGGCTCTCTATCAAAACATTAATCAACCAGAAATTTAAATTCCAAACAATGACAGTTGTTAAGTACAATGATACCATGGTAAAAGCACATCAGTGGCAATGACTATCCCTAGCATGATAATGTTGCCATAGAAACACTGGTAGATAGTACTGTAGTTTGGAGCACTTGACCTAATGAAGACATCCATTTCCAAAATAAGAGAAATTTTGATATTTTTTTATTTATTTATGCTTGTGATAATATGTTCTTAACATATTAAATATGAAAAGGAAATCAGAAAAACGTGTAATGTGTTTTTTAAATAATTATTTTTAACCAGAAAAAAGGAAATCAAAACTGCTTGTATTTCAATTTAATATTTTACCCAGTCATTTTATTTTTTCACTGGTAGTTTCTGATGAGAAAATCAAATCACCAAAACATACACACATCCATTAAATGTTCTCTGTGTCTCAATGATTCTTGGGTCAGTGCTAAGCTGCAGATACAATGACTTGATTGAAAATTAGATGAAAAGTAGCCAATGTCCAAAGACACAAAACTAAATGAAAACCACCAGAAAGCCTAACAATATTTACTCCTTAAAGATAAAAATGATCTTGTATGTCATCTGGGAAACTATAAAGACATCAGGGATGGCTAAAGGACTTTCTAATGCAACTAATTTACAAAAAGAAATTATTGGTCTGTGAAGATATTGTTTACTGAACAATATGTGACAGTTCCTAGAGAATGCTGAGAGGACATCCACCAGAAAGAGCAAACACAGAGTTTAAAGACTAATCACCGGCAGAGAGGACCAGACTTTCTCATTATGTCATCCAGACACTTTATAAACAGGCGGCTCTAATGGAGGATCAGGGACAGAGAGAATTTGTTTGTGCCACACAACTGTGTGTCATTCTTGCACCTCAGCCTGCAAATCTCTGTATTATCCTCATGAACACATGTGCACAAGCTCACACAAACCCACACATTCACACCATTGTTCCTCTGACATTTTATGGAGTGGCAGAAGTAACAAAAAGCCAAGTTGTCATTATCGGTATACATGCATCAAGGAGCACACAACTTAAATGAGTCACTCAAGCTCTACTCGAGAGTTGTGACTTGATGAATGTTCTGCAACAAAACTGCAGAATTAAGAGAGAATGTGGAGGTCAACATCATGCAATAAATGTGAGACTTTTGTGGTTTTTTTTTTAATTCTTTATACTTTTAACGGAATAGAATAAAACACTCAATACTTATTTAGCAAATACAAATAAAAAATACTTAATAAAAAGGGAAAGGTGAGTATGTATTGCAGACTTTTAAGTCATTATAAATTCACATTTTTAACACTCCTTGGGGCATCATCAGTAGAGCAGATGTACCATAGGCTAGTCCTCGACACAAATGTCCTGGACCCTGTACTGCAAATGCCTTTTAAAATCCACAATTTACTCACTGTACCTTCAAATGGTGAAATCAGTAGTCTCAAGACTTCACTTCTATTATTCCTGTTAACTACAAGTTGGCATTCACAGTCATTCGATTTTGTTAATTAATGTAAGAAAGTGCCCTAAGAGTTTGCAATATTAAAAACTGACATTTTGTCTGATAACACCACACAATGACAGAAGAAAGTCCCACCACTTTTAAATTGTTTGTATTGCAGGAATTTGGGGTACTTGATAGACATAAAACTCTGACAAACAACACACAAATATGCATATTTTACTATGTTTTCATTATTTCTAAAACAAGTTAATGATGGGTGTATTTTGTGTCGTATTGAAGGTGAAAACTAAATGGTAATGGTAAATGGCCTGCATTTGTATTGCACTTTTTCAGTCAGAGGACCACAAAGCACTTTATACTACATTCAGTTATTCATCCATTCACGTACACATTCACATGCTGGTGGTAGCAAGCTACATTGTAGCCACAGCTGCCCTGGGGCACACTGACAGAAGAAGCAGAAGGAGATTCCTGTCAGCGCTTAAGGAATATTTCACTGTTTTTAAGAAAACTAGAAAGCGTTTAATTACCAGTAGCTCAAAATGTAAGACCTGGCTTGAGTTATTGTGCATTGAACTGAGGTTTATTAAAACAGATTCATGAAACCTTTATTCTATTAGTGAAAACAGATTAGGCATGTGAGAGCATGTATGCATACCGTCTTCTGTCTGTCTTGTCTTTTAAATTTCCACTAAACTGCTTTACTTCTCAGTCATATCTAGTCCTTTAGTATATAATTCCGCCCTGGTTCAGGGTCTCACTGCTAGATCCTATAGCCAAAATGTAAGTTTCTGAGTCAGTTTATGTGTTGTTGCTGTTTCAGATTTTCTTATAGACTGCCTCAGAAAACAAATAGGGATACGATTTCTTAGTGATATGTATGCAATCTCAAAAACAATGATTACTTGTAAACACTAAGAAACTAATTTAATAAAAGTTAGTTTCAATTATGAGACCCAAAAGTTTTTTTTCCCCAGGACTATTACCAAAGTTCGCTTTACCCTACACATTTTTTTATTGAGCATTTCCACTGTGGAATCCCAAAGAAAAACAAGCAGGTAACTCCTGCCACTGTAGGGCTGTAAGCCAAGGCCTTGCTCAGTGTCGGACTGAGAAAACCATCACAAAAATAAAAATCTAAGACTTACACAGTGACTACACTTCACAACTTATATCGATTCACTACAAAGTAGGGATGGATCGATATGTCCGTCGGCCAATTTACCTCCTTAGTAGAGCCGGTTTAAAGTCAGGGACACTCAGTACTACTGCAGAATGTTAAGGACTCCCATCCAAAGCTTTGGCAATATTTACATGAAGTAAAAGGTAAGGCTTCAGTATATGCTTGAGAGTTCAAATGAAGGCAACTGGACTTTTCTTATTCTCTTAAAATGTCCAATTGCTTTCATTTAAACTCTCAAGAATATCATGTCCTGGATGACTGAGAATCTACACCAACGTGCTTCAGTATATGGCTTCAGTGTATGTTAAAGGTAAACTATGAAGTGTTTCTTCACCTAGTGGAAGAAAAAACAGCTGTATAGAACTGTCAGTAACTGGCATAATGTGGTTTAATGTTCGTTAGCTTGTAATCAACTCTAAGGACTGTCTAAAACTATCAGTCGCTTGTTTGCTTAACATACATATAAACCCTAAACAACACTAGTGAATAGTTTTGGTACATTTTTATCCTAAATACATAAGTATACTGTAATTGTTCAAATGTCTCTAGAAAATTTATTATATTTATTATAGACTGAAATTAAGATGGATGCACACCAAAAATTCAAATAATAGTTTCTTCTGTTTAGTATTGTCTGATGCCTAAACAAAACTCAAATCCAAATTATTTCTCTGTTTTATACATTTAATACTTGGTCAGATTATCAATTTGTTTGATTAACTATGGTTAAATGTTAGATTTTAGTACTCTGGAGTGCACAAAATTAAGATTAAAGTGTTGGTTAGATTCAGTGTTGAAAAACTGATTAGGTTCAGAAATGTGCAGTGGTGTTGTTTTTGCATTCAAATAAGGCAAAATAAAGCAAAACAAAACAAAAAACCAACAACAAACATGAAAATCGGCAGCACATATCGTCTGACCATGACCTCTACATTTCGGCATCAGCAACAGAAAAACCCATATCAGTCAATCTCTACAACAAATTATACAGACAGGTGTAACTAATACAATTTAAAGACATTTGAAATGTTAAATAATTAACTAGGCAACATAAAATATGAGCTACTGCCAAAACTAATATGATTGACACCCATGGATATTGTTGCAAAGATTGAATTTGAAATGCTTAACACTCTTGCTTCAAAAAAACTCCCTGAAAAAGTTCTAAATAAATGAATGCCATCCTGGATCTTTTACTGGGGCAATATGTATCCCAGATTCACAGGACATGCAAAGGGAAATAACTGCCTTAAAAGCAACCATGGTTACATGACTATTGCAGGGTAGATGTTGGTTGTCTGATATAATGAGTTATCACAATCAGAATCAGAAAGGTTTTATTGCTAAATGTGTGGACAGGTTCACAACATTAGGAAATTTCTGTGGTTCTTTGTGCAAGCATAAACTGAACATAAAAATAAAATGGGGTAAACAGATTAATATACATGAGTGCAGGTAAACATCAGTGCATAATCAGACAGGTGCAAAAACAACAGACAGGTGTAACTGCAATACAATTTAAGGGTTATTAGGGTTATTAGGTTCTTAGGGTTATTGTTCATGAGTCCAACAGCAGAGGAAAATAAACTGTTCTTGTATCGAGAGGTTCTGGCCTGAATGGACAGGAACCTTCTGGCTGAGGGGAGTAGATCATAAAGTCTGTGTCCAGGGTAAGAAGGGTTGGCTGTGATCCAACCTGCAGTGTCCTGGAGGTGTACAGGTCCTGTAGAGATGGGAGTCTGCAGCCAATCTTCTTCTCAGCAGAGCGCACAACACACTGCAGTCTCTGCTTGTCCCTGATGGTAGCTCCAGCATACCACACAGTGATGGAGGAGGTGAGGATGGACTCCATTATTGCAGTGTAGAAATCCATCATCGTCTGTGCTGGCAGGTTGAATTTCTTCAGCTGCCTTAAGTGAATCCTCTGCTGGGGCTTCTTTTTACAGAGGTGATGGTGGGCTCCAGCTTGAGGTCCTGGGTGATGGTGGTGCCCAGGAAGTGGAATGAGTCCACAGTGGTGATGGGGGTGTCAGTCAGGGTGATGGAGGGGATTGGGCTGTGTGCTTCCTAAAGTCCACAATAATCTTCACTGTCTTCTTGGCGTTCAGAACCAGGTTGTTGTGGCTGCACCAGGAAACCAGACGGTCAGCCTCCTCTAGGCAGACTCATCCCGTCCGAGGTGAGTCCAATAACGGTGGGGTCAACTGGAAACTTAATTAGCTTAACAAACTGGTGGTAGGAGGTGCAGCAGTTGGTGTACAGGGAGAAGAGCAGAGGAGAAAGAACAGAGCCCTGAGGGGAGCCGGTGCTGATGGTCCGAGAGTCTGAGACATTCTTCCCCAGCCTCACATGCTGCATCCTGTCAGTCAGGAAGTCAGTGATCCATCTACAGATGGGATCAGGTGTGTTCATCTGGGACAGCTTGCCTTGGAGGAGGTCTGGAAGGATTGTGGTGAAGGCAGAGCTGAAGTCCACAAACAGGATCCTGGCGTTCAGATGCTGCAGGATGATGTGTAGAGCCATGTTGATGACATCGTCTGCAGACCCGTTGGTTCTGTAGGCAAACTGCAGGGGGTCCAGGAGGGGGCTGTGAGGGTCTTGAGGTGGGAGAGAACCAGGCACTCTCTCAGGACGCCACAGGTCTATAGTCATTGAGTCCAGTGATCCTTGGCTTCTTAGGGACAGGAAATATGGTGGAGGTCTTGAAGAAGGCAGGCACATGACATGCCTCCAGTGAGGAGTTGTCAGGAATGTGTGTGGAGAGTGGACCCAAACGCAGACGCTGAGGGAAGGTGCAGGATGTTTATTAAAGGAGGAGGTGATGGTGATGATAACGATGAAGACGACGGCAAGGAACGGAGATCCTGGACATCGGGCAGGAACAGAGAGCCGGGAAGACGACATACCATGGAGGTAGAGACAACAATAGTAATTAATGATCCGGCCCTGAGTGGAGAAAAGTGATGAGTTTTAAAGGCACGAGGTGAGTAGGATCAGGTGTGAACGATTTGGGAGACACAGGTGAGGATAATGAGGAGGAGTGAGTAGGGCAGCGTGACAGGAGTAGAAAATGCCCAAAAACACTGGGGCCAGCTCATTTGCACAGTGTCTAAGAGTGGCAGGAGACACATCGTCTGGGCTGGGGGATATCCTGGCATTCATGCTCTTATATTGCTTCCTTACATCTGCTTTATGAATATAAAAGGTTGTGGTGGAAGAAGGTGATGTTAAGCCCGCATAGGAGTGGGGTGAAGAGGGGGGTGCTGAGGGTGAAGTCCTTGATGGTGGTGATGGCTCTGAGGTGGGGGGATGAGTGTCCATAGTGTCTCTGTTGTATCTAATCCTAAGCCACAGCTGGCGCCTGTGGTGACCAAATTGTGGCAGTTGAGAAGACATGATATAAACACACAAAGTATCACATAAGGTGTCTCTCAAATTTCTCAGCTCTCATTTCCTCTGTCATTCTCACTCGATTTCACTTGGCACATTGGAGAGGAAACGTGTCAGACATAACACTTTTGACTTTTATAGTGTTGCGTAGACTGAGAAGACCAACAGATGGGGACAGCTTGAAGCCATACAGAAAAGAATATGTGAAGATAAGCAGCACGGCACCCACTGTAATTACTTTTGCTCGGAATCAATAACTAGGAAGCCTCTTTGTTACATGAAACAATACTCAGAATCATTCGATTTCCCGGGGCTACTTGACTTTGATTTGAAACTCATCCAATATATAAAGAAGAATAAAAAGTGAGTGGCAGATGGTAGAGGGTGTAGCTGTTTGGTGTTTCACATGTTCAGTCAAATAAACGTCAAGTTATTAGTGATGCACAGTTGATATGTGTTGTTACATGTGTGATCTTGCAGTCAAGCATGTTTTAGGCTCTGATAAAGGTCTATAACTGGTTACATGTTTTATTTAAACACAACAACATTGGATACCTTAATAGTTTGTTGATTGAACATTTCAGTTTAATTTTTTCTAAATTGCACCTATAGGAAAAAACAACTAAGTATATTTCATCCCTATTATTACAGATGGCAGGTTAGTTGAAGTTGTTCTTTTTAAAACAACTAATATTGAATTGTGTATTTCTAAATTTGTTGAATAACATTATAGAAGCACTAAATTTAGTTTATCTGTTGTAGGGCTGACACCACCCTTTTAATATTAGGCTACTGACAAATCTTTAATGAATTAGTTTTAAAGTTAAAAAAGAGCTATTTTAAGTTTTTATTATTAGTTATTTTTTCTTGCAACAAAAACAGTTTGATTTTTGGCATACATTAAAATAAAATGTGAACAACAAAGCAAAGTTTTGTTCTTTAAAGTATTGTACATAAATCACAACCTCTTGCATCAAAATGTAAATACCATGGAGCCCTTAAATTCTATGTCTTGAATATAAAAAAATGTAATAAAATAGTCAACAATGATGAGATTGAACATAAATTAATAAAAGTAGGTCTCAGTTCCGTCAGCCAACAACTTCCTAGGAATTTGTCTTGTTTGAATTTGAATTATTTGCATTATCCATTCAAATACATATGATCAAAATCAATTTGGGCTTCTACAGATAGTCTAAACATTAACACACTCTGGCACAGGCATGCAACAAACCAGTAAAACAAGCGGAGAAAACAAAAAAGCACAGCAGACAGACACCTTGTCTAACCTCAGCAGCTTTTTCTGCTCATCAGTAGCCCCTGGGCCTGTCTTCAGGTGCTCAGTCATGGTGCTTGATCTGCTGCAGTTTGTGAGTAAACCTACTGAGCATTCAGACCTCTGTTTTTTTGCCACCTAACCTTAACTATTTTCACTGAAAAGGTTTAGAATGTAGCCCATCAGGGTGTAATCGGTGCTCTGTTGCCCAAGTTTGTTTTGAAATAGTTAAGCAGACGGAGCCAGCCAGTGACTGGAGCCGAATTTCTCCGACTTAAACACAAAAGCACAGACACAAAAACATAACACTGCGGGCTGCAGAGTAATTTGAAGAAATTTGTCTGAAAATATTTATGTTGATGGATTATTATAGTCGATGTCAATGATTACACCATAATCAATACAAAAGAAAATGTGATTCATCAAAATACTGACAAACACAATTAACAGAATTTATTTATTTATTTATTTCAAAAGATGGAAATGGAGATGGTTGATAAGTGTTGATATATATGATTGCAATCTTAAAATCAATCTTACCAGAGTAAAAATTATCACACCAGTCACACAAAAAATGCTAGTTTTGACTATTATGACTAATTACTTTCTATACATCATAGTTAACACCAGACTAAGATTTAAAAGTGTTATTACTCCTTGAACCGTCTCACGTCTAAATCAAATCAAAATTTATTTATAAAGCGCTTTTCATACAATAAGTTGCATCACAAAGTGCTTCACAGATTAAAATGACCCCACATAAAACCACAGTCTAGAATTCTCTGACAAATGTCTGAGACAATCACAGAACAGCTTAACTCATGCTGGAAATACATGGCAAATGGCTAAACTCTATTTACTAACAAGAACATACTGTAGCTTCTCAACCCCCCCGCCCCAACATATTTCTTTGTCCTTCCTCTTTTTAATTAGGTGTCATTTTTTGTCTAAAGATACAATAAAAAGCTATTTAAAACGATTTTATAATAGTGAGGGAGGAATTCGGGGGAAATAAACTCAAGTTTAAACACTCCACAGTAGAATGGAAAAAAAAACAACTTTTCAGTCACACTTAGCTCTCAGAAGATACGGCTATTTTCAGTATACCTCTTATCTTTTCTCTGAACAAAGTAAATGCATATGCACCACTAACACACTGCTCTTCCTCATGATGTATTTTAGTTTCATAGATTTTTGAAGACATGTAGTGTTGCCACACCATTCTGCTTATGCCCTGCATGTGCTACATTTTTTTGCATTAAAGCCTAATGATTAAGCAGGATCCACAGTCACTCCTTCATTCATTTATTTACAAGGTCTAACAGTATTTAACAGTGAACTGGGAAGTGAAAGTGTTTTAATTCAGAAATCTTAACTTTGGTATTTTTAGGATAAGGATCACACTTTGAAATTGTGTCTCTCATGATGAGCAAATGATTACTATCATTATTCAGTCAAGCTGTTTGTGCAGACAAAATGTGGGAGGATGTGTGGGTTAATCAAATGGGCCAAGAAAATTATGTTTGATCCACGAGGAGTGTAAGAAGCTCATAAAGACAAACACACTGCAAAA
Organism: Valencia hispanica; assembly: GCA_963556495.2. NCBI lineage: Eukaryota > Metazoa > Chordata > Actinopteri > Cyprinodontiformes > Valenciidae > Valencia > Valencia hispanica. The sequence goes on from OY747708.1 coordinate 24,943,349, forward strand.
CCATGAAGGGTCAGAGGGATTATTTTTGCATTTAATCGATTGTGCCTGACTATTTGCAAACAAAACAAAACAAAACATTAAAAATGTTGCTAAGGGTAATGAAACCACTTAATTTTCCACATCTATAACTAACAGGAACACTATCTGTCATGTTAACTCTTCCACCAGCTAAAAGACACAAGGAAATTTCTATATATAAAGTTCCATATTATTAAACTAATCTAAATGACAATAAAACAGGGTTGTCCTTCACTGCATGTTCAATGGATGTCATGATGTCAAGCAATGCCTTTCAACCCAACCCTAATTTCAAAGGAAACTATTTAGCAGTTATGCTAATACTCAGAGCTTCACAGAACAACACGTACACAATCTTTCAACATGTTCAACGCTGCCTATTTTATTCAATGGAAAGTCCAACTAAGCCAGCAGGCACAAATGGAACGCTGGCTCTTGTGTTGGTAGACAAGTGTTTTAGCATCACACAAACAACAGTGTCACAGACCAAGAGCTGAAATATGTATTGATAAATGGCATCTCTGAAAGTCTGGTGACTAGTCCAATGGAGAACTCCGTCAACTGTCCCATTGATTGCTGCTGCAGCCTTCAGCCCCAGTAATCCTGGGCTTTGAGAAATGCATGATAAGATTACAAGTACAAATAACTGCATACTTTTGGAAATGACATTTAAAATTAGATAAAAGTAGATATCAGAAATGTTGTAAAAGATAGAATATTTGTTTTTACAGACTATGTCAGCTCATAGGTGCTCATATAGGCAGCTGAGGGGGGTAGAGTAGAGCTCCCTCTGTTGCTGTAACATCCCTGCCCCATATTGGCATGGTCTTTAGACCACTAAAGGTCAGCAGTGACACCTTGCAGCAAATGTTCGGCAGCAAACCCTTTTAGTCAGGTGAAAGATTTAAGGTAGTGGTCCTGCCACATTCAACATATGCTTAATTGGACACAGATGTTCAGGGTTGTGGTGTATGTATGTGTAATCATCAGTCTAGACAGATGGCATAATTCAAAACTGTCACATAGACTACAACATATGGGAACCTATTTACAGTATATATAGGACTGAAACTAGATTATGTCATATTTTAGATAAATAAACCAATAAATATGTATGGTATGAAACATAAACATGTTGTTTCAATGTTTCTCAAAGTAGATGAGTAATTTTGAAAGCATCCTTTCATAACATAAAAGCCTTTGTGGATATGTCACCTAAAAGCTGGAAGTGAGCACCATGTATTGTTTATGATGTGTAATCTGGGCTAGCACTGTCTGATGGACTAAGGCTTGAGTACATAGGACACAGAATGTTGTCTTGACAAAAAAGAACCTTTGTAAGATGAAAATGTTAAATAGATGTGTGGCCACTTATTGGCAACACAGAAAAAAAACATGTCATTGGTACTTTTCCTACGAAGATCATCTATGCAAGAAATATGAATAATTTCAAGGCAGTAACATTCAGTATTTCTCATCCCTCACAAAACACAGTTGCTCTGCGTTTCACCAAAGGATTACTTAAAGGAAATAGCAACCCAATCCCAAATGAAGAAAAATACTATATTGTTAATGTTATAGCTATGGCAGATAGCTTAAGCACAGAGTAAACAGATCACTGGAGCTGATATTACAAAATCTATTTCAATGTTGCCATAAATATAATGTTAAGTGCTTGTAATGACAGTTTTGTTACAAGTGGTCATTTACAACTGTGGTTATTTACAGGCAGAATGGGGAACCTAAAAATTTGTTTAAATTCCTTGATAATGTGGCAGTTTGTTAGGTCTCCGGGTCACTGCTCTCAGACATTTCCACTGACTTCCTCCACCTCATTGCATAATCTATGGAAAGCCGTTTGAGCATTTATTAGATATCTTTGATATCCAACTTTAAATCCATGTACTAGTACACACTTCATCTTCACTAGTAAGACAATTTGGCACACTAGTATAACGACTAGGGTGCACTAGTATGACGACTGTGTCTTACTTGTCACGTTTTTTTCACTACTAGTGCCACTTTTGGACTACTAGTATGTAATCAAACCTTACTAGTAAACTACTGTGCCGCACTAGTGACACTACTAGACCCAACTAGTAGGCATGTGTCACGCACTAGTAGCCCCCTGGACCGTACTAGTAGCGCAAAAATGCCCACTAGTAGCACTAGTAAGGCATTTTTGACCTCACTAGTGCTACTAGTAACAAAATAGCAGCAGAGTTAGACAGCAAGGATGAATTAAGGAGACAATTCTGGGCAAAACAATTTATAGGCTGTGGACACAGCTGCTGCATTTTCAAACACTTGGATGATTGCTGTCCAGTAGCTCAGTGAAAGATTGTTAATCTGCCCTCTCTAAGGTGTCTGGGCCAACGTGACAGAAGGAGGATCTAATTTCACACGTATTGGGCAAGTGTCTGTCAACAAGTTAGCGAAAAGAGCCTGGTAAAGTAAGGCATATTTAACAAAGGCTATTATTTTCTTTCATAGTAGAATTGCAAGGTATCAGACCTCTTTTAACACTCTTATAAAAGATGAGTCAATTAAAATACATTTCTATCAAAAAAAGAATAAATATAAAAATAAAAACAGCCCCACACTGGACACACAGACAACAAATGGTAAAGTAAGTCAGAGTGACATGTTGGATTTTATCACTCATCTGGAAGGACTACCGTTAATGAATAAAAGCATTTTTCAAGATAATCATCCAATATTTTTTTGTGAACCACAACCATACATAGGTTGCCCTTTGGGATTTTCATGTACAGCCCACAACTGGCTTCATGACATGCCATGTTAAAAGGTTAAAGGAGCATGGGGCAGAATGAAGAAACGAAGCTCACGAGCGACGCGGCCGGCGCTGCAAGTAACTGCAGCCAGCCGCACGGGAGCGCACACAAACGCTTCACAAAAAAAAAACATACCTCTTCACAGTGACATACTTCTTTTTCTTAGTGCCACTTTTTAGTGGGCTGTGAGTCGTCCTTGGTTGTTTCCCAGTTGCAGAAGAATTCATTCTCACAATTGAATCAATGGAGGACTGCAACCATTTTTCTTCCTCTTTTAAAGCTGTCGAGAACGCGCAAGCAGTGTCAATTGACGTCACACCCATAGGACAGAGGACAGCGCGGGAAATTCGGTCCCCGGCCCGAACTGCAGCACATTTTGCAGCACACAGCCAGTTTAAGAAAATGGAATGATATGTGGGTGCGCTCATTCTTTTTGGTTTATAACGCCTCATCACCCAACAGCATTAAAAAACTGGACATGGATGTTTACTTTATTGACAAATCCTGCCACATGTTCCTTTAAGGCTATCGTAGCCCCATTACTGAGCATTTACCTTAGACTTATAAATCTGATATCCAGTTTTCAGAACTGAAGAAGCCTCTTGGATGAAAGACAATACGTATTCAAGACAACAAGAAAAGTCCAGTTGCCTTCATTTAAACTCTCAAGGATATCATGTTCTGGATGACTGAGAATCTGCACAAATGTATATAAGAGTTTTCAAAGTTTTCAAACTATTTCTTCATAAAAGTAATTTTTTTTTTCTTCCACATTTACTGTATTAGGTTTGTGAATAAGTCCAGATAGCCTTAATAATGTATCTCAAATTAAGTTGTGTGTTCCTTTTTCCCTGGAGGTCTGGCTGTCGAAGTGGATCCCATCAACAACCTTCCTAATGTAATTTTAGAAGTGTCATGCAGCCAAATCAGCTTGTGAAATCCTTCACACGTACCTTGTGCATTTTCCCCTCTCATGTGTTAACTAAGAACAGATAATCAATCTGTTTATGGAAGCCAAATGATCTTCCACGGGACGTACATAAGAAGCATAAAGATATACACTGTCACAGATCTCAGACTTATATAGTAAACTGATCATATAAAATAAACCTGTCATACGGCCGATCTGATAGAACTCTGTGAGGGAATCTTACAACTGTGCACCATCTGGTCCATAGAGCTGACCCTTCCGTTTTAGCGAGAGGGCAAGGGAATGAAGAGGAGCCGTGAGTTGCAGACAGTGTTGCCAACTAGAGATTCTTCTTCAAAAAATCGACTAGCGACAAATCTATCAACTCTTTCTGGGGTTATTTTGAGACTTTTTGGTGAAGCACATATCCTTGTTGCTCTCACTGAGCAGCTGTGGTGCCGTGCACTGCTCTCAGAGCGCTCTCACAGCAGCAGCAACTCCACTCACCCGTCTAGGTCCAGCTTGACCCACTCAGAGCAGATATTTACCCCACTGAGTCCAGAATGCTAGCGAATCGCACATACTTGAAGCCGAAGTTCCAGTCAGCCCTGGGACTAGCCTCAAAAACACAGAAATGTAAATGTAAACAACACTTAAACAACTTTTAAAAATGAACAAACACAAAATCATGTACTCAAAGTATACATACACAAAACTAGCAAATAATCATCCAAACGTCCAAGTTGATCATGCAGTAAATTCTGGCTGCACTAACCTTGACAAGTTTCCAGGACACAACTCTGCCATCAAAAAACACAGAATAAAAAATATTTTTTTTGTCCATATCATCATTCTGCCAGTGATCCTGAATACAAGATGTATGCCAATATACTTTACGGATAAATAGATTGAACATTTTGGGTTACTGTTAGCTTCCAAACTGACAAGAATATGTCTCTACTTAATATACCCAAACTCTAAATAACTTCAATAATACCACTGCATGTTTTAACGTTTTAAACCAAGTTTCTTACTAAATCTACTGAAAAAGGCAAACTAATGAGAGCACAAATTTAGCAAAGGTGACACTGACATTCAACAGACATGATCTGTGTGCCTGTCGGTTGTTTCTGTATTCTTGTATACAGGGTGCTGTTCTGGCTCCTTCAAGTTATAGACAGCCACAAAGCCATTGTAGAAACCCACTGCCACCAAATACGAGTGTTGTGGATGGATGTCAAGGCACATGACCCCACAGGTTGATGAGTAGATGTACTCTGGGAAAGCTGGGTTCAAAGTGTAGTAGATAAGCATGCCACACCCCTGTTTACCAAAGTTAACCACAATAGAGGCTGTAGAAGGAGGATATGGGATTGAAAATATTGCACAAAGATCAGTGAAAAAAATATTCAATAACTGTTTTATTACAACTACTGTTCATAGAACTTTCACGATCCAAATCCCACAGCAAACAGGTCCTGGTATTTTTAATTCCTGCCAAGTAAAGACTTTATCAGTCATTCTCCTTTTTTGTGACAATAAGGAAATACAATATTGCAAATGTATTCATATCCATCCATCCATTTTCTGTACCCGCCCATCCTAATGCAGGGTTGCGGGGGGGCTGGTGCCTATCTCCAGCTGTCAAGGGGCGAGAGGCAGGGTACACCCTGCACAGGTCGCCAGTCCATCGCAGGTCATGTATTAATATCCCTTTTTACTAATAAAAATTTGAAAAGTGTGACTTGCATTTGTATTCAGCCACCTTTACTCTAGTACCCCTGGATAAAATCCTGAATTTAGTCCAGGAATAGAATCCAGTATGTAAAACTAAAAAGACTATGCCACAACTGCCAACCTACCAGACATGGCCATCCCCTTAAGAAAGCATTAATTAGAGACCCCCAAGGTAACCCTGGAGAAGTTGCAGAGTGACAAAATGTGAAAAGGTTCACAGGGTAGTGTAACTTTGCAAGACACTGAAATACAATTAAACAAGTCCCCATTATTCTGATTTTATGTTTAGTGAAGTTGATAAATTGACCTACCAGCAGAGGGCAGTGACAGATACATTTTTGTTTTTTTCATGAAAAAACAAAAACGTGTCTGTCACTGCCCTCTGATACTGAAACGTCCACAAAGGGAGAAGAATGCAGTCCCGGTCTCTGTACTAATCATAAAGATGCTCATTACATTTAAAAAATGAATGGTATGACGAAACACAGTTGGAGAACAACAGAGAGCAAAATGTGTTACTCAAACTTCACTTGGGTTTTCTGATATGTTTTATATAAGAAAGATAATGCCTTGTGCTATGTGATCCATTATATTTTGAGCGACCATTCGGTCACTCATCTTGGTCACATTGTGCACCTTTGAGAGATTGTCAATTGTGTATATATATATATATATATAATCTGTAGGGTGTTGAGTAATCCATTAAGGCAGGAGAGCCCAAAAACAGTTTACCTGGGTCTCCATCAGCATCGTCTTCTTCTTGGTTCCACAGTTTTTCATTGCTGTAGTTCTCTGCTGCTCTTCATTTTTTCTTGCTTTTGCAGTTACTCCAAGTATTCATCGTAGATCTCCCTCTACAATCAGAGTTATTAAAGTCAACCCATCAAACAACTAGTGTTTCACAAAAATAAAAAGTTTTCAGAACACATCAGAACACAAGTCAATGACGTACCTCATTAGCAGTGGCAAAAAAGGTGGTGTGGGGAGGAGGTTCAGTCTGACAGCTTCTTTCCTGAGGGAAAAGGTAAACCTCTTTGTGTTTATATTCATAGTGCTACAATACATAAGCAACAACAGTGTTTTTAATGCTATTTTTTATAGTGCTTATTTTGTAACTATTACTGTTAATAGTGGCACATAACACAGAATAGTTAGAGAAAATAAAATCCTTGTAAATCTTTATAAATGGCTAGATATATATGTAGTTTTTCTTTCTACCATGGGTTTCAGCATGATCCTCATCTTATTCTGCTTCATTCAACTTTGTTGCAAGCTCTGATCAAATATGACACGTATAATCGTAAATTTATAGTTCATAAAGCAAATTTTTAAAAAAAACACATTTTATAAATGGTGTAATTTTGCAAACTGTGTTGTTAGCCTAATAGTGGCATCTAGTGGCTCCAACCATTCACTACACCAGGGGAGAAAGAAATGGCACATGCTACAAAAACACTGTTGAGGTATTGCGTAATTAAAAAAAATCCAACACTTTTGAATAAAGGCCAAGTATTTTTTTAAGCTCAGAAAACCCTAAAGATCTTTAGAAGACAAAAAATAAATATCCTATATCACAATTGTCATCTCCACCATTTTTTTAAACAAATAATTTTTACATTCAAAAGAGTTGTTTGTCATGTTGTTGGTCATGCCTTCAGCTGCTTTTTGGAAACACAGGAAGACGATACAGTGGACACATTTCCGAAAACAATAACCCGTCCATGAATCAGGCTTGCTGGAAGTGAACAGGTAAAGAGGCCGGATTTCTTAACACCCACCAAAAACAGTGTCTCTCCTTGGATTTGAGGGGAAGTAAGTAGCAAACCAAGCCTGTAGTATAAGTGCACACCACAATTTATGCCATGACTACCACAGAGAGTGAGTCAGCGGCATCAAGAAAATGTTTTGTTTTATTAGGGATGCACAATATATTGGTATCTACATCGGTATCGGGCTAATTAGTACCACTGGGTAAATAATATCAGTTATTGCCCATAACAGCAGTCTGGTACACAAATAAGATATCTATATCGGTCCAAATTTTCATACTGGTGCATCTCTACTTTTTAGGTTTTGTGTGTCTGCTGTGCATTAATGGCTGACTTTGGCATTCCTTGAGTAACATTATCACTCTTAAGTCTTTTCACTTTCATGTTTTTTTTCTCAATTTCAGACAAGGAAAAACATAATAAAACCCCAGACATAATTAAACAGGAAAAGCAGTCAAATTAATTAATATGCGCTTTAATTGCCAAGATCAAAATTCCAGAATTCTTCACAGCTACTGACCTTTAAGAAGATCATCTCTGATTCTAAGTCTTCAAGCTTCATCAGAGTCTTTATTCACAAGGTTCCCCTCCAACACAAAGCGAACAGCCAAGTGATCAACACTCGTTGCCTCATAGGAACCTTCCTGAGACAGACAGAAAAAATGACTATGAATAATAACCAATAATGGTAGAAGAAATTTAGTTTTAATCAAACTTAGTGTTCCCAAAAATATCTTAATAATCATGCTTATAACATTAAAAAAATTTGTTTAATATGTTTAAAAATGGAGGGACTTTGTTTCTCGGCTGGCCTGGGAACGCCTTGGGATTCCCCCCGAGGAGCTGACCCAAGTGGCTGGGGAGAGGGAAGTCTGGGTCTCTTTGCTTTAGCTGCTGCCCCTGCGACCCGACCCCGAATAAGCGGAAGAAGATGGATGAATGGATAGAAAATAAATATTTTAATAAAGACTTCTGGGAGAGTACTGATTAAATGTTATGTTTTTATAAAGAGCTAAGCAAGCAAAGTTGTTTACACACAGCAAAATAAAATAACTTATTTGGATTAACAGTGGCTGCAATATTGCAATAATGCTAGAATTTACATTAAATTGTGTAATTTTATGTACCAAGTTATGACTTTCTTACCTTGAAGATGTACCGAACAATGTTTTGGGGAGCATGTGGGTTGGTTGCAGTTAGAACTCAGAATTTCTTGCTTTAGTTCCTATATATACAGTAAGTATAGAGGTGAAAATGGTAAAAAAAAAAAAATCTCACCTAAGTAATGTAAAATAAAAATCACCCTTGCCGGACAACTTAATAAGCCAAAATGTCAGGGAGACATAATTTTAGTTATGGGCATATCACCTATTTCTAGTACAAAAACACCAATGACATGCACACAAGATCTATAATAGTAAGTCAAAACAGCAAAAAGAAAGACAGTTTTTTGGAAATTCTATCCTTAAGCCTTGGGAATTACTGAACTATTAAATACTGAAATAATTCATAATGGCAATAGTCACCATAAATGAAAGAGGCATGGAATTGATCCAAATTGGATTTGAAAATGAATGCATAGATAAGAAATGGTTAGAATCACCCCCAAAATGGGTCACATAATTCGCACAGACATTATCCACTACCAAATATCTGAGAGTTTGAAACTTTTTCCTTTATATATATATTTTTACATATGTGGTATTTTTCTGTCTCAAGTAAGAGTTGCGTCTTGTCTACATGCCTAATTTGTAATAATTGATTCAGTGACATTCCAGTTCCCCTCTTACAGCCTCAGGTAGTTTCAGTTGTTGAGCAGGCTTGTCACAGTGGCTTTTTATTCATCCTGGAATGTCAAGAAAATAAGGGAGTTGTGTCTGTAAACAGAAAATTATACTTTGGTGTACAACGCCTTCCCAGAGTAATTATATCCCTTGAACTTATTTATAGTTTTTTATGATACAATTATAAACTTTAGTTGTTGTTTAGTATTTGGGATTTTAGTCCTTCCCCTTCAAAATCTTGCCCCATGTTTTGTTGGTCTACAGGTAAATAAAATAAATAAAAATTCCAATTAATATATTGAAGTTTATGGCTGTAAAGTAACAAAACGTGTAACTTCAACCTGTGTGAATACTATAATTTGCAAAACACTTTGATTTAACTTATTTTCGTTACTGGCTGTTGTTAGCATTGTAACATCATATTTCGTTACATAGATACTTAAATAAGGCGTATAAGTTGCTATACCAGTTTAATATAATTAAAATGTAATATTATCTCCATGCATTTTATTTATTTGTTTTATGTCAATGGTATTAAATAGGGGTTAAATTCAGTTACGAGTGAACATTTTACATTTTTATATAATTGTTTAAAAATATAGACTTTTTTGTTTGTTTTTTAATATAGACTTTTTATAACGGACCAAATGACATCTCTACGTATTTCCGAAAGTTCTCTTCTGTGATTGGACAAGATTTCATGAATATTCCATACACCCGGAAGTAGGGCGGTACTGCTGTTGCTTTGCTGTCGAGTCACCTCTGTCAAGCGGGATGGAGAAAAAGGAGCCGCTATCATGCTGATGAACGCAGGATCCCGACGGGCTGAGCATCAATAACCGGGGATAGTTCTGTTTAAGCTGATCATTTATCTTTAAATTACCGAATTTGTCCCGACACAGTTGGCCAAAATGATGGAAGAAATCGACAGGTTCCAAGTGCCTCCTGTCAACGGAGAGACACAGCCTTTGGTAAGAGAGGAAAGACAAAAACCCATCGTATTATGCAAATGAACCTTTACTGGATTCAAATGGTGAGATACTTTTCGCTTCTCTGAGTGATTGTAACAGATGTGTCAGATAGTATGTTGGTTAGCCACCGGATAGCACATTGCAGCGTTGGGATACAGTGTATCCTGGGATGGGTGGATAGCGACCAACTAAAGATGAAGGATGGCGACTACCACCTTCCCTACTGAATATTTATTTTGGAAAAAAATGTCCGCCTAGTATTGAATGAGTAAGCACACATTCAACGCACTAAAACGGAGTAGTCAAACTACGCACTTAGGTCTAAATCGTGAGACTTTAAAGCCCACGTCATATGCGCTTGTTTACATCAGTACTGTCATAGCTCAGTGTTATTGCATTTTGTTATTGGGTGACGTGTTATTCGGGTCGGGATGGGTATCAGACCAAAAGATCGCGTGAACTGGATCCTTGTTAGCCGGTGTCATGCTAAATGTTTTCTGATGTGTACGCCATTTGTCAAAGTTCCACATTAGTCACTGAAATTATGAATCAATAGCCAGTAGCCACTGTTTTTGCAGTGCATTTTGCAACACAAAGACTTATTTATTTGTTACATTTAAATGTCTAAATAAACCCAGACGTGAATAAAGTTCATTTCCACTTAAGTTTGAACACTTAAAAACACAGTGATTTATGTATCCATCTTTATATAATTTTGAAGTCCTTATCTTGTTCTGTGCTCCTCTAACAAGGCAGTCATTTATATCCAATAGGATTTTAACAATATGCTGAATAATTCATCCTCTGAGAGTCTTTTAGAGATCAATCCAGGATCCGATTTTCGGATTGCGGCTGCAGTTTTCTCTCGTAACACACTCGAAACAATTAGATCACACTCAAACAACACTGGACCCTTTCAGTGTTGATTTATACCATTTGAACCTCTCAAACAACCCCTCCGGTTACGCTTCCACACTAACCATATCTGGATCGCAGGTGCTGTGGCACACATGGCCAAAGAGAAAATGCTAATAACCTCATTGTGCTTCACAAGCTGCATGAATGCACGTAGCACCTGCCAAATTCACACAAAAATAGCTATTTCTTAAAACATTGAGTGAAGTACCTTAAATCATTGCCTGGCCTCTTTTTTTTTTTTGGTTTTCACTGAAACATAAAGTCAGTTTTATAAACGGCCACACTTTATTCAGTATGAAAATTCTTGAGCACAGCTACTAAAGGCTAGAATTGTTCATGGTTCATGCGCTGCTTTTCACAATCAGATTGTGCTATTTCTAGCTTTATTACAACTGTTAGAGCATTGTAATAACATTAATTTGTTTCGGTGGTCACATGATGTATCATCCTTCACTAGGATTGGTCAGTGGGCGGCTGCAGTGTGTAATCCTACCAATTGCTTAGAGTTCATGCTGTATCAGCAGCCTTGTAGCTTTTCAGCATGTGAACAGGAGGACAAACAGATGAATGTGATACAGTTAGGGATATACAGTGCTTTGCTAAAGTATTCACACCTCTTTTGTCACATTTGCTACCTCATAATCTCCAACTATATTTAATTGTTAGTTTGCAAAATTATGAAATGGAATGAAAGGATACATAGCTTTCTTTTTATTTCACAAGTAAACATCAGAATACTTACAATTAAGGTTGTATTGCTAAGGGGAAACCTCTGTTGCAGCTTCTAACAGGGTTTATTCTATAAATGCTTTGTATTTGGACCCCTCCATTTTCCAATCAACTCTGACCTGCTATCCCGTTCCTGCTAAAGAAAGTTATCAACACAACATAATACTGCCACCAACATGTTTCACAATAGAGACCCTACCGGAGCTGTTGATCTTTGCAGCTCCTCTAGAGTCACCTTGGTCTGCTTAAATATATTTGTATGGCCATGTCCTGGCATGTTTGTAGTTGAGCCGTCCTTTTCCATTTTTAGATGATGGATTGAGCAGTCTACTGTGAGATGTTGAAAGTTCAGAATATAGTGTTTCTTGGTCGTCATGATGCTGTTTGTTCTCTAACAGACTTCTGAGGCCTTCATCGAGCCGCTGCATTTACACATTTTTCAGATTTTTATTTGTAAATTAATTCCACAAGAAAGGGAAATGTATTCTCCACTTCAAAATAATGTACCACTTTGTGCTGGTTTATTGCATCAAATCCCAGATTAAACGGATTCAAAAGGTGTGAATGCTTTTGCAAATCACTGTACTTTTGTCCAAATCTGATTGAGAAGACAAGTAGATGTGTGTAAAAGAATGCTGTAGGTCAGCTCTATACGTCTTACTTTAATGTACAGAAATGAGATGAGTTGCCCCAGGTGTCATGGTCATAACCATAGTTCATGTTATATAATTGCACAGCAGATCCTAATGGAGGAAACCAAAGCCCCTTCTGTGCTTGATAATGCTGTTTTAGATCATTTTGAGTGTTTTTTCCAAGCTGCACTTTGTCAAAAGATTCCATTTTCATGTCAGTCATTCTTTTGAGGACTTCCAAATAATCATTATCAACATTGTGTGTGAAGACTTTTAAGTTAATTTTCTGTTGTGTGCCTGCTTCTTAGTAATAAACTGTTATTTCTAGAATAAATAAATTTCTGGCACAGGTGGTTTAATACAAAATCCCTTTTATATCTTAGCAGTTTATATTGGAGAAAGCGTATTTTTCTTCCTCCATCTTTATTGTATCATTCTGAAAGAAAGCGCTAAAAGAAAAAAAGAAAAACAACACAGGGGTAAGCCTAATCATGTAACCCAACGGGGCCGCCATCTGAAAGAAAATGCTCGTGCTTCATGCAGTGGGATTAATTTGTCTTTGTGTTGAGATTTCTCTATATCTACCAGTTTGTGGACATCACGGTCACAGCTGAGCTTTCGTTAAGTCTGCCATGTAAGGGAACAAATTGTCACTGACAGATGAAGATGAGGCAATTAATAAAGATGACATGGGTTACTCATCTCATCGGAAGGTGTGACAGATACAGATTGATTTCCGAAGCTGAGCCTTAAAAATACCTTTCCAACAGGATTTCTACATAGTCTGAAGAAACGCGTAGTTAGCCATTATTTTTTCCAGGTCAGAATTCATAGGAATTAAAAAATACACGGTATGGAAAAATGTTGGAGTCATCAGTGTAGGCCTTGATAAAGACTTCCAATTGGCCATCATACGTAGGTGCTGATAAAGCTACATAATTATATTTAACCCTCCAGATCTTAACAGTCATGAAACAAATAGACTGATTCGGCGAACGATTTGTGGAGGCCGCCATCTTGCGGCGCCGCCATTACTGCGGTGACCAGCGTCCATACTCATTCATTGTGCTGTCATTGTAAACCGACCCTCTACATTGACAGTATGATGAATACCTGGATTGATGATGTTAGACAGTGGCCTCCACTAACTGATAAAGCTATATTAAATGAATACGGATACTAATTATGAATTTATCATTTTTTGAATGATAAACAGTACGATTAATAGGAAGATAATAGACTGTATCATTAAACACTGTGCATATAGCATGCGTTAGGCGTGCAGAAGTTAGCAAGCTAACCGTGACATTTAATCATTATGGACAGGGTATGCGACTATAAAAAACCCACAACACAAGTTTGTGTTTTGTTTTAGATATTCAAGAGTATTTTTTTGAACAGCTGGCGTCCGATGACCAGAGACTAGAGAAACAGCAACTACAGGTCTCTGATTGAGGGCCAAAATTACCTGAACTCTGGATGGGTCGGGCAAATTTTACACCCCCTTTTAGACGTCCACATCGTATTGAAGGGATCACTGAGCCATCCGCTGTCACCGAGATGTGGAAGTGACCGTGAGAAGAGATGGTGGCCAGCTTGAACGTCTCTACTGTGAGTGCACGTAAGGCGTAGCTTATGGCTGCCCGAGTGGGAGCAGTCACCGCAGTAATGGCGGCGGCTCGACTTCCAGTTATTTCGCCGAATTGGTCTATATCATTTAGCTTATCATTCTCTAATCTTTCAACAATTCTCTTTGTTTGGGAGCTATCTAATGTCATACTTTTAAATAAGATTTATAAATTATAAAAATATCTATCTCTTGATTGGGAGGATTGGTTGTGGAAATCATGACAAATGAGTTATAGAACAAAATGTTCACAAATCACAGGATTATCTGCAGACTTGGTTCTTGATTCCTCTAAGTGATCGCTATCAAGCACTTCCAGCTATCGTGTTGACAAATCTCCATTGAGATTTTTTCTTCTTTTAAGTAGCTCCCATTTTCTGTCCATGTCTTCACCTTCTGAAATGTATTGTTATATTGCTAGACAGAGTTTCTCTTGCAACAATAGTACAACAACAGAGCCATGGTGACTCTGGAGGAGCTGGAGAGATCCACAGAGCAGGAGGAAGAATCTGCTGACAGGACACTTTGCCATGCACTCCACAAATCTGGCATTTATGAAGTAAGCCATTATTGAAAGAAAGCTATAATTCTTCAGGAAGGACAGAGATGCTGCAGTTGATGGGAGTATGGACAGAGCAAAATACAGAGCAATCTTCAAAGAAAACCTGCTAGAAGCTAATGAAGACTTGAAAATAGAAGGACAATAACGACCCAAAATAAAATGGAACAACTTAGAACAAAACACAATATATTGATGTGTTTTGTTGGCCCAGTGAATGACCCTCTGATTGTGTGTATATATATATATATATATATATATATATATATATATATATATATATATATATATATATATATATATATATATATATATATATATATATATATATATATATATATATATATATATAATACATATATATATATATATATATATATATATATATATATATATATATATATATATATATATAATGTGTTTTCTTACATCCCTATTAACAAGGATGTATTTTTTTCTTCTTTTTTTCCCTTTTACACTGAATCTCTGTAAAACAGAGTTATGTGGTTGCAACATTAAAATGTATGTAATACTTTTGTGAGGCACTGTAGCAGTATATTAACCTCCCATATATTTGAAACATCCCAGGTTTTTCTTTAATGTTAAATTGGCGTCTATAATCATGGGTTGTGTGTACCTGGATCAAGTCTTTTGTTTTGTTGCTGCAACTAAAATCTAACACGTTGTGAAGCCATTTTATGTTCTTGGCCATTTGTTTTTAAATTGTATAACATGAAAATTCATCAGCAAAATAAGCTCTTCACTATCCCTGCTAAATTTCTTATTAATTCTTCATCAAGCCTTGAAACTCAATAAGCTCTGTTGGTTTCTGGTACTGACCTAAATTGGGGCAGTATTTCTGATTACAGTTAAAGCAACGGTGGGTCGACTTAATATCCAGGTGCTTGTTGCTCGATGTCTTTTTATAAAACAAAAAGATGTCTGGGCTTCTAATTCTTTCATTTTATAAATCCAAAATCGTAGGTTTTATTTTACATTAAAAATGTATGGTCAAGATGAGCATTTTCACAGGTAATGCTTACTGATTGGACCATCATAATAATAAAAGAGCAGAGCTGCTGGAGTTATTGAAATCCAACTGCCTGACAGCCAGCACTCATGTGACTTGTGAAGTTGCTCAGAGTGCAACAAGGAGATGCCTGTAGAATCAACATAATGCAGCTCTCTGTGACTGAAGCAGGCCAAGCACAGCTCAGCTCCCCCCTTTCCCAATCTGGGGAAGCCATGGCTCCAACAGCAGCCCCCTCTGTTCCTTTACATGGCAACCTTTCCACGTCATCACCACTCATTTATGCACAAAAGAGACTGAGCCACCAGCATAGGCTGAACACTCATGCCTATTGATGCTGCAGCCAAAGCTGCTAAGTAGAGACGGCTCAAGTAGAGACACAAGTAGGTCCTGAAACAGGCTGTTTAGGCTTGTGATAAATCAGACTTCCACTGCAATTTTTTTAGTTTGGCTTAGATGTTCTCTGCTGAACTGAATGTAACTGATCTTAAGATGTTCAACAAACACTACATGAAAATATCCTTGTCCTCTGAAACACTTCTTGAAAGCTCTGTCAGTTCACACAATTGATGAAAAAATAGATGTAATATTTCAATATTTGAGAAACAGCTCCATCAAAGGGGAGCCAGAGGGGTGAAATCTTTAGTATGACTATACATTTAAAACAGAAGTTTAAATGAGTTGTATACATTTACATTTACTTGTACTTTTTAATTATATAGTGTATTGATTTATGCTTATGTCATTGTTTTGTCTTTTCTATATTCCTAACTTGCAGCTCCCTTCATATACATTGGGGTAAAAAAGTATGCCTTACCGCCTGCTAAGTTTGTAAGTTTACCCTCTTACAAAGAAATAGTGGTTTTAATGCTAGATTTATTTCAAACAATACAAAATATTTACAAAAAAAAGGTTATAAATCAATTTACAATTGATAAAGTAAAATAACAGTTTCATTCCCTATCAGAAAGCAGGAATTCTGATCATCACAGACTGGTTAGGTACCCATGAGGTATCCAAGCTAGTCCTGTCCCGTCCCCTTTTTGAGCAAGACCAAAAAGCTGTTAAACGACTTCAGGAACAAGACTGTAGAAGGCAGGAATAGGCTGCAAGCGTAGTGAGAAAGAGACCACTGTTGTAGTACAGTGCAAATACAAAATGACAGTCAATTATCTTTATTCTAGAGCCCCACGCAAGCTCTCAGCCATGGGATAGTTAGGATTCAGAGAAAGGTCAGGGATATTACACAAAGGAGCTTTATAATGATCTCAAAGGCTTATCTGAAGTTTGCCAAGTAACACACCTGAATGATTTAGCGATGGCTTGGGAGAATGTGATGTGGTCAGATGAGACCAAAAGTGAACTGTGTGACATAAACCTGATATCCCGTGCTTGATGACAGAGAAATATCGAATATGAACCCCAGAACACCATCTGGGGTTCAGATGTGAACCTTCAGGCCTCAGTCAAAACACTGATGCTGGGTTGTGGATGGGTCTTACATCATGGCAGTAAAACAAAATGTACAACCAAGACAACAAAGGATTGGCTCAAGAAGAACCACATTGAGGTTCTGGAATGGCTGAGCCAGATTTTGGATCTTAAAGCTGCAGTCCGGAGAATATATTTATATATCAAAGTTTTATAAATCTTTAAATTGATAGTGGGGTTCAGTACTATGATAAAAGGTTAGTGCTCCACAACGCTTGTTATTTTTCTTAATCCCACCTTCCTCCCGTAGACCCCTATGCATTTCACACTGAGCGCCCAATTTTTTTGCCAATAGAATTCGAGTTTCCGCATTGTTGGCTGTCAATCAACTTGCATGCGGATCACGCAAACGTGTGAACATGGGGCCACGCACACAGACCGCTCCGTGTCTTTCTGTTTACAGTCGCCATATTGTAAGAGAGGCATACAGAAGTTACTCACCTCCGAAATGTCCATAGCAAAAATACAATAGCGTGGTGCTCTATAGCGCTTCCTGCTTACTTCTTTGACTCTCTATGTCGCCACAGGTGATGCGCGTGCACAACTGCTGCGGTAGGGAGGGGAGGAGAGGGGGGGGGTGTTTTGGTAGGGGCTTTGGTACGTCGGATTCAAAAAAATCTATCTCCCTCAAATACTCCGGACTGCAGCTTTAAGTCCAGAGGAAATCTGTGAATGGAGCTGAAACTTGGAGTTACTGAGGAACAGCCTTGAAAATGTATTCAATTGGAGGGTTTCAGTTAAGGGGAGTGGGCCAAAACCAGGTGATTACTACAAGAAATCTCTTCCCTCATTTTCAGCCAACTAGGGTTTCATTACTAAGTACTGAGTCACATTTTAACTGAGAGTCAAATGCAGTCACTCAATCAAGTACACATAATTGGTTAATGACCTTTTATTTAATATTTAATATGGGTTTTCTTTTGATATTGTCTTTGTTAAAATAAACCTATTGTAAATAGTACACACTATTCATTACTTTTTAAATTGGTAAACTTACAAAGCCAGCTGGGGTTTAAATAGAAAAACTCCCAAAGGTTTTGACTCAGCAAGCTTGTAATATTTCACTGGGATTTGTGTATACTGCCATTCTCTGTTCTAAGAAGCACTGGAACAGTCCTGCTTGTTATCAGGACCGCCCTGTTAAGAATCTTGCATATACAAATGTACAGTACTGTGCAAAAGTTTTAGGCAGGTGTGGAAAAATAAAATTTATATTTGGTGTGATCACCCATTGCCTTCAAAACAGCATCAGTTCTTCTTGCACACAGTTTTTGAAGGAACTCAGCTGGTAGGTTGTTTCAAACACCTTGTAGAACTAACCACAGATCTTCTGTGGTGGTAGGCTTCTTCACATCCTTCTGTCTCTTCATGTAATCCCCGTCACACTCAGTGATGTTGAGATAAGGGCCTGTGGGGACGTCTTGTTCTTCTTTGCACTGAAGATAGTTATTAATGACTTTGGTTTTATGTTTGGGGTCATTGTACTGCTGCAGAATAAATTTGGGGCCAATCATACGCCTCCCTGATGGTATTGCATGATGGATAAGTGTCTGCCTATATTTCTCAGCCTTGAGAACACCATTAATCCTGACCAAATCTCCAACTCCATTTGCAGGAATGCAGTCCCAAACGTTCAAAGAACCTCCACCACGCTTCACTGATGCCTGCAGAAACTCATTATTGTACCTCCTCCAGGCCTTCGACGAACAAACTGCCTTCTGTTGCAGCCATATATTTTAGATTTTGAGTCCAGAGCACCTGCTGCCATTGTTCTGCACCATAGTTCCTATGTCTTCGTGCATGTTTTGTGGGCAACTGTGGCTCAGTAGCTAGAGTATCTGTCTTACAATCAGAGGGTCATAGGTTCCATTCCAGCTTCCTCCTGTCACATGTCAATGTCCCCCTGGGCAAGGCACTTAACTCCAAGTTGACTACCGAGCTCTGTATTGGTGTATAAATGTGTGTGCGTTTGTGAGTGCAAATGAGTGCATGTGGCTCCAGTGTAAAGCGCTTTGAGTGGTCAGTGTGAGTAGAAAAGTGCTATATAAGTTCAGTCCATTTACCATACTTAAGTCGTTTGGCCTTGTTTCCACGTTGGAGGTATGGCTTTTTGGCTGCAACTCTTCCATGAAGCTCACTTCTGTCCAGACTTCTCCGGACAGTAGATGGGTGTACCTGGGTCCCACTGGTTTCTGCCAGTTCTGAGCTGATGGCACTGCTGGACATCTTCTGATTTCGAAGGGTAATAAGCTTGATGCGTCTTTCATCTGTTGCACTAAGTTTCCTTGGCCGACCACTGCGTCTACAATCCTTAATGTTGTCCTTTTCTTTGTGCTTCTTCTAAAGAGCTTGAACAGCACTTCTTGAAACCCCAGTCTGCTTTGAAATCTTTGTCTAGGAGAGACCTGGTGCAGTATAACAACCGGTGCTCAATCTTGCCATGACATGAAACTATCTTCCACAATCTCACCTTGGTAGCAGAGTTTGACTTTTCCTCACAGTTTTAAGGCTCCTACACAGCTGTTTCTGTTTTAGTTAATGACCTTGTTTCAACCTTTGTGTCACATTGATGATCATTAGCACCTGTTTGGTATATTTGGTTGATGATACACCTGACTATAAACCTGCAAAACCCCTGACTTTGTACAAGAATTGATGCTGATTTGAGGGCAAAAACTAGTAACACCAAATATTGATTTGATTAAGATTTTTCTTTTGTTTGCTCACTTTGTATTTTGTAAATTTATAAAAATAAACTATCATTTATATTTCTGAAAGCATTCTGTGTTTATGGCATTTTTTCACACCTGCCTAAAACTTTTGCAAAGTACTGTATGCGTTAACATTAGTATGCCCAGGATATCTGTGTGTCTGCCATCGCTCCTTTCAATAGTAGGCCCTCTTTATTACTTTGTGAAATGCATGTTTATGAAGAAGTATTACGACTACTGTCTTTGTATTTTCAAAATGTGTACTTTACGCAACACTCTTAAAAACAGGGTTCTGTACTATTATATCAAGGTAGCACCAGCTGTTGACAGAGGTGTTAGTGTTCATAGCTAACTTACTGCATTGTATGGTTGTGTGTGTGTTTTTTCCCCCTCTAGGACCCAGCAGCATCCTCTACTTTAGATGCAGCGTCTGACCCTAAAGGACAGAGTGTGGCCATGAACTACAAGCCCTCCCCACTGCAGGTTCAGATAGGTATGCCCCGCCACCCCCATGCAAATCATCACACATTTTATATCACAGGGCTGTCAATATACAGCCACAATGGATGGGGGGCATTTAACAAACCAGTGAGTTTTGTGCTCTGTAATAGAAATGGAATACCACAGTATGAAGGGTGATTTACTGCACAAAATACGGTCAGTGGAAGTGAAGGGAACAATTAGAGCCACATGATATTTATTAGATGTAATTGTAATTTTAATAGCAGAGTCTGTTCATGAAGACCCTTCTTCCACATATCTGTGGTGTCCCCTAAGTCTGTGGTCCCCAACCTTTTTTTCACCACAGACCGGTTTAATATCAGACAATTTTTCACGGAGGTACAGATGGTATAAAAACTGGGTATTTGTAAAATTATAACAATAGACGTAAATCCAATGTGAATTCGCAGCTTTATTAACAGCATCCTCCTAACATCGAGCAGACAACATAACACGAGTACATACACTCTACCCACTAACGCTCTCTGGTCGCCATAGTAACATTTAAACATACCTTTAATAATTCAAGATTTACCACAAAAACAAATAAAAAGTGCATGAAAAATCTAACTCACCACAAAGCTGAATCAGTGAGATCCTTGGGCCTTTTGCCCTTTCCAAAGAAACGATAGAGAGACATTTGTTGTCTATCCATCTTGCTAGCTTGTGGGTTTAATTTTAGCGGTAACTATCACGTGACCAATACAAGCCTCTTGACGTGTAAAGACTGAGCTATGTAACGAGAATATCCGGTCATTTTTCAAAATAAAACTGCGGTCACACTCGGATTATAAATAAAACGGGAATACTGGAAGTTATTTATTCTTTCTGTGTGGCTCTCGGCCCGGTACCACATGACCCACGGCCCAGTACCGGTCCGTGGCCCGGAGGTTGGGGACCCCTGCTCTAAGACACTTGTGGCACAATGCAAATGGGAATTCTGATGGCTTTTTTTAACCATGACTTTCTTTCTACCAGTTTTTCATAAAGGCCAATTTTTTAATGGCACGAGTTTGCAGATGATAGATTGAACATGACACGTGATATGTTCAAAGTTTGGGATGTTGTTTAACAACCAAACCCTGATTTTAAGTTTTTTCACAACTTTCTCACGGACTTGTCTGCTGTGTTCCTGGGTCTTCATGATGCTGTTTGTTCACTAATGTTTTCTAACAAACTTTTGAGAATAAGAAATCTGGATTTATGCTTAGATTAAATAACATGTGGACTCAACTAATCTGGTGACTTCTGAAGGCAATCGATTACACAGGAATTTATTTAGGACTAATAGAATAAAAGAGGGTGAATAGAAATGCAGGCCATGTTTTTTAGATTTGTTAAAATGTAAAAACAAACCATGTTTCTCTTTTTAATGTAATAATTATACACTACTTTTTATTGGTCTATCACTATACAAATCCTCACAAAATACATTGAGGTTTGTGATATTACTGTCAGAAAATATGAAAAGGTCAAATAATATTCTTGGAAGGCACTGTAGGTAGTCTGCTACACCCATAATGAAACTTAATTTTAGTTTCAAATATCTAAAAAAATGCTTGAGCCTCACCTTTACAGCACTACAGCACACATATTTGTGCTTTAATTTTACTCTACAAATCAAAAACATGAAATGTAAGGTTTTTAGCTAAACTTAATCATTTGGCTTCATTACTATCCACAGATTGTCTTAGTTTTCTTGCATTGTCTCAGCTAGAATGAAAATTATATTACTGTAATGGAGCCCCATATTTTAACGGAGATTAAAACTAATTGTAGCTCAAATGCAACAGGTTACTGTGTGCTGGTAGTTAGCAGTGCTCACTACTAAATTGAATATTGCAACTCACTCTATATTTGGGTGGAAGATTTTACCCCCCCCCCCCCCCAAATGATACTATCCTAGAAATGTGTAGTGCTGCGCTGATTTATTTACTAATGGCTTCACATCCTTTGTTGCCCAGAGAAACAGAGGGACCTTGCCAGGAAGGCATCGGTGAAGAATGGCACTGTGGGAAGTCCTGTCAATCAGCAACCCAAGAAGAACGCCAGGACTAGGTAACACCTTTCTTTGTCTCTTTGTTCTGCTCTAATTTTGGCTGGTTTATTAGTATGCTGAGCAATAAGTATAAAATACTGCAACTAACTGAAATGCAAATCATGACAACTGTGTATCGTGCTTTGTAAGGCACTAATTGCTTCCAGTCAGCCAGAGACACCATTCGATTTCTTAATGTTACAACCAATTCAATCAGAACACAGCAAGGCTTCAAAGAAAAAGAAATGCATGTTTTGTGAGCATGAACGCTCAAAACCACCAAGCCTAAACCCAGCGCAGCCTGCGGCATTGACAAGTGGCTCATGTACTTAATCCCACTCTCTAGTGAATTAGTGGGAATATGAGAAGCCTTGCCCACTGATGTGAACCCAGAATGTCTGAGGCTGAAAGATAATTTTGCACTTACTGCAGTCTGAATGCTACCAATTAATTTTGGGGAGAGATTATCTCATGCTTGGAACAAAAAAATCTTGTTTTTTAGCTATGTGATGTAAAGGTTTGCAAGGTTTCTTCATTGCCGTAATTAGTCTCAAATGTCTTTTATGTGTTTTAAAATATTTACTTCTAATGCAAAATATGGCTGTGCTCTTTTATAGGTTGGTGGTGCCAAACAAAGGTTACTCCTCTTTAGACCAGAGCCCGGATGAGAAGCCTCTGGTTGCGCTGGACACTGACAGGTAAGCACTCAATATGCTATACAGCTGGACAAATCACTTTATAACCTATAGAGTGATAGCCTATAGTAAGGAGAAGCTGGCTATTTTTTGCACACCTCTCTCTGTGTTTACGGTGTATTAATTCATGGAGCAACTTGACAGTATTCTTAACAGAAATTATCCTAAAAAAAAAGGCTTCTCCAAGAGCTCAGGATTAGTGCACAGCAGGGTGAGGATTTGGACGGGCAAAAGCAGCTCTAAGAGAGCTCTTTCCTCCCCCTGTGTACCATCAGGTCTGTATTTGGGCCAGACGAGTCCCGACATTTGTTCACGCCGCCACCACAACCCCCTTCATCTCTATATGCCAGATCAGGCAAACCCATATCATTTTAAACGAGATCTATATTGACTCAGAGTTTACGTCATACTCTCTGTGACTTTCTGGCTGACTCACAGCTCAGTCCATTTATTTATTGTTAACATTTTAGAAATACATGCGCACAGTGTTACCCTGTTGTTGTTTGTGGTGCAGGATAATCTTATTATTTGTTTGTGAAAGATTGACTAGCTGTTGGGTCCGGTGAGTGTGTGTGCAGATTTGTGTGTCTCCTCAACTTTTTTCCTCCAGGGTGTGACAGGTAGGTGCTGCATCAGCTGCAGCTTATCGGGAGCAATCAAGGTGGCAGTTTAACAGTGTAGCAGTCACCTGAAGCAGACACCAGATTGTTCTACTCTACCAAGGGTTCCTCTGACGTTTCCAATTCTTGGTCCTTCCGAGCCATCGCCCTATCTCGCAGTCCCTCCAACGTTTCCAGCCTCTGGTCCTCTCAAGCTGTGCTCGTTGTATTTCAACAGCATATTGCACTAACAATGCACAGCAGCTTCAGTCCTGTATTGTATTGACCTCATAACGTAAAGAACCTCAGCGTTATTTTTGACCAAGACTTGACATTTAAATCCCATATTAAACAGGTTTCTAGGATTTCCTTCTTTCACCTCCGGAATATTGCTAAAATTAGAAACATCCTGTCCAGGAGTGATGCTGAGAAACTAGTCCATGCATTTGTAACCTCAAGGCTGGACTACTGTAATTCTTTACTATCAGCAAGTCCACAAAATGCCATTAAAAGCCTTCAGTTGATCCAAAATGCGGCAGCAAGAGTTCTGATGAATGTTAAAAAGAGAGATCACATTTCTCTTGTTTTAGCTTCCCTTCATTGGCTCCCTGTTAAATCCAGAATATAATTTAAGATCCTTCTTCTTACATACAAAGCCCTTAATAATCAAGCTCCATCATACATCAGAGATCTAATTGTTTCATATGTTCCCAACAGAGCACTTCGCTCTCAGACTGCAGGTTTACTTGTAGTTCCTAGGATTTCTAAAAGTAGAATGGGAGGCAGATCTTTTAGTCATCAGGCTCCTCTCCTGTGGAATCAGCTCCCAGTTTTAGTCTGTGAGGCAGACACTCTATTTACTTTTAAGGCCAGGCTTAAAACTTTCCTTTTTGATAAAGCTTATAGTTAGAGTGGCTAAGGTCATCCTGAGCTATCTCTGTAGTTATGCTGCTATAGGCTTAGACTGCTGGAGGACAGACTTACCAATTTTCTTCACTCTGCTACTTCCTTTTTTCCTACGACTCTCCAGTTGTATTACAGTACACTCTGTTATTTCGACTGTTAACTTTGTTTTCTCTCAGTGTTTTCTCTCCATACAAGATACACCTGGTCTGGTATTCTGCTTGGCTGCAATGCCCTGTTGGACGGGGGGCATCGACTGGGATGATGCTCCCAGTGGCTGAACATCCACTGTGTTATCAACTTTTTACTTTCTGTAACATAAAAAGTTCTCCTATATCAGATCTTCTGTTCCTTCTGTGTTTCTGCTCTGTCTTCTCAAACCCCCAGACGGTCGTGGCAGATGGCCGCTCCTACTGAGCCTGGTTCTCCTGGAGATTTCTTCCTGTTAAAGGGGAGTTTTTTCTCTCCACCGTCGGTACATGCTTGCTCAGTATGAGGGATTGCTGAAGGATTGCTGTGGTTGGGAAGTCTGCCCAACCTCACGCCAATGACTGACGCAATCTGCTGGGATTCCTTAAATAGGAAACTTTTTAACTGATTGGAATGTTTGTATAAATGTATTGAAATGACTTCTTGTTAAGTGCCTTGAGATGACATCTGTTGTGAATTGGCGCTATATAAATAAACTGAATTGAACTGAATATTGCAAAACAGTTTAACTTTCAAATAGACATGGGTCCTTTTAACCTAAACTTTTAAAACATGTCATCAATAAAATCCTCACCCCTCAAAATGATCACTTCTAAAAAACTGGACCAACCTCAAATTCAATTCAATTCAAATTCAAAATTACTTTATTAATCCCAAAGGGAAATTAAATGTTGTTGTAACTCATTATGCCAGTTCCTTCAAAAATTTGTTGTAGATGCTGATTTCTGTGGGTAGGGATGATCTCCTGTAGCTCTGCAGATCTGAAGAACCCTCTGAGTGAAGACGCTCTGTAGTTGTATGACAGTCTGATGTAGAGGATGCTCTGGATCTATGGCGTCTTCTTTTCAACCACTTCAGGGTTTTGTGGCTGTAGTTGAGGTATTATTTGAGCTTTTGTGATGTTAATCAGCTGCTGCCAGTTGTAAACCACCTTGTTGCCATGGTTATGCATCATAACAAATGTCCAAAAATAAAAAGTATCAGCAAAAATCCTTCCAGCTGCACAGCATTCAAAACCAGAGAGAACAGTTGTCCACAATAACAATGTTTCTACCAGAAATGGAAGAATAAAAGTTTTAAAAAGAAAAAAATATGAACCAAAGTAACAGAGCTACTCCAACATGCTGCCACCTTGAGCGGCGCAATTCCGGAATTGATAATAATATAATATAATTAATAATATAATAATAATATAATAACATAATATAATTAATAATATAATATAATTAATAATATAATAATAATATAATAATATAATATAATAATATAATATAATAATATAATATATAATATAACCTGATAATATAATTGGAATGCCTCCATGCAATGTTCCTTCTAATTTTTCATGTGTCTGAGCAAACACACTAATGCCCTGAGCGCTCCCTTTGACCACTGTGAGCAACATCAGATGTGTGCACTGTGGTCCTGCCAGCATCGCATATATCCAGTATACATAGTTTATTAAAGTAATCAAATTAAAGCATTTACATTTCTGTGAGAATACTTTTTAATTAAGTACATTATCCCACTTACAATGAAAATGACAAAGATCTTATTCATGACCTGTGTAGTATGTTAACACTATTGTAAGTAGAAATATTTCATTGTAACTGTGGGGAAACATGAACTGCCAAGTAAGCCAAGCTAACTATGAACTCAAATTTTGAAAACATACTTAACATTTTTATTATAAAGGTCTGACTTATATTATAAGCACGAGCCATTGTGAGAAGCTCTTGCTGAGCACTGGGTAAAAGTAACTCTTTGTCTGCAAAATACAGTATATAATCACACGATTATTCTGTATTTCTGCTACTCATAAACTGGTATTTAATGATCAATTTTCATAAATAAACTTTGTAAATGCATGACACTAGATAAGCACAAATCTGATTAAGGACTTAAATGTAACTTTTTTTTGTCGTCTGTTGTGCAGGTTGATGGCCTCATCTGCTTGCAGCTTTGACTTTATGCGCATCAGCTGATCCAAATGGTCCACTTCAAGACAATTTCTCAATGCTGTTTTGATACGATTCATTAAACTAAAGCCTCTTTCACAGTCTGTGCTGGATGCTTGAAATGTAGCACAAATATCGATTGATTAGCTGCATAAATACATATGTGAATCGCATCATTGGCTGGAGCAGCCAGCCGCTGGTCACTCAGTGACATAAACGTTATTGTCTTGAAGTGAAATCTTTTAACCCAAATGCAGAATCAAACGGCGAGATCAAACACGTTTCTGAGTGGAATAAAACGAAAACTTCAGATGTTTTCAGAACATTTTATACTCCCCCTTTTCGTTAAAGAAAATTCCACCAAAACACTACAGACTTTCTAAATAAATCAAGCACATTTCACAGCACACGAACTTGGCGCTGTCAGCCGCTCTGTCCAGACGAAAGCACTCCGCTGCTATATAAACAGGAGGATCTGAGTTTGTGTCTGGATAATTTTTTTTTTTTACCTTAGTCTTATTTGCATACCCGTGTCTATCTTTAATCTGTGTTGTGTCAGTGTGCGGGTCTCTGCCGCATTGATATGGCAATAAACAGGGATAACGGGTTCGGGAGAGTGTGTGTTTTTCTAATTGGACCGGTGCAGGGCAACCGCTGGAACTGTAAATCGGTGCATATGCTCATTGATTCATCTGTAAAATACCACATAATTAATTATTTGTTTGTTGTTGTTTTTTTCAATTCCGGGTTAGATTTTTTTTGTGCGCATTGCAGATTTTCTGTGCGCGAAGACCGTGTCAGCAGTGCGCAATTGCGCAGGCGTGCAGTTTAGAGGGAACATTGAACCTACATGGTGTGTAAAAAAAATAAATAAAAATTCCCCCAGTTTTCATGGGAAGTAGCAAGTCTTCTCAAGTCAAAAGGCGCAAGTCCCAGTAAAGTCACGAGTCATTGATGTTAAAGTCCAGGTCGAGTTGCAAGTCTTTGTACATTTTATCAAATCGAGTCTGATGTCATCAAATTCATGACTCGAGTCTGACTCGAGTCTAAGTCACATGACTCGAGTCCACACCTCTGCTTAGTGGCCTTTAAACGCACGTTGGTACTGCGCTTGCTTCAGTGTGGATAATGGCAGTCTCTCATCAGCTTCCTACAGCATCTTTACAACATCTTAGGCAATTATTCCAGGCTTGAATGTACATTTTGCATCACAACGTGTTTATCTTAGGGACATAGAACCTTTGGGACATGAACAGATGCACCTTCAGGCATCTGGAAATTGTAAAATTCTCCTCCTAAAATCTTAGTTGATTTCAATTCATTTTTGTCTATGATGTCATACAACGATGTGGCTTGTTTCTGATCTTCCTGTAAAATACATGCAAAGGTGTACTTCTATGTAACGCACATTATGAATGGTAAATGGACTGAAATTGACTAAATTGATATGGCGCTTTTCTAATCATACTGACCACTCAAAGCCCTTTACACTACTGCCACATTCACCCCAACTTAGGGTTTCCCACAGGCAAATCCACATGTGACCATTTCAATTCAATTCAGTTTATTTATATAGTGCCAATTCACAACAGATGTAATCTCAAGGCATTTTAAAAGAAAGTCATTCCAATCAGTTTAAAGTTTTAGCTAGTTCTCTATTTGAGGAATCCCAGCAGATTGCTTTGAGTCATTGACTGGCAGTTGTGCCCCGTTGATGCAGACTCCAACCACAGCAATCCCTCATACTGAGCTAGCATGTAGCGACCTGTGGAGAGGAAAAACTTCCCCTTTAACAAGAAGAAACCTCCAGAAGAATCTGGCTCAGTACAAGTGGCCATCTGCCTCGATCGTCTGGGGGTTCGAGAAGACAGAGCAGAAATACAGAAAGAATAAAAGAACTGATGTAAGAGTACTTTCTATATTAAAGAAAGTGAAAAGTTGATAACAGGACACGGAGGATGCTCAGTTGATAACAGGACACGGAGGATGCTCAGTTACTGGGATGCCCCCCGTCAAACAAGGCATTGCAGCTAAGCAGGATACCAGACTTTTCACCCCAATCTTTGGAGTGAATTTTAGTCATAATTGTATCATCAGCAAACAAAACAAATTAGACCTGGGTATAGAACCATGAACCATTTGTGATGTTCTTTCATCAAGGTAGTTTCTCAAGTGTTTGGCACTCTTCAAAATCCATATTTTTCTTATTTTTACAATAACATATCTGATTTAATATTAGACAGTAAGAAAAATTTATTTTGGGGGCCTCGCGTGGCGCAGTGGTCTAAGACAGGTGCCCCATGTTCAGAGGCCTTAGCCCTCAATGCAGTCGTCCCGGGTTCAACTCCGGCCTGAGGACATTTGCCGAGTGTCTATTTCCCCACTTCTCTCCCCTTTCTGTATCTTATCCACTGTCAAATAAAGGCCACTGTGGCCACAAAACCTTTAAAAAAAAGAAAAACAGTTTTTTGAGTCTAATTATACAATGCAAATATGTGGTTTCTGCTGTATTAGGCAGAAAGTGAATATTTTGTTGTTAAAAGCTGATGTGTTATAAGGAGAAAAAATAGAAAATCATAAGGATTTGAGTGAGTCTGACAGTTGCCAAAATGATGATTAGACGACTGGGTGAGAGCATTTTCAAAATTGAAGCTCATATGGGTAGTTTACAGTGGTCTCAATAAAGAAAAAGTCCAAGGAAGAAACATTGGTGAACTGGCAACAGGATCCTGGGCCACCAAGACTGATGCACAAGTGATTGGCCCGTGGGATCTGATCCAACAAAGGAGCTATTGTAGCTCTGACTTCTTCAGAAGAAAATGCTGGCTCTGACAGAATGGTGTCAGAGCAAACAGTGTATTGCAGTTCACTGCGTATGAGGCTGAAAAGGTCCCAGTGCATTTCATAATGTAATGCCTGTGATGGACTGGCGACCTGTCCAGGGTGTATCTGCCTCCTGCCCAATGACTGCTGGAGATAGGCACCAGCCTCCTGAGACCCTGCAAGGATAAGCGGTATAGATAATGGACGGTTGCTGGATAGTTGGATGTGAACTGTTTACTTAAATAATTATATATAAACTGCTATTATTCTTCCTTCATTCCTCACAAACATCTACTCTTAATTAGTCTAACATTAAAATGAATGTTCCTGATCTTACTGTTTAGAAAATAAAAATAACTTCTTTATACTTCTTTAATGACCTGATAAAGTTTTTAATCTAATCCAGCTGCTATTTCTAAAAGTGTGCACGTTTTCTTTTTTTTTGGGTTTTATTTTTGCTCATCTTGTTAGTACAGCATGGATCATCTGATTAGGTTTTTTTATGTGACATCATAAAAAACCCAACTTTGTACAACATAACTACTTCTTATTATGTAAAATTCCTCTATATTACTATCCCTATCTTTTTGGGTCTAACATAAGGTGTCGCCTTGTCTTTCAGTGATGATGACTTCGACATGTCCAGATACTCTTCGTCAGGATACTCCTCAGCCGAGGTGAGATGTCTGAGGGACCAGGTATTTATACAAATATTATATCGTTTCACAGCGCCATCTGGCAAAACCACTACCATCGCCATGTGATCACCCTCTTTCTCCTCTGTCACACCAGGTCAATGTGCACTCATTTAAATACTACACTCTGTCTGGTTCTACACAGCATTTATATTTACTCTCATATGTCATTACTTCTTCATCCTTTTAAATCTTCTCACATTGTTTTCTTCTGTATGTAGCAGATCTTCTGGTTTTAGCCAGTGGCTTCCACTCATCACCATAATAATTTGATTGTATGTTGCTGCTTTTTTGTTTTGTTTCATTTCGTTTCATTTGCTTAACAAAAGAGCAAAGACGCAAGACCCATTCGTCAAGCATAAACCCGGAATGACTAAAAAGTGGTAGGCTGAAGCAGCTTGTATTTTGAAAAGTTGTGTTGGCTTA
Organism: Valencia hispanica; assembly: GCA_963556495.2. Classification (NCBI taxonomy): domain Eukaryota; kingdom Metazoa; phylum Chordata; class Actinopteri; order Cyprinodontiformes; family Valenciidae; genus Valencia; species Valencia hispanica. The sequence goes on from OY747708.1 coordinate 24,973,878, forward strand.
AAATGGGCAGTTTCATCGTATAACCTAAATAAACAACAGTTGGAGTTACTGAAATAAATTAGCCTTTAGTTTTTTTATTTGTTTTGAACTGAGGTATCAGAGGCTGTCTAATAATCTGTATGGTCCCCCACTGTACACTCCTTGTTTTTGATTCTGGTGGCAGAAAAAAAGCATTAGCCAATAGGCTGCTATAATGACGCTGGCTTGTAAACGTGAGCTGCACGATCTTTTGGCGTTTGAAAAAACAAAACAAAACATGAAATTGTATTCATATGTGCGCCGGCGCAGAGCTGTCAGACATATAAAAAAGAAATTAGACTGTATCATGTTATAACTAGTGCTGTCATGAGATTAAAAAAAACTTTGAGATTAATTAATTATGATCTGTAATTAATTAATCTAATTAATCTCTTTTTTAATCTCACCTAATAATTGCTGAGAAAAGCCTTCATTTTGAGGTATTTTCATTTAAATTCATTACATTATTGTGCTAGAACACAAGTTTGATACATGTAATAAAAATACTGGCCATTTACATTCTGCTGTTTTTGTGACTAGTCCCAAGTGGCGACTGCAACCTTCTGCTTCGAGCTGCGCGATTCATTAGCGTTCTGGATGCAGTGGGGTAAATGTCTTCTCTGAGTCCAAATGTATTATGGGTTAAAACAATTCGTAATATGCGCATTATCTGGGCGGCCGGGTGGAGCTGCAGTGTGCAGTGCAGACGGGAGAGCGCCCCACTGCTCGGTGAGAAGAGTAACAACGTTACATGCTTCACCCAAAAGTTTCTAATAACCCCATAAACAGTTGCTAGATTTGCCGCTAGGGGTTTTTAATTTTTATTTTTTAGAAAGAATCGCTAGAGGCGTCTAAAAACTCGCCAAATATAGCAAAGTTGGCAATATTGTCGGCAACTCACCGTTAGGGTGTGGTTAACCCCGAACAACTCAAGCACAAGAAGCCCAGTGCATAAAACGGGTTTTATTTAAAGGGAACTCACATGCACAAACTGTAAAATTAAAGATTAAAAATTAGATTAAGGCGATTAAAAAATATAGCGCGCTAAATATGGCTGTAATTAATTGATCGCAATTAACGCAATAATTTGACACCCCTAGTTATAACGTGATAGTTTATTGTAAAAACGTGAAAACCATGTGAAACTATTACGTTATAATGTGATAGTTTCGCGTTTTTACAATAAACTATCACGTTATAACGTGATACGGTCTAATTTCTTTATTATATGGCTGACAGCTCTACGCTGCCGTACATATAACATGCTGAAATATAGAAAATGTACCTGGGATGAAGACATTTGACACGGAACGAAGTCTGCCCAAGACATGAAAATCTGTAACGTTAGAGGGCATCGCATGTCAATGCACGTGAATCCCCTGGTGTAACCATAACAGATTTTACGACAGTAGTAGAAAACAATACCCCGAGAGCAAAACTTACATAGTGTCGCTTTAATGTTTTTTTTATTGTCTTTTAAACATTTTATGACACTTTATTATATTAATGGCTCATATTTTTTGTTCAGTTTGTGTGTAAAAACCAGGTCAATAAAGATGATTCTCGGTTCAGCTGCTGAATCCAACCAGCTACTCAGCGATACCTGAGTGTAGAAGGCGCCCAAAACACTGGAGCCCAGTCCAGTAACTGACGGTGCGTTCACACCAAAGCGCCAAAAACTTGCTGCACGCCAAAGTTGGACGCTTCAACATTAGCAGCTCGACGCGCGTCCAATGCGAATTGGAAGTGCGTCAAAATGGTATATTTTGACGCGTGTCAAGCCAGAAGTATGCAACTTGTGGGAGGAGCTAGTGCCAGACCGTGTTTTTGCAAGATGGCAGCTGTCAATCTAGCGTTGGAAGAGAGAGTCTCCATTCTCAATTTACTGTGGAGAGTACCCTGCGCAGGTTAGCAGGGTCAGTAATGTGAAAACTCTCAAAAGTGAAATGAATTTACCAGGTTGCCCTATCTCCTCACTTATATTCCTCCAAGTGAGGAATTCCTGTCTCTGTAGAGAAAGCAGCTGGTGTCGTATAGCTTGGGGTGATTAGCCACGGCCGTTATCAGTATTTCTTCCATGTTTAATGAATGAATTTTGCCAGACCTGACGCCGTGAACTCGGTCACAGCATCACGTGACACCACGTCACCATGCTCCTTATTGGTTGACACAGCGCAAATTGGCGCCGAAGTTCAGATTTTTCAACTTCAGCGCAAAAACGCACGTCATGCGTGGATGCACAAAATGCGCCACATAAAATGATGAGTGTATTTTCTGACGTGTGTCAAACGCTTCATTTCTCGTGAATTTGAAACGCGAATGAGACAGAAATGTGTTTACGTGACGTAGAAACCCTGACGCGCGGCAGCGCACTTCTGCATTGACTTGACATGTAAACCTGACGCTCTTGAAGCTTCAAACTTGTTCGGTGTGAACTCAACGTAAGTGCTGAAGCCAGCAGGTGTTTCCACTCCCGTTTGTATTTTTGAAACCGTTTTTGCTCCTGAGGAAATGCCAAGGTTCCGGATGGACATTTTTAGTAAAGCCTTGGGTGTTGTTAGCATTGAGGCTCAGGTGTGTTGTGCCTGTCTCCTTGCAAACATGACCGCAGCAACAGCAACTTTTGCTGACCGTAGTATTTCCTGTATTTTATTTTGTTCGTTATTGTTACGCTCAGTGTTGAAGTGCGTTGAGGATCGGTTCACTGGGGGGGGGATTTTTAACATTTGTATCTTTATTAATGCTTGAACAATAAACAAGGCTCCAGTCGCTAGGTGGCAGCAGTGATCAAACTAATCAACAGGATGCTTGTTAAACCCAGTAGAAGTAGTAGTCTACACAGACACACCGGTATAAGAGCGTATGGAGTAGGGCTTTCTTCTGGAAATTACACAATCTGGGCAGTCTCGATTAAATGTTACCCACTGAGTTAATGAACTGAATTTGGAAATTGTTTTTTAAGTCTTAAAAAAATAAAATGAGCTGCCTTATCTTACAAATGAAGTTGTTGCAGCTAATTTTATTAATCTGTATTGATAATCAGGTGATTGTATGCCGAATTCAGATACAGATACAGATAAATAATGAACTATTATGGGGTTCTTAATAGTATTACAAATCAGGCGGGGCATGAGAAAATGTATGTTCCTCGGAGGGGGTAATAAACAGAAAATAATTGAGAACCACTGCCTTAGTGTCAACAGAATAAGTAGCTATCAGTTGAAGCCTTTGTGAAAACTGTCTTAAACACCTGCTCATATAATTTTTTTTCCTATCATTTTTTGCAGCAAATTAACCAGGACCTGAACATCCAGCTCCTGAAGGACGGGTACCGGCTTGATGAGATCCCAGATGACGAAGACCTGGATCTGATCCCCCCTAAAGCAGTCAACCCCACCTGCATGTGCTGCCAGGCTGCCCCCTCCACAGCCTGTCAGATCCAGTAGCTTCCCCACTTCTCCTTCATCCCCAGATGTTTTTTTTGCCAGCTGCTGAACAGAATGGCATCAAGGAGGGAAAACTGTCAACTTGAAAACAGGCAAAGGCAAAACTAAGAGAATGAGAAACTGAATATGTACAGTACCTGTGCATGTTCCTCCTATGGCAGGATCTGTGTGTCTTACGTCTACAATGTTGGTTCAGCAGGGATGGATTCAACTCATGGCAGAGACCTTACCTCAAAGAAAACATTGCTACTTTTGCTTCTCCTTCGTTTGAGTTGTAGCTCATGTTTGGGGAGTTTTTGTTTTGCATATATGATTGTGCAACATCGCTGAAGAGGAGAAACGACAAGAAGGGACGAGGAAGAATTGGCCAAATTACTTTTTGCCATCATTACTGCGTCATTGAGCTTTCCAGGCACTCCACTTCCTCTTCTGGTTTATATTTTATGATCCAATATAATGGAGTATAGGACACTGGAAGTTTGAACAAGGCCATTTTATTTCCAACTCTCTCATTTCTTTCAGCTAGTCTGCTTCGTCTTTTCCTTGTATATGAGTATCAGACTCGAAAACGATGTGTGTGAGTCTGGTCATGCCCAGAAAAACTGCGCGAATGAAACACTAGTGCTCACCCTCTCAACACTAAGCTACCAATCAGTCTGTTATACCGAGATCTTGTCCTGGTTATCTGTTTTATATTTAGTTAGAAGAAGCAGAAAAAAATGCATGTTGCCTGTTAACACTGTGTCCTGATGACAGATGTGCAGATATTTATTTTTATTCCTCTGACCCACAGCCAACCCCTTGTATTGAAGAAACATTGTGTGCTTTGTAAAACGAAACATCAGTCATACTTAGGTTCACTTACTGCCATTTTAATAGATGTAGGGGAAAAAAACAGTAAGCTCCCAAATCACAGCTTATATTGTGTTTTTATTCATGGCACTGCACTCTCCCACCCTGAAGGTTACATCATAAATTGTATACATGAATGAGGGAAACGAGTGACGACAAAGGCGTGGAATTGTATGCTTTAGTTTTGATATATGGAATATGTTTGAACTGAGGCCAAATTATCGTTAGTACCCCTGGTAAAGATGTGTAAAAAAAAAAAACCACAAAAAAACTAAATTCATCTTTCAAATGTCAACACTAAGCAAGTAATTGCTTATAGCACAATCACAACCGAGACAAATGTTGCCATCTGAAAAAGAATCATATAAAATAAATGTAACTGAAATATTTTCTAATATATATTTACTTTTTTAAATTAATCAGTTTCTAGGGACATCTCAACAGTAGTACACAACTTTAGGTTTCCTTGGTGTATAAATATAATGCAACATCCATCCATCCATCCATCCCCAGTGATTATTGGGCAGGAGGCGGGGTGTAACACGGGGGCACCCTGAAGAAACAACAATGCATGCGCACACTCCTGTTTAATCACCCTATTTTTTTCTTTATATAATTTTTATTTATCCAGGAAGAAAAGCTATTGAGATTAGAAAATCTTTTTTTACAAGGATTTCCTGGCCAAGATGAGAAGCAGCACCCTGTCCAAAGTGCAAAACAAGCCCATAATTTTAAAGGTGCAACAAAGTATTATTCACATTTACCGCAAAATGACTAAAATATAGAAAAATACATAAAAATATTTTCATGCTTTATGAAAATTCATAAAACAAGTGCATATTTCTGGATTGCGAAAGGAAGCTGGAGTACACGGAGGGAACTCAGGCATGTATAGGGTTCTCTGTAACCTCCATGCAGACAGACCCAAAAGCTGGGATTCGTACCTAGGACCTTCTTCATTCTTCATTCTACATAAAGTCATATGTGCTTCCCCTTAGGTATAAGTATGATGCAACATAGAGACCTATTTCTACTAGTCACTCTTCAAAATGGGAAATACCAGAAAACATACCATTCCACTGAGGCAGATGTGTTAATGTTCAAGATATTAGTTGTTCTCAATAAAAAAAAGAAACTGATTTTAGAGAACTATAGCCAAACGTGTCATCTTAAAGCCCTAAAAACAATTTTTTGGAGACTTTTGTACACATCTTTACCAGGGATTCCAATACTTGTGTAGGGTTCATCTTATGGACAAAGTCTGTACATGTAGCATCAGAAAATGTTGTCATTTCATACTTTATGCCATTCTCCATTTATATGGGGATTTTTATTTTTCTTTAAAAGTATTCAGTGTGCACTTTTTACTTTATGTCTGAACCCTCCACAGACCTCCACAGTCTTAGACTTTACTTCTCCCTGTCATGACACATTGCAAAATATTCTGTCACGCTTACAAAAAACTAGATGGAAACATACTGAAGTATGTGTAAACATTGAATGCAACCAATTTTCCTAAAATTTTTACTTCAGAAAGTTTATAACTGTTTACACCTTCCCTAACTATTCCTAGTTTGAGCTAGTAATAAATTGAAGACAATATGTTTTAGAGTGAAATCTACATTAGTCCAACCTAACATGTGATCCTGTTATTTTTAGGGTTTTACACTGTAATACAAAAAAAAAAATCTACAGAGAGCGGCAGGAACAAAAGCAACAGTACGGTCATTGACTCACTGAATGGAGATAGTGTGTGGTGTACAAATACATTAAGTTATGGTGCTGTATGTTTAGTGTAAAGATAGAGAAAATAGCATTTTGTTTTTTTATTTCACCTATTTTTCTCTAGCAGATCTTTGTCTGAGTAAGCCATCCTAATATTTTCCGGTGTTACAAGCAGAGATAATTTAAAGAACTGTTAGCTACAAATAAAAACACAGACAAATTGTTTCTATGACTACAGCGCCCTCCTGGTTAAAACTTTTAAAAAGCCTTAAAATGTTTTTTTTTATTGCAGTAGCATAATCTCTAACAGAAGATTGCCGCAGTTTTCCTTTCAGAGCCTTTTGAGATATTTTTAGGGACGCACAATATTTCTGCACTAGTGTGTATTGGGTGATTTTAGTCATTTGTCAACATAACGCCATGTGTTTTATCATGTGACTGATAATAATGCAGCACAGGATTGTGGGGTATTTAACTGAAGCAGATGTATGTGTTTCACAGTGTGAAAAGGTTAGGATAATATATATAACATCAGTAAGTTGCAGGTTTTCGGCAATAATAGCATAACAGCAATATTAGTCTTGTACATTGGCCCAAATGTCCATGTCAGTGCGTACCTTCCATTTTGAAGAGAAAATTGGGCGTCTGCCACATATTTTATACAGCAGGGAAAAAGGAAGTCCTAGACAACTGATCATCTTAAGAAAGTAGTGTGGATTAATAATTTCTTATCATGCAATATTTTTCCTCTGAATAAATTACTCTAGATTATTTTTAGATTTTTTTAGAAGGAAATTACACTTCTTCAATAAAAGATGCATCTATTTTAAGGCTTTTTACAAATAAATAACGGGTGGAGAGGCACCATGCTTTCTACTTTACCATCTAGATAATCATGTCACTGGATATGCATACATGTCATGTTAGGCATCCCCCCCCCCCCCCCCCCCCGAGTGCTCAAAGCAGGTGCTGTGCCAGTTAAGGCACAGCTTCACTTACTGTTTGAGTTTAGTATAATCAGTTGTGTGTTTTTATTTTCACTTGTGGGAATTAATTTCTATAGATGCAGGGGCTTTTTCATCTGGCAGATGCTTGTCATGACATGATTGTGAACTGGCTCCATTTGGATTTTAACAGTGTTACAATTCTGTGTCTAGTGCAACATATCAAAAATAAATAATGAATATCTCAATACCCTCTGTATTTTCTAGCTTTTCCTTGTATTGCAGTGTTATTCCTAAAGAAAACTTCAGGGTTATTTCCCCCTCTCTAGAACGCCTCCAGAGTTTTCTCTTCAGGCATTGAACCCAAGTGAAGTGATGGATAGTTGGATAAATGACAGACAGGGCTTCCAGAAATTTACTTCCACTTATCAGGATGAATCTCAAAGTATAAGCTTTCAATGATGCAAAATCAGGCCAATGAGTTTGAATTTAATGTGGATTTTCTTTAATCTACATAGGGTCAAAATTATACATACTGACTTGACTATGAAACTACACTCCACTGAGATTTGGGTAAACCTCATCTCTTAGAGGAATTGGTAGGGTTCCCAAGGTTATTCTGAAAAGTATGGAGTTTATCTTAAATTCTCCCAAGTCAGGTAAAGTAAAGAAAAAGAAAATTAGGTTTGGAAAAAGGCTGGATTCTTTCAGACTTTTTTTTAATGTTCTGCTATCTAAAAGATAAAATCTTTTTTTTTTTACAAGTTTTCTACAGTGCTTTCTGCTGAGGTTGACACTCATTGACACTCCCCTTTTTTTTGAATTAAAAAATTATAAGAATTTAGATTTTACAGATTTTAAATAGGGTCTGACCTAAGTTTGCTTAGATGCCAAAAAATGTGAGATGGCTCGTTAAAACATGAAGTAATAAGCCAACTTCAATGTTGTTTTATTGTGAGATTTTATGGCAACAACACACTTCAACCACATTGACATTTTGTGTAGATAGTATAATATTTGGGTTAAAATTTGTAACAATTAAGACTTTTTGAAATAAAAAAACTGGTAGATCCCCGGTTTGCTGACATAGATCAAGCTTTTGAGTCAAGTTCAATATGACTAATTTGGTTTTATTTTGCTACGATGTACTGGCAACCTGTCCAGGGTGTACCCTGCCTCTCGGCCAGTGACTGCTGGAGATAGGCACCAGCCCCCCCGCAACCATGCATAGCATGGACGGGTACAGATAATAGATGGATGGATGGTAATATTTTGGAAACTTTGTCAGCCTGCTTTAGTCATTCCAAAAACAGTTCTGCCATGCACTTGGAATTATTGTTATTTTTGGAAAATTTGTATGTTTAAAAATAAAGACAAAAACATCAACCTGAAAGATTGTGGAATAGCATCATCATGGTCCAAAGGAAAGTTTTGCATCTGAGAGAGAGAACTGAGAGAGTGCTCACAAAGAGAAACAGAAGAAGGCCCTGCTCGAAAATTGACACCTTCAAGCTAGACTGAAATTTGCAGCCTCCCACAAAGATAAACCAAACCTTATAGAGATATTTCGTGGTCATAAATGGCAGGTTGACCTATTTGAACAAAAGGCTGGAAGAAGTCAAACCTCAGAATTCTTGACTAAAGGACAAGCATGGTGGAGGTAGCATCGTGTTGTCGAAAACATTTTCACTGCCAAATGTACTGCCACATTTTACAAAGTAAGTGAAATAATTAAAGACATTCACCACCAAGTTATTGGGCTTCCCTCAAAATGACCTGCTAATTATTTAAAACTTGGACAAAATTGGTAGCTTTAACAATATAGTGATTGTTTATATGAATAACATTTTTTATAGTTTCTCTACATTGTGCTAAGGCACCTTTTAGCAATTATTATAGGGGATGTATGTAAATATTTGAGCCTGTAAGTTTAATTTTGACCGTATGTGGAATGGAGAAAATTCACAATAAATTCAAACTTGCGCATGTAGTTCCTGTTTCTAAAAAAATAATTTAGATAAAAGTGACAAATGTATTTCACATTCATGCTGATGCTGATTATATGTAAACTTCTAACTAGCATTATAGAGATTTAGAGTGTGTGAGGGGTTGGGGATGGGAACTCACGATTAGCCTGGAGTTGATCCCCTGGGAGCAGATGGTGAATGGTGGCTTACCTACATGCTCTGAATCCAAGGAGTTAACAGAAGTCTGTGGCCACGTTGGGAGATGCAATGCTGGCTTTAAAGAAGTCTGAGAAGCACGGCTCATGAAAGTTCGACAAAAGGAGAAAGGTAAGCAATGTTCCCGAATGTATTCAAGTAGGACATACAGAAGTTTACTTAATAGATAATGCACCTACCAAAGTCTACTTTTAGATTTTCAGGTTGGTGGTGAATGTGGTAGTTTTAGACAAAACTATAGTTTCTCATCTTCACCACTAATCAATACAAAATTTCAGAACATGATAATCTTTGGTGTTTTATCTTGTCTCTTCTGCTGAAGCTCTCTACCTAGCCTGTCAAGGGAACATATATTTGGTTTGAACTTTTTCATTGTGGTCTTGTGTTATATACATGTTGACATCAACCACCTCTTACAGATTAAGATCACAGCCAGGCAAGACGTCATGTTGCTGAGCAGTGCTGCTGTTTTGCTGGTACTTTGTGTTCAGTGCCTGCATGGCTCTGCCCTTCCTGTCATGTCCTCCTATGAGTTCACCGCCTACAGGATGCAGCAGTACAATCTGGGACAGCAGAAATATGGTAAGATCAAGCTAAGGACATCATGCATTTTGGGAACAAAATCCATCCTATCCATGTTTCCATTAACCTAAAGCATAAATATATTCCACTTTACATCAGCTCTGACACGCCTAACTGTTCCTGGTGAAAAACAGCATTCCCACAGCATAATGCTGCCAGCACCATGGGTCACTGTGGAGATAGTGTATTCAGGATGATGATTCAGAACTTTCTGTCAGACATAGGGCAGACAAGGATTTTTGTGTATTTTTTAAATCAAGGCTTCTGCATATGGGAAAGTAATGTCAGATAGATTGTTTCTTTCCAAGAAGACTGTTACATGCAAAATTGGGGCACTTTATGTTACTATGGTTATAGGGGTTTGACAGCCAAAACAATGTTATTTTTCTAAAATGCTGTTAATTTTACACTGGATGCAACAGAATGGACATCTTCCAAAAAGTTTTCACTTTTTTCTTGTCATTCCACAATCTTGCCCATAATTAAGATGTTATTTGGCCCTTTGTGTTCTGTATGATTCTGGCTCCACCTATTGTTAGCTGGAGTCTCAAAGTCTTACAAATGGCTTTGTAAACCTTTTTAGAATAATAAATGTCAGTGATGTTCTTTGTCATCTGTTCCTAAATTTCTTTATATTGGGTCACTATGTGTTGTTGTTTTTTAAAAGATATTTTAGTCTATTCATTTTGGCCACACTTTTCACATTGGACCAGGTTGGCTTGGAGAGGTTTTCGTAAATAAACTCACAAATTGACTAATCTCGGTCAAAATAAATAGATTATTTGAAGCAGCATTTTTTATTTAGTCAGGTTACCTTTGTCCAACTTTGACATTTGTTTCATGATCTGAAACCTTTATTTGAGATGAAATGGCAAAAACAGATCATTAGTTTTGCAGTAAATATTTTTTCACAACACTGGAACACCATGAACAAGACCGAACTGTTTTTGAACTGTGTTTAATTTACCAAACTTCTGAGTCTTCAAATTAGGCCAAAAGAAGCTGCAGCAAAACTGCCAATAAAAAACTTTTGTCATAAAGTCAGTGTTTAATTAGTCCTTCTTTATCTTGTTGTGTGAGGTTGTCGTGGAGCCATAGTTGTGGCGGAGGCACGCTCTGCAAACGAACCATCTCTGACCCGCCGTTGTGTGATCATGAAGATTCAGGACTTTACTGTGGAGAAATACATTGAAGCCCTGCAACAGAATGCTGCAGCCGTCCTGATCTTACTGCCACAAAATATCTCTGGTGTTCCACATGATACAGTAAAGGTAAAACTTGGAAGGTTGTGTTGTACTCTGAAACAAGATTTAATAAGGTTTTGCAATTAATCGATTAAAACACTTGTTTTACATCTCAGTCCTTCATGGTGAGTGAGAACGAGGCCTTGCAGAAGGAAACTCTTACTCCAGTGTATGTTGCTCCTGAGAATGAACAGTTGCTTTACATGTATGAGGAGGTGAAGCAAGCTGCAGCCTCGCGGACCTCGTCCATATTTGTCAGAGGTAAGACGGACAACGATATTCACTGTAAACATGTATGCTACAGTGATGGGTGACTAAATATGATGTGAAAGTTGAAATAAATTGATTGTAGTGAGGCAGAAAGAATGAAGGAAAAACTTTTTCTGAAAATGTTTTTACTCCTGGCAGTCCTTCGAAGTATGGTCACAGCTACAGCCTTTCAGATCTTAGTGAGCAACAATAATGACATTAAGGCCATCACTGACAACACCATAGTGACATTGGAGGTAGGAGCACAGTTTGGAATAGCAAAATGGCTATTTAAGTTTGAAGCAGATCTCTTACACATTCCTTAAAACTGTCTTGCTATAAAATCCTGCACCCTGCTGATCTGTACTTCAGGGTGTGCTGCCTGGAACAGGAGAGGACGCTCCCACCATCGTCATCACAGCCCACTATGACTCATATGGACTCACTCCTGTGGGTTGACTATTAAAATGCTCCATTTACAAGTTCAGAGCTTTGACCTGTGAAATGGTTTCAACCTTGGTTTGAACCGTTCCTCCGCTTAAAAGCGCTGGTCTTTCAGTTCAACCTGACACTAATGCATGGATGTGTTTGTGTAAAACAGTGGCTGTCATACGGAGCTGACTCTAATGGCAGTGGAGTCACCATCCTCTTGGAACTGGCACGTCTCTTCCAGAAACTTTACAGCAGCTCCAGCACCAGACCACAGTGAGTTTCAGTTTATTCATGAGTTATGACGAAGCACCTGCAACTGCAAATAGTGCCAATTTAGAAAATCAAAGGAACATGTGTTTTAATCCGGCTTTCATTGGTAAGAATGTAATGTCCCCAAACCAGGATGTTAAATTACTCAGTAACTGCTTAAAAGGCATTTACAACCTTTCAATGTTTTTTACATTTTGTCATGTTACAAACTCAAACTGTATTGTATCTTATTCACATTTTAATGGATACATAATTAAATTTTAACAATTTATCGATTAATCATAAAGAAGGAAGATGATGCATGGTTTTCAATATTTTTCATAAATAAAAATCTGAAAAATTTTGTTTTTATTCAGCTCTATTTACTCTGATGCCCCAAATTAAAGTGCAGAGGTCATCTACTAGTATTTTAATCGCTATAAATGCAGCTTTCATTTGAAGGCATCATATGAGCATAATGAAAACCAAAATGTGAGGGTGAATAAATTATTTTGCAGGGCACTGTTTCTTTTTTTTTTTCTCAACAAACAAATAAGTAAGAAGATTCTAATTTATATTTTAGGTATAATTTAATGTTTTCCTTAACTGGAGGAGGAAAATACAACTTTCTTGGCACGAAGAGATGGATTGAGGAGAATCTTGATCATGCCGGTGAGATTCCAGTTCTGTGGCCTACTGATCATGCAGATTGTTAGCTAGAAATTAATCAAAAGAAATCACGCTTAAGAAATAATTAAAACCAATCACGTCTCCTTCAGAATCCAGTCTGCTCCACGACAACATAGCATTTGTCTTGTGTTTGGACATGCTGGCCAAAGGTGATGAACTGTACATGCACGTGTCTCGCCCTCCAAAGCCCGACACTCCTCTGCACTCTTTTATTGAACAGCTGGAGGAGGTAACTGCTTTTGTTGTAACTGTATGAGAAAGCATAAACGTGTCATTATTAAATGTTTTTTATGCTTTTATCGTCTGTTTACCCCCTAGGTGGTTTCCTCCCGATTTCCCTGGGTGAAGGTGGGATTGGTGCACAAGAAGATCAATCTTGTAGAGTCAACAGTGGCCTGGGAGCACGAACGCTACAGCCTACGAAGGATCCTGGGCTTCACTCTGTCTCACGTGGAAGATCCTAAATCTGAGCTTCGTGGCACTATACTAGACACAATGTATGCTTGAAATTTTCTGATCTTATTCATGTATTTAGAGAAAACAAAGATTTTATTACAATGTTGTATGTTTTATTATAAATGTAAAATAGAGAAAAGCGATCACAGAAACACATAATTATGGGAAAATAATTTTATCATCTGCATATCATCTTTTAGGTCCCAAGTAGATTTTAGGAAACTTAAACGAAATGGCATCATCATAGCAGAAGCTCTGGCCCGATATATGTACAATCTGTCAGACAAGGTGACTAAATGCAAGGAAAGAGATAATAATTTGATTATGTAAATTGTAAAAACAAAATCTAGCTATATTTTGATCTGTTTTAAAAGCCCATTAATTAGAGATTGTTTTGCTTTCAGGGTTCACCAAAGGATGTTCAAGTTTTTAAGGGTCAGCTGGTGAGTTCCTTGTTCTTTTGTTGCACGTGGTGCCCTCTAGTGTTCATGTATAGACATGACATACAGAGTGCTTGCATCTTCCAACAGCCCAGTTCTCCATTATCAATAAAATGTTGTGTTGATTTGAATTATTTGTAGCCACTAAAGTACAAAGAGAAGTTTTATCAAGAATCAGCTTCATAAAAGATAGATAAAAAATCTCCAAATTGCCTCTCTGTATTAGCTTTTGTCTTTTTAGAAGTGTGTGACAATAGACGTTTATCAGTATTTTGCCTTTGTGAACCCACATCTGTGTCAACAATACAGGACTTTCAGGACAGCCGCATGTCCAGTTTGATGTCCTTTTTGACCTCAGTGCCTCGGGCTGCCCAGCTGCTGCACAAGGAGCCCAGTCAGATCCTGCTGGTCAACTCACTGGAGCATGAGTTTAAGCGCTTCCTGCAGCAGGTCCATAGACACACCTTTCGACAGGACAAGAGGTGAAACATGCAAAAGTCTTTGTTATTCATTCAATTACTCTTAAGCAATACAAAAACCTCAGGACTAATGTTATTTTTTCACACAGGGACCCTGATATAACGTTTTTTGATCAAATGAACCAACCAGTTGTGATGTACAGGTAAACACCTGTGCCACAATGAATTTTGTGCATGTGCAGAATGTTATTAAGAGTTTGGAAACTAAAGCAAACCTTTTTTAGGGTGAAACCAGCAGCGTTTGACCTCTTCCTAGGAGGATGCATCACGGCATATTTGGCGATTGTTTATTATTCAATCCAGGTTAGTTAATGTACATTTCACAAAGCATTTCTGCAGCAACCATAACAGTTCTGTGTCATACATACACACCATAAATGGTATAAAATCAATGTGGTTTACTTAAGTACTGTAATCCAAAAATATATTGTATACAGTATATGGTGGCTGGCAAAAGTAATGGACACAGCAGACATGTGGTAAAAGGGCTCCCGGGCAGATGAGACAAAATGTAACTTTTTGGCCTTCATATAAAACACTGTTGGGAGCCTAAAACTAATACAAGGATTTACCTTGAACACACCACACCCACCATGAGACAGCATCCTGTGGTGGGCATGCTTTTCTTTGGCAGGGATAGGGTATTTAGATCTTGCCATGTTGGTTAATTCCTTTGTGTTGAGTTTCTTAGTTATTTCTTTGTTCTGTTCTTTGTGCATTTTGGTTTACATTTTCAGTGTTGGTCTTTTTCTCCTTGGATTCCTAATGCTTTCGAGTTTGGGTTTAGTCCCCTTCCTGATTTGTCACCTTCCCTCAGTTCCTCTGCTCAGACTCTCTCAGCTGTTCTGCATTTCCTGACTGTACTTATCAGGTTTCTTCGTCTCTAATCAAGCCTCCTCAATATTTAGGTCCCCCTAGTTTTAATTGTTTACTGTTGCTTTCTTCTAGTGCTCTCAAGTCAAGTTCATCTCCTTTTTTCTCTGTGCTTTATCTGTAAGTCTTTCTGTATTTTTGGTGATTAAATCCTGCTTACCACCATACTCCTCCAAATTACTTGACTGCATTTGGGTCCAGCTTAACCACCTCTTATGACATATTAGAATAGGCCAGTCAAAGTCCAGATCCAAATTCGATTGAATCACAGACAAGATTTTAAACTTGATGTTCACAGATGCTCCCCATTGAATCTGACTGAACTTGAACCATATTGCAAAGAAGAACTGATTGAAAACATTCAGTCTGTAGATGTGCAAAGCTGTTAAAGTTGCCCTGCCACACTTTTAATTTTTGAAGTTTACCATGGACTCTGTAAACATTTTTGTGGAAAAAATGCCTTGGTTACCTTGTTTCAAGCCATTCTAGCTTCTAACATTAAAGCCTGCAGGAAGACAGCTGATTTGCATTAGTTCTCATTAATATTCAATGAGCTAAGCTGCTTGACTCCGATTGGCTAATCGCTAGGATATGAGAGCATGGCTATTCCTTCACCCAGAGCAACAAGTAGGCTAGAGGAACTTTGTTTACTATCTTCTGGAATCACAGCAGAAATGGCTTCTTCAGGTATAGGCAAGGGGCCCCTTTGAACATTTTGTGCCCAGGGGCCTCTGCTAACATAATCCGTCCCTGTTTGCGTCCGTTTCCTCCGTAACATGACAGCTTGACAACAGCTGTTCACAGCGAGTGCTAGCATTGTCCAAATTAAAATAAAACCTGCTAGGCTAGCGAGTGGATTAAACCTGTATAACATAGCATTTTCTTGAGTTGACAATAGAGTTTTACTTATGGGCTTTGCACTGGCCGTAGACTGACGCGATGGTACTGCTCCAGGCCTCAACCGCAACCGTGTCGTGAAGCGTTTGCTGTACTCGTCAAAGTTTACAGTCTCCCTCTTCAAAATGCGTTGAACAGATAACTAAATTCGTTTTATCCTGTTGTGGCATTGTTCCAAAAATGAACTGAAGCCATTTCATCCTCAACTCTGGGTTCTTGGGCAGCATGTGCATTGTTGAACTTCTATTCTTGCATATGGCACAAGCCCGTTGACGTTCAGCCACCTTTGCTGTATAGGAAAACTCACTGAGCTACACGAATTCTGTGGGTGTGTCTCAAGTGGGAGCGCTCATGAATATGAATGAGTAACGAATCACTTCCATGTCAAACTGATGAGCTTTTCGAATTGGCCTAATTTCTCCACTTATTTCGTTTTATTGGCTGGAGCTGACAGAGGATGTAGCAGTTAATTTCCACATTCACGATATAACACAAACACATATTGACCTAACACATAAAAAAAAATTACAAGTAAAAACGGTTTTGTGTGGCAGGGCATCTTTAAAGACTTACCACAAAAGATTTTCAGCTGTCATCAGAATAAGAGGTGGTTCAAAGTATTTAGGGGGTGAATTCAAATGACAACACACTTTTCTGATTTATTTGTAATGGAGAACCCTACATCCATCCATAATCTAAGTCTACTTCAATCTTCTCCATAAATGATATTTAATTACACACAAGTGCACTTTTTATTGATTAGATGACTTATGGCTGGTTTCAGCGTTTCTTTAAGGGGTGTCAGAGTAAAGGGGGCTGAATACAAAGTGGTGCTGCACTTTTCACACATTGGTTGTAATGTGACAAAATGGAAACAAAAGTTTTCGATATTTGTGAAAGGTTTTGCTTTTTTTGTTTTAAAGTTAAGTAGGATTAAAGTGACCTTGATGCATAAAGTTGTCTGCTTGTTTTCTCTTGCAGAATTTTGGGTATCTGTACACTCGACTTAAAGCTGCAGTGAAAACCAAGCATCAGTGAAAGCTTCAAGGATCCGGGCTATAAAGTTTTCTAAGCTCATGACAGACATCTGCTTCCCAGGCTGTGCAGAACATTAAAACAATCCAGCATGAATTTTCTCACAGTAAAATGAGAAGTGTGTCATTGCTTTGTGCTTTGTCTGAGGTTCAAAGATGTTTGTATATTTATTGAAAAGGACTTTCTAGAAATTCTTAAAAACATAAAAATGAAGAAATAAAAGTGTTTGTTATCAAAACTGCCAACGGCGTGAGTGACCGGGATCTGATTTCAAACCAATGGAAGACATTTTCTGTCACACCATAATGATCCTTCAACATGCCCTGAGTTGTGCATCTGCTGACATGCATGTGACTGAGCTTCAACACGGCTTCCAAACAAGGTTCAACCACTGCAATGGATGCACAGCCAGGTCCTGTCACAGATAGCTCAGTGAGATTGCCACAGACACAATGGCTCCCGCAGTGCTCCACAAATTATTAATGCTTGTGTGACATGTTGACAGTTGATTGTGGTAAAGTCAGTGAATTCTGCAGGGTTTCTCTTTGTTTTAGTTCTACAGCTCTGTTCAGTCTGTTAAAACTCAAAAGCAGCTAAATGGCTAAGAGTTGACTGTCAGTGTATGAAATGAGGGCTGTATTGTTGATCAGGGCCCTTGGAGCTATTGAACCAGGTCAAGGGCATTGACCCCAGATATGCGAGTCTCTGCAGGGGGCTTAAAGCTCAGGGAGATTAGTGAGTGCTCAGGTGGCACAAAGAGTTGTTCTGCTTCAGCAAGGATTCTCTTAACCTGTTTCAAACAGACGAGATTCTTCACAATAGCAACAGGCTAAGCCAGTAGTTTCATGTGTTTTAAATCTGCAAAGGATCAATGCATGCTTTAAAGATGCAAAATAAAAACTGTCATAGAGTCCTAAATTCAGAGTAAGTGACATACAGTAGTGAAAACCGATTAAATGCATGCTGCTAAAACAATTATGCAATCTTCCCACAAAGAAATAAAATAGAGCAGCAGCGTGACATAGATATAGGAAAGGGGTGGGGCTTACAGGATGCTGCAGAACTTTCAGGCTAACTGGAGGTAAGGTTTGGATAAACAGTAAGACAGCCACTGAAGATGGGTCCCCAGCTCTACCTCACAATGTACAAGGAGCATTTCAGATCTCCAGGCAGAGCAAAAAAAGCTGAACTTCGACCCACCTCAGCCCATCGCAGGAACAACCCTCAACCACGGCCGGTAAGATTCACAGCCCACTGTTTTCCATGCATGAGCTTTGGTTATTTGTGGTCAGGGAAATACATATTGACTCTAACAGGAATAAAGAGCTATTAAGTATTACTGTATATGATATGATTACTTTATAGTTTGAAAAAAATATGACAAATTTAAGGTTAAACTGATTGTAGAACATAATGTTCTTAAAATAGCTATATGACTGGGAAAAAAACTAATATAGGAGATAGGTCATGCTAAGAAAACTGTTTTTTTAAAAGTTTTAATGTATCCTGCATTGATATCTAACAATATTTTTAAAACAAATCTTTTTGTTTTATGACATGCCAATTGAGTTGTAAATTTTGTCACATAAAAACGACAAACTTTAATATGTTTGAATGTACATCTAAAGACATCTGGAGACTTTTCCCCTCCTGCAACATAAAAAAAAAAATCTTGGAACAGAACCTTAATTGGATTTAGGTCTGGACTCTGGGTTGTTTGGACACATAGATATGCCTTGGCTGTATGATTAGGGTCACTGTCCTGCAAGAAGGTGAGTGAATATCAAATAATTTGCATCCTCCAACAGGTTTTCTAACCTGGATTACCCTTTTTAGTTGTATTGTCTAACCAGCTTCCCTGTCGCTTCTGAAGAAAATCATTTCCACAGAGTGATGCTGCCACCTCCATGTTTTACAGTGGATGTGACTGTTGGTTTTATGCCACAAACAAGATTTTATACATAGGCCAAAACAATGATTTTTTTTCTTACTTTCTATAAAGGCCGTATTTATGGGATGCACAACTAGCAATCGTCCTTTCAACAGATTATTTTACCTCAGTTCTGGAACTTTGGGCCTACTCCAGAACTACCATGGCTTCTTGGTTGCTTCTTTGAATCATACTCTCCTTGTCTATTTGATAAAACCAATTAAAATCCAAAGAAATTTGTGGTTGTGATGCGACTAAATACATCAAGTCCAACCACAACGAATATTTTTTGCAGGGTGTCTAATAAATGGGCAACATTGTCAAAATAAAGTGTGTCTTAGACTGAAAGTTTCCTATATTTAGGTTTATAATTCTTTGTTTCCAATTTTTATTTTCTAAACTCCCCAGGACTTCCTGTTTCCCCGCAGTCTTCGATCCAGCCACAGGCCAACATTCACACTCCTCCACCCATCACCCCCTGTGAACACTGGCCGGCCTCTTTTCCCCCCTCTGAACCATTTCTTAGCTCACAATCCTGTCTCGGCTTGTCCTGAAAACCCTGTAGGCAAAACAAATTCAGACAGCCCACAGCACATGCCTCCTATCAATGCCAGGGAACAGAAACTACAGCTGGTAGAGACTCCTGCTGCCAGTGACGGTCCAGTTCCCACCACCCTGAGGAGCCCTAATAAGTAATTATTAATCAGCTCCCTGTTTAGCCTAAAGGTAACTATAAACACATTCTGACATTGATGGATCTGCTTTGCAGGACAGTGGATTATCAGAGGAATGTCAATCCACTCTCAACACGGCAACTCAGGCAAGTAAACAACCTTTGAACTCAATTCAATTCAATTTCAATTCAGTTTATTTATATAGCGCCAATTCACAACAGATGTCATCTCAAGGCACTTAACAAGAAGTCATTTCAATACATTTATACAAACATTCCAATCAGTTAAAAAGTTTCCTATTTAAGGAATCCCAGCAGATTGCGTCAGTCATTAGCGTGAGGTTGGGCAGACTTTCCAACCACAGCAATCCTTCAGCAATCCCTCATACTGAGCAAGCATGTAGCGACGGTGGAGAGGAAAAACTCCCCTTTAACAGGAAGAAACCTCCAACAGAACCAGGCTCAGTAGGAGCGGCCATCTGCCACGACCGTCTGGGGGTTTGAGAAGACAGAGCAGAGAAACAGAAGGAACAGAAGATCTGATATAAGAGAACTTTCTATGTTACAGAAAGTAAAAAGTTGATAACATGACACAGTGGATGTTCAGCCACTGGGAGCACCATCCCAGTCGATGCCCCCCGTCCAACAGGGCATTCCAGCCAAGCAGGATACCAGACCAGGTATATCTTCTATGGAGAGAAAAACATTGAGAGAAAACAAAGTTAACAGTCGAAATAGCAGAATGTACTGTGATACAACTGGAGAGTCGTAGTAGAAAGGGAAGTAGCAGAGTGAAGAAAATTGGTAAGTCTGTCCTCCAGCAGTCTGAGCCTATAGCAGCATAACTACAGAGATAGCTCAAGACGACCTAAGCCACTCTAACTATAAGCTTTATCAAAAAGGAAAGTTTTAAGCCTGGCCTTAAAAGTAAACAGAGTGTCTGCATCACGGACAAAAGCTGGGAGCTGATTCCACGGGAGAGGAGCCTGATAACTAAAAGATCTGCCTCCCATTCTACTTTTAGAAATCGTAGGAACTACAAGTAAACCTGCAGTCTGAGAGCGAAGTGCTCTGTTGGGAACATATGAAACAATTAGATCTCTGATGTATGATGGAGCTTGATTATTAAGGGCTTTGTATGTAAGAAGAAGGATCTTAAATTCTATTCTGGATTGAAGAGGGAGCCAATGAAGGGAAGCTAAAACAGGAGAAATGTGATATCTCTTTTTAATATTCATCAGAACTCTTGCTGCCGCATTTTGGATCAACTGAAGGCTTTTAATGGCATTTTGTGGACTACCTGATAGTAAAGAATTACAGTAGTCCAGCCTTGAGGTAACAAATGCATGGACTAGTTTCTCAGCATCACTCCTGGACAGGATGTTTCTAATTTTAGCAATATTCCGGAGGTGAAAGAAAGAAATCCTAGAAACCTGTTTAATATGGGATTTAAATGTCAAGTCTTGGTCAAAAATAATGCCGAGGTTCTTTAAGTTATTACTGGGGGCCAATTTAATGCCATCCAGATGAAGTGATTGACTAATCAGTTTCTGTTTTAGAACTTCTGGTCCAAAGACAGCAACTTCTGTCTTGTCAGAATTTAAAAGCAAAAAGTTTAGATTCATCCATGTTTTTGTCTTCCAGACATGCCTGTAATCTACCTAACTGACTGGGTTCATCAGGATTTATGGATAAATATAGTTGTGTATCATTGGCATAGCTGTGGAAATTTATCCCATGCTGTCAAATGATTCTACCAATTGGGAGCATATATATGGTGAACAGAATTGGTCCAAGCACAGAACCCTGTGGAACTCCACAAGTAACCCTTGAGAGTGAAGAAGATTTATCATTTAGATGAACAAACTGGAATCTATCAGACAAATATGATTTAAACCAGCCTAGTGCTGTTCCTTTGATCCCTGCAACATGTTCAAGCCTTTCTAAGAGAATATTATGATCGACTGTGTCAAAAGCAGCACTGAGATCTAACAAAACCAGAACAGACACAAGTCCATTATCTGAGGCCATGAGAATATCATTAGTAACCTTCACCAGTGCTGTTTCAGTGCTATGATGAGCTCTAAAACCTGACTGAAACTCTTCAAACAGCTCGTTATTGTTTAAATGCTCACAGACTTGATTAGCAACAATTTTCTCAAGGACTTTGGATAAGAAAGGAAGATTAGATATAGGTCTGTAATTCACTAAGTCATCTTGATCAAGGGAAGGTTTGTTGAGTAAAGGTTTAATTACAGCTATTTTAAATTCCTGGGGTACGTATCCGTTTACTAAGGATAGATTCATCATATCCAAAATGGGGCCAGGAACCAAATGGAACACTTCTTTAAATAATTTGGTTGGGATTGGGTCCAACATACAAGTTGAAGGTTTAGATGAGGCTAATATTTTTGATAATTCCGAAAGCTCGACTGAATCAAAACAGCCTAAGCACAACTGAGGATCTACAGTTCTTTCCGATACTGCCTCATTTACTGAGGAAGAAGTAATCATGTTTGGGAGGATGCCAATGATTTTATTTTTAATAGAATTATTTTTATTTACGAAGAATCCCATAAAATCATCACTGCTAAGAGCTGGGGGACTAGTTGGCTCAACAGAGCTTTGACTCTGTGTAAGTTTGGCAACTGTAGTAAAAAGAAACCTAGGATTGTTTTTATTCGCCTCTATTAATGATGAAAAATATGCTGTTCCAGCTTGTCGAAGAGTCTTTTTATACAGCAATAGACTGTTATTCCAGGTTAAATAGGAATCCTCTAGGTGTGTAGAGCGCCATTTTCTCTCCAACTTCCTAGTATTCTGCTTTAAAGTACGCAACTCTGCGTTGAACCAAGGAGTCAGCCTCCTATGGTTAGCCACTTTCTTTTTTAAGGGGGCTACACTATCTAATGCCAAACGCAATGAGGACGTAACGCTGTGAACCAGATCATCAATTTCTGAAGGGTTAGAGATAGAATTGCTGCCATCCACTGTGTTACCCTGAGACACTAAGGAAAGTAAGAATGGAACAGATTCTTTAAAAATTGTTACAGCATTGTCTGATAAAGCTCTACTATAATGAAATTTTCTTTCAGATTTAAAATGGTCAGTTAAAGTAAATTCAAAAGTTATTAAGAAGTGGTCAGACAGGACCGGGTTATGTGGGTGGACTGTTATTTCCTCACACTCAATACTGTATGTCAGTACAAGGTCCAAAGTGTGTTTGCCCGAGTGGGTCGATCCCTGTACTTTTTGAGGAAAGCAAATTGAGTCTAAAATAGCACTAAAAGCTGCATTTAGGCTATCACTTTCAGTATCCACATGAATATTAAAGTCCCCCACTATAATAACCCTATCAGTATTTAATACTAAATCAGATAAAAAATGTGAGATCTGATCCAAGAATTGAGAGTAAGGGCCTGGTGGACGATACAAAACCACAAACAAAAATGGTCTTAATGTTTTGCAACTTGGATGAGGAAAATTAATGGTTAGATGTTCAAAAGAACTGTAGCTATCAATTGGTCTGGGACTAATTAGTAAATCAGAACGAAAAATGGTTGCAACTCCTCCTCCTCGCCCAGTATTTCTAGGACTGTGAAAATTGAAATGACTGGAAGGAGTTGACTCATTTATACTGACATAATCCTCCTGCTGCAACCAGGTTTCTGTGAGACAAAGGAAATCAATGTGATTATCACAAATCAAGTCATTTACTAACAAAGTCTTTGAGGAGAGAGATCTTATGTTTAATAAACCACATTTAATAGATTTATTTTTCTGTTCAGTCAAAGTCGTATTTATCTTTATGAGATTTCCATAATTTGCTTTTGTTGGCTTAACTTTTAATCCATTTAATTTTGGCTGTGAGCAAGACACTGTTTCTATAGGGTAATGGGTGGGTAACAGTACAGAAGCAGCAGAGAGGTGGGTTAAACTACGACTCTGCTTCCTGGTCTGGACCCTGGGTTGTCAGTGTTTTGGAGGACTAATAAATTCGGCCATATTCCTAGAAAGAACAGCTGCTCCATCCAAAGTGGGATGGATGCCGTCTCTCCGGATCAGACCAGGTTTTCCCCAAAATGTTCGCCAGCTATCAATGTAGCTCACATCGTTTGCAGGACACCACCTAGACAACCCTTGATGGAATGACAGCATGCGGCTAAACATGTCGTCACTGGTCCGATCAGGCAGGGGACCAGAAAAGATTACTGAGTCTGACATTGTTTTAGCAAACTTACACACCAAAGCAACACTAATTTTAGTGACCTCCGATTGGCGTAACCGGGTGTCATTACCGCCAGCGTGAATAACAATCTTACTGTATTTACTCAAGTGATACCATTCAACACACAGTGCCTTGCAAAAGTATTCAAACCCCTTGTACTTTTTTTCCCATTCTGTCACATTTCTCCTACAAACCGCAATGTATTGTACTGAGATTTTATGTCATAGACCAACACAGAGTATAATAGTAAAGTGAAAGAAATACTTTTTACGAATAAAAGTCCAAACTAAACCATTGTTGCTCTGGATGTATGTTTATGACCATTGTAACCACTGGGTGCTTCCCTGATTAATGCTGCCCTTGCTAGGACTGTCAGTTTAGGTGGACAACCATGTCATATTTGGTTTGCAGCTATACCGTAGTCTTTCTATTTTCAGATGATATATTGAACAGAACTCTGTGAGATTTTCAAAGCTTAGGATAGATTTAAAAATCTGAATCTGGGTTAAATTCTCCACAACTTTCTCCCTGACCTGTCTGCTGTGTTCCTTGGTCTTCATGAGACTTTGTTCACTAATGTTCTCTGAAGTTTTAACAGGACAGCTGGATTAATACTGTGATTAACTAATTATGTGACTTTGTGGGCAAATGATTGCACCAGATTTTATTTTAAGGAACCAGACTTAAACACAAATTCACACCACACTGTTCATATTTTTATGCATTAAAATTGGAAAATTGTGTCAAATTTTACTTTTACTGTCTTACAACAGACCACAAGCAGGAGCTCAGTTTCAAACAACATCTCAAACAAGCCACTATTCTGCAGCTGCAGCTCCTCACTGTTTCACACGGACACCTTACAGGAAATGTTGCTCTACCAGAACTCAGGATTTTAGGTGCACATTAACTTGCTTGTAACATTTAGTTTTTAATATTGCTACTGAAGTCTGACTTTGTTCCTATGCTTTGCCAACAGTGACTGCTATAGCTGCTTCCATGTGGTGAGGCCCTACCAAGCTGCTCACTATGTCATACACCCAGAGTTTGTCTCTGAAAGCCTTTATTAGGAACACTGGAAATTGCTCTCTTCAAAGCTGGGGATTCAGTATGTGGAATGAACAAAATTAAAGACTGTCAGCTGTTGTCCCATCCTCTGTTTATAAACCACAACGTCAATAATTGCAGAGCAGCATACAAACTTTAAAATTTCCGTTGTAGAAATGTTGCATTTGGTCTTTCCAAGGGAGGCTTTTCATGATCAAGTTGTATGAAAAGCAGTCACTCTAATGTGCAACCAGTGTATCTGATTATTATACTGCAGTTATACTTTTTCACATGTGAAAGATTTCTTTCCATATTTATACAACAGAGAAAATAAATATTGTTGGAGGTGATTTTTGTCAATCTAAGTTAAGGCCTCTCTTAAAGGAACAGACACCAATTTAATTTTCTGGCTCTCTCAGGATAAGAACTCTCAGGCTCTTGTTTCACCTTCCCGTGTGTTCATTCATTTCTGTAAAAAGGAGCAATAAGAAGGAACAGACAACAGTTATGAATTTTCCTAGCAAGAACGTCTGCAGACGGGCTCAGCGATCAACTGAGCAGTCTTTCTGCATCTCCGCATGGCTTTTATTGAACCAGAGCATGAGCCCCCACCCCAAACATTTTTTTCACAGAATAATCGTCCATGGTTCTTCGCAAAAGGCAACGCGTGATGTACTACACTCTTCTTGATTGATTACTGTTGCTAAGTGTTTTCACATGCCCTGCAGAATCAGACCCCCGCAAAACAACTTTGTGCACTTTGTAGGAACTCTAAACAAGTCATATATTAAGCAGGAACATAATTTTTAAAGGTCACATGCAAGTCATCTATCAGCCGGATCATAACCCTAAAGAACACATGCCTCCTCACGCAGATGTCATTTCCGTGTCCCCCTGTTAGACAAGAGACTTGATTCTACACACAAAAAGTGTACGCTCAACATTTACAGAATTTGTATCTCTTCAATGTTTAAAAAATGTCTTAACCTTCTTAGTTAATACATTTCTAATGAAACTATTGTCATAAAATGTACATAACAACCTGAATGTTCTACACATATAAAGACATCAAAAAAGCCGATAAATAAAGTTGTCTAATAATATGGAATAATACTGTGAATGAGTACAAAGCAAAATATAAAAATAAGTGCAAAATATGTAGAAAGCCAAGATAATAACTTAGGTCTGTCAGTTTTTAGACAGTAATCCTGGTCCCTGTCAGTACAAATTCAAATTAGGTTGTTTAGTTCTAGCAAGAAGCATGTCTTAAAGCTACATTGTGTATTTATTTGAGTTAATTCTAAGCAAAAACCCCTTTGTTCTTTCAAAAGAATGTGCTCTTCATGTGTAATTACTTCCACCTACTAATGAAAGTATTCTCGTAAGTGTAGAATCTGCTATTCAGAATACATACGTGCGAGTCGCGCGAATGGCTGAATTCATGTTGAGCCTCCATCTTTGAAATACATTCGCCTACAAGGGACATTCCTCGATATTCTAGCTCCGCCTTTCGCGCTTTGGCTACACTCAGTTGCACTGTGACGAATGCCAGAGAAAGATTGTCTGCTCGCGACGCGGCAGACGTCTGACTATATAACTAAATGCAATGTAGTTTTCTGAAGTAATCTCATCACTGGAAGGAACACTGGATGAAATCATAGTACTGGAAGCCATGTTAACCTTGGCATGAAACGGCCACCGTAGGAGTTAAAACGCGCTCGGAATGGGGGGTGGGTGGGAGGTGGGGCTAGAACGTAATATTCAGTTGGTTGTTTCACCGCTAGATGGGAGAAGTTCTTACACAATGTAACTTTAAACTGTTAAAAGCAAAAAGCTCTCTCTCTCTCTCCAATCTTATTGCTGCAAAGCATACTGATGGCATCAGATATTGCTCATTAAGAGTTTGCCTAAGTGCATTTGGACCAGCGAATGAAATACTGGGATAACAAAAATGTATTCTTCCCATATCATATAGAAGTGGAGGTAGAAACATCCTGGTACAGGACTATTTTTCATATATGGTACCAGCAGACTTCATATACACTACCAGTAAAAAGTTAAGACACAACTTCCCACTGAATTGAATGAGAAAGGTGTCCAAACCTTGTACTTGTAGTGTAATTCAATGAAGGATGGGTAGAGAAATACACAGGGACATTCTTGATAACAATCTGAAAATGAATTGAGGCCTGATTTTTCAGGAAGGCAATGATCCCTAACACACAGCCGAGGGGACTCTCAACTGGAATAAACTATAGATCAGAGGAAATAGAAGAGACCACAGAGACCCCACAGAGACCACAACCTTTAGGCAAGTTCTTGATTTAAAGACAGCTTGGACTGACGAATAGGTCAGAACACACACCTAAACAATGCATGTGACTAATTTCTCTTTTTGTTTAATATATTTCAGACAGCGTTTTTAAAGGAAACATTTGATTTATCCAATAATCTTGAATGAATCTTAAAATACATCTTAGTTCCACATAATAAATAAAAAAATATGTTTCTAGCATTATTCATCTAGCATACAGTAAGTAATGTAAGTATTACACATCTCAACAGTTTTTTTTTTTTCAGTTTAAATATAATAATGTGACCGGTAACATCAAATTCACACCAGGTGTTGGCACAACTCAAATAATCTACATATGCAAAAAAAAGTAAAAGCAAACTTTATTATCAGCAGTGGAGTCTTGTGCAGTGAGTAGGCCTATGCATCAAACTAATTGTGGCTACTATACATATTAATTCCAGGGGACTCATATTTAAAACTCTGAGTAGAATCCTTACTAAACCATACGTAAAAGCTGAGCAAAAAAAGTTTACTTACCCAAATAAATTTTCTAATCTATAAAACGTTGAGTAGGCACAGCTGCATGCAATTTCCGCTTTATAAATCAAGCCCTTCCTTGAAATGTGCTCAGGTGGTTTTGTATCATATCCCACCTCTTACATCCCCAATTTCTGTCATGAATGGTCAGTGCAAATTACTCAATGCATATTCAGTATAGACTTAAGGCGGCTGATACGGGGCATTTCACTGGTAACCATGGCAATCGAGAGGTTGAGAAACCCCAGTTTTAATAAGACTGAAATTGATGTGCTTGTGACTGAGTAAAAAGGCACAGAAAGATGTTTTTTGTCAATCAATCAATCTATATATCAATCAATCAATCAACTGTTATCTATTTAGAGTCCTTCAAAGTAAAAGACAAAAAAGGAAGTAGTTGGCAATAAGAAAATGTACAACAAGACAAGTGTGAAGAGATTAAAATAAAATAAAAAAGAAATCAGCAGCAAAAGCACTACAACAAATAAGAACAATAAATATCAAGTTGAATTATATGATTATTTCTTGTAGCAACAATAACATGGGAATAAAAGCAAATAAAAGCAAAATCAGAACAAAACGTAATAAGTTTCAGCACTCCTAGATATTTAAAGTCTGACAGAAAGAGTGTGTTTTAAATCTACTTTTAGAAAGTGTTATCTGTGGAAAAGTATTATTTGGGGTTCACAAATAAATGGTACAGCTGTGACTAGCTCACCGTTGTTGCAGCTGTGACTTAATAAAGAGGGTGGAGGCAAAGAGGAAGATGGCATGCCATCGCCAGAGTGTTTTTGTCACAGGTGGGGAAACCCAAGAATGGTCCACGGCTCTGGGGCGCTGGGATGCAGGGTTCGGTCGATTTGACACCAGGCCCAGCACATAGATCTCATAGGACTGCTTAAGAAATTCTAAGTCTGCTGATTAGCCAGTCATTATCATGGACCAGGAAGTCTTCATGGTCTTTAAAAACTCCCCCCATCCAGATACTGCCAGTGGCGTGATCTTCAAGGAGTGCCAGCACATCCATTGTGAAGCATTATGCAGGAGTATCACCGAAGTATTTATATTTTTACTCACACTGACGCACCTCAACACTATTAATGCACCAGTAAGTGCAATTGGTTTATAATCTGAAGACTTACATATGAACATCTTGTGATATAAATCTTAAATGCGACGTATTTTTATTTAGATTCTCATTTTTATTCTCAGTTCAAAGACGGGGGTGGGGGCTGACTTTTGGTTGTGTGTATGAGGGTCAACAAGTCGGAATATGTAGCTTAAATTCGCAATTTTGCCATCTCACCGGCTGCGCTACAAGTTTTTCTCTGTGTCCAAAATGTGCATAAGCAAGGCTCCAAGTGTGCTTAAAGGCTTGCACATATTTTTTTTCCCAATAAATCACGAAGTTAGCGTAAAAAATGACAACACAATGTTCAGGTTCATTTTTTTGAAAGAAACAAGCTTTACAAACGGGACGTTAGGTTTCTCTTAAGCTCTCCGTGAGTGCTCCTTGGCTTTTGGTCAACTCCTCTGTCAGAACTCTTACACACGATCCTTGGTCTTGGCTGGTTTATAGTTAAATGGTGTTCTTTCCACAAGATTATGCCTCTAACAGCCCTGGTGGAAACATTCAGAAGTTTAGCAGCTGTAACCAACATAATTAGTATGTTTTGCAACATAAAAACCTTTTGCTTTTACCAATGGAAGGGGAGACCAGGGCTGGTTGTACCTTAACATTCATTCACATTACCACTCACCAGAATAATACATTACTTTGCTGAATTTTAGAAATTGAAATTTGATTTATATTTATTTGTAAAGCAAAATAAATTTGTGTTATTTAAAAAATAGTTACAAAATCTCTTAATATTTTAATTTTTTAAACAAAAACTTCATTGAAATTAATAGGGCCAACCCCGACATGGGGCAGGTTGTCACAATAGATCAGAGTGTCTTTGACAGATTTTATCATAATGAATTATAACAAGGAAATGTGAGTTCAATTCAAGCCAAGATCCATGGCTTTCATTTAATCTACAAATGTCTCTTGAAATATGTTTAGATGATGAGCAATATAAATTAGAGTAAAAACGGAGACAACCAGCCCAGGTCTCCCCTATAACTCTGTGCAACACGTGTTCAATTCTCATTCTGTGTCATTCCAATTTTTCACCCATAACTTCATTTGAGGAGTATTTTTGCTTTAATTTACTTGTATGTGTTGACTATTCAGGCTGTTAAGATTTTATGTCAATGGGCTGATTAGAGATATTTAAATTGAGAAAAACATTGGCATGTTCAATGCTTATTTTACCTTGTGTATTGGGATTGAAAACTGTGAATTCTGTGTAGTAATGAAACTATTGTGTGTTACTTAAATAAAACACTTCTGTAAGCTGCATAGAATGAAATCAAGAGCATTAGTTAACCAGCAGAACTACATTTCCCCTGTCGGTGTGGGCGTAGATAAAGGCGGGGACAGCACAGCGCCTTTTGGGTTCCTCTCGGTTTTTTCTTCTTCTGAGGATTGTAGTAAACGGACTGCAAACCACCGAGGGGATCGCTGCTGATCGGTAAGAAAAAAACTTTTCGTAATGAACAATCTTAAAGAGAACCTGAATTTTCATAAGAGATAATTGCATTTCGCAAAGATTGTGTTGTTTTCCTTCACTTTACTTTCTCGCACCGCCCATCAAGTCGATTAAAAAAACAACAACGGATTGGTCTCTCCACATTGATGATTGCTGTTGATCCATACAAATATTTCGTGTTTTTGTGTCTTTATTGGGGCATTTTACCGATCAGTAAAATTCAGTAAATATAATTGTAGAGTTAAACTTAGGAAAAAAATCACAAGTGAAGATCGCTATTTAATTTCTTTCTTTCTTACTTACTTAATCTGTGTTAGTCTGTAATATTCTGCCTCATGCTCATGTTCAGCCTTATTGACTGGGTTTATAATTAGCATGCAGGGACACGCTGAACACCGAGGAGGCCCCGTCTCTCTCTCAGGCACAAACACTTGTAGTGTGACTGGAGCAGCTGCGATGACTAGATCAGCACTTCATGTCTCTCCACCTACCCCCATGTCTGATAGTGAATCAGCTGAAATGACAAATGTAACCTTACTGTAAACAACAAGTGTGACCAAAAGGGACTGTATGAGAAAACACTTTTCTAAAGTAGGCTACAGTGAAATCATCTGAGTAGAAGGTTTTTAATTACTCATTTTGATTGGTACTTGGTATAAATCAAGTTACTGCAAAAAAGGTGTTCTCAATAGAATCTGTTTAAATTGGCTAATAAATGATTTAATGGTTAAACATTAAAAAAATCTATGTTTTCCAAGGATGGGTTGATCAGTTTCCAGAAAAGTCTTCAAATAATCCTATTTAGATCAACATTTGTTTTGTTTGTGTATTTTATTTACATTTTTTTTTATATACACACCTGAATCAAATTACTAAATTAAATCCTCACTATCTCATGAAGTTCTCCAGCGGCCTGGTAACTAGCAATTCTTTTGATTCAGGTGTGTTGGCGAATGGATGCATCTAAAAAATGCAGGGCAGTAGCTCTCCAGGACTGGAGTTGGAGACTTCTGAGTGAGAGAGATGGCTGTTTAACAATGTACAGTGCCTTATTCAAACTGCTTTAGTCAAATTACAACTACAAGCTAATATAGATTTCATTACGATTTTATGTGACAGACTAATGCAAAGTAGTGCATAATTGTAAAGTGGAAGGAAATGATGCATGTAAATTACTTGGATTAAAATCAAGAAAAATATGCTTGACCTTGCACTTTTAGAATAATGAAAGTCTTTTTGCAGTCTCTAATTAGCTCCTTCCATTTCAATAAGTTTATTTCCTCTCAAGTCTAACCAACCTTCTTGTTCTTGCTAAAGAGAAGCATCTCCTCAGCATCATCCTGCTACCATACCACAGTCTGTATTTATGCGGATGTCATTGAATACTTTGACGAGGGCAGTCTCAGTGCTGTGGTGAGCACGGAAACCAGACTGAAAAACATCAAAACGGTTTGTCATTGTTAGGAAGCTATTTAATTGGTGAAACATAGCTTTTTCAATAATCTTACTGATGAATGGAAGATTAGAGATTGGCCAGTAGTTCTGCATTAACGTGTTGTCCAGATTATTCTTTTTTTAGCAGTGGTTTGATAACTGCTGTTTTTAAAGCCTGGGGGAACACCCCTGATAACAGGGATGAGTTCACTATTTGAACAAGATCAGACCCAATGACAGGAAGAACTTTCTTAAAGGAGGGGTGGCATGTAAAATCCACTTTTTAAAGCTTTTCATCACATTCTTCTGCCATTCCCTCCTTAAAAACATGCCTAAAGTGTTTCATAGGTTAATTTATGTATGTTTGAGTAATACCTATAATCTCTCGCGGCCGCCATGTTGAGCACTGAATGCCAGGGTCCTCCTAGGAACGCCCTAACCTCCCAGCAACGCCCCTAAATTTTGATTACCGCCTACGTCTTTCCACAGCCCTTCCTCCCCTGCTCCCAGAGCACGAAAGCAGAGCGTCGTTTTTTTTTTTTTAATTGACGAATCTTTGCCATTGAAAAATAGAAAATGAACTCTTATTAGATTTAGATTTACAATTAGAAAACTAAATATTCTGCAGTCCACTGCCATTTACTAAACATGAAACTGTTATATTGCACACATTTTAAAATAAATGACAATAACAATTAAAAACAAGACCTTATCCAGCCTTCTGCGAGATAAGACATAGTAACCTGACAGTAGGTTTGCCAACTCCCAGCAAAAAAAAATAAGGAACCACCCCCCACCCTCCGCCTCATGATGCTTAATCAACCTAATCAACTTTAATTTAATGCACATGTAAAACAAATGCACAGAAATGAATTACTTTTCTGTAACAATTAAATAGATTCAACATCTTTCTTTGACAGAACTGCAGACTGCACAGATGGAACCTTCCCGAAGGAAGAAGTACTACAGCTTAGTAAGATACTGTATTAGACTTAATATTTACTATATACGATAAAGGATTTATGACCACTACATCCAATTGGTTGTAAGAATCAGTTAATTATTTATTAAAAGCTAGATGTTTTAAATGAGAATAAGAAAGAAAAGTATGTATTTGTGCCCCCCTTTTCCTGTTAATGCCCTACCTGGCCCCCTAGTAAAACCTTGCTAGAGCCGCCCCTGCACAGTTACCAGCTGTCAGTTATATAGAAAATGATCCTGGTGTTACTTGTCTCTCAGAAACTGTTTATAACTACCCTTCAACTCATTCATGTCACTTAAAAGGTAAACCTGTTTCTCCATCACCTGTTCAGCTCTGATGATTCAGTTAGAACATCTCCTGGTTTCATCTTCATGTTTTCATCTCACCACATATCCAAACTGATATCATGACCACCAGCTGTTACGGCTGTGGCTTCAGCAAACATCAGAAAGTCATATTAAATCAATACTAACAACAGTTTATCAAGCTTAAACGGGCTGCTGTTGTTTAGCACAACACCCGCTGGTTTCCTCAATTTGCTAAAAGTCCGCAATAAATAAACAGAAACGGGACTTCCGACAGAAAAGGCCTCCTCCCGGTGGGACGTGCCCGAAAAACCTCACCAGGGATTGCGTTCCTTCTCACCTTTAATACGGAACGCGTAATGTTTTCTCTGAATATGGGCCGATTCCTTTTTTTACGGGACGGTTGGCAACCTGAGCGCGGCAGCGGAGAGAGACTGACAGCAGAGATTTGCGGCCAGGTTCCTCTCCCGCTACCCGCTGAGAACAGTGAGAAATATACATCTGCTTTCACATTGAAGAAGTAGCCAAAAGTCTCTAGCAATACATGAAAAAGTCGCTAGATTTGTCACTAGTCACTTTAAAAAAACAAACAAAAAACATTGCCGGGGGGGTCGGAAAAGTCGTCAATTTGGGGACACTGCTCTGCATACAAGCTTGTTTCCCATCACCAATTCTGATTGGCCAGCAAGCCAGGAATGCGAGACTCAACCATTTTGATTGGTGAATAGCTTTGTCACTCAAATGTCAGGGGCGGGAAAAAAACCTCAGCCTCCTGAGGTTAGGTTATCGCAGGAGTTAAAACCTCAATATCGATGCGATAAAGGTTAATCGTGCAGCCCTACTATAGATATTAATAACTTGGGGAAAAAAGTAACAAACTTCGATTTTTCTTATGAATGAAACATCAATATTTTACCAAGCAGACACGTCTTGAACAAGCCGCTGAACGTGAAATCTAATATTTCACTTTCAGGGTCAGAGACGGGATCAAATGCATATGCTTGTACCATGTCCTGCGTGGCCATAGTAAACCGAAAGATATGCCTGTCTTCCAAAAGTCCGGCGCACCGATGCTACAATACTGTAATGCTTCGTCCCCATGCGACTGGAGAATGTTGTGATGACGTTGACGGCGGCGTGTTGAAGGAGGCATGTCCAAGACTCTTAAAGAGACATGCAGCTAATTTCAAGGCGTTCAGTGCAGACATGCTGTGAGTTCAACATTTCAAATAGGTAGTATAAATCATTTATTGAACTTACAGATCTATTTCAGGTAAAATTATTGATGTACCGGACCTCAGAATTGCTCTTTCTGCGTAAGAAGAACGTGCCACCCCCCCCTTTAAGGAAAGCTGTTGGTAGACAGCAAGAGGAGGAGCTTAGTTGGATAATAATTTTTTTCCAGTTTTTTTTTTTTTGTTTAATTCGTGGAATTTAGACATTTTCTCCACATTGGTGTTGATTGCGGATAGCATTGGTTGTGGGTTCGGTGTTGAGGTACAGATTTACCGTCTAATTGTTATAATCTTTTCAGTAAAAAAGCTGGCAAACTAATTGCAGGCCCTGGTAGAGTTTAGTTCAGGGGCTACTGCCACTAAATGATTAGTCTTTCCACTGTTGCAAATGGAGTCAGTCCATTATCAATGTTTCTGTTGATCATTTCAGAAAAGAACGATTCCCTAGCTTCTTTTAAAGATAACTGATATCTGTTCAGTCTCTCTTTGTAGATCTCACAGTGAACATTGAGTCGAGTTTTCCGCCATTTTCTCTTGGCTCGTCGACACTCCCTTTCTTCACTACGTACGGAGACTACTTTCTACCTGAGACTACTTTCACTTTTGTTTGAGCGATGGAATCAGTGATGTCTGAGGTTTTCGCAAGGAAATTATCTACCTGCTTGTTTACTGAGTTTGAGTTGGGAGATGACGGGGATGCGGTGGAAGGGTAAATAAGTCTAAAAGTTTCAACTATATTATATATTATAGTGGTCTTACTGTGGCTGGATAATTTAGCAGAGATGGTACTTTCAAAGAAAATACAGAAATGGTCAGATAATGCAATATCAATTACCGAGGTGTTGGATACATTTAAACCTTTGCTGATAATTAAGTCCAGAGTGTGTCCTTTATTGTGTGTTGGCTGTTTGACATGCTGGGCCAGGCACCAAGTTGTGGAGAGTATCATCTAATGTTTTTGCTTGTCTATCTTGGGGGTTGTCGGTATAGATGTTCAAATCTCCCACAATGATTAATTGGTCATAGTCGATACATTTTACAGAAAAGGGGTAATTGAAATCATTAAAGAAGTTAGAGTTAAGATTTGGGGGTTTATATAGACTTAGAAATAAAGCTTTGTTAGGCTAATTTATCTGGGTGGCTAGGTATTCAAAAGAATCAAATGTGCCCAGGAATACCTTTTAAAGTTCATTGAGTTGTGAAAAATTGTGGCTGTGTTTTTCTGCTCTCGCTTAAGAAATTGTAATTTGGTGGAGTAGATTCTATCAATATAGATGTTTCATTATTTACATCTAGCCAGGTTTCTGATAAAAAAAGGGGATGTAAATTATGCTCAGTGATGAAGTCGTTGATATGAAAAGAGTTCCTGGATAGAGAACTAATGTTTAATAAAGCTAACTTAAAGTGGAACTGAACCCTATGAAAAATCATAACCCCATCCCCAGACAACATTTGACATTTGAAAAATTCTACAAAGTGGGCAGTGATCACAATTGCTAATTTATTTGAGTGTGTTTAATTTTGTGAGAGGGGGGAGTTGGTTGATTTAATTTACAGTGCAGTGAAACATTCACAACTACAGAATCTAGGGGGGAAAACTATTTAAATCCCATTGATGTCACGCCCCACCTGTAATACCTCTGCGCCCCACTAGTGGGGCTCGCCCCATAGTTTGAGAAACACTGGGCTAATTGGTAGTAATGGAGCACAGCGTTCAGTATTCCTATCCTGCCTCATTGTTCTTTGCCGGGGTTTAAATCTAAAAATCCCCCTTTTCTGCTTCTTCAAACTTTGTTCCATACAAATGAGTTTTTGTCAATTGAACCCAGGTGTTAGAAATGGCTTCAGGAACTTCCACCTAGTCTCTTAAGGGCCAGTTTGACAAAGATTTGTTTTTTGTTAAATTTTAAACACATCTTTAAAGTTTTCCTCCTGACAGTTTAGTACCTTTAGTAAAATCCCTTTGTTCAGGAATGCATAGCATGTAAGCCTTAGCTTAAAATATATTACTGGCTTTGATTTAGTGTTCAAACAAAGATGTAGACCATGTTTTTTGTGCTTCACATTTTTCCAGGATTTCTCAAACAACTCTTATCTTGTTTTCCTGACAAACTGCAAACAGATGTGACGACAGGTCCAGAGTCCAACCACAGGCTCCCTACTTGACATTTTGATGATCTGCACAATATCACCTCAGGGATTTGGCCTCTGAAAATCACAAGCCATGTACCAAGTGGTGCCAGGCGGTGCTGGTGGCACAATTACAGATGTTATCCCCAAGCAGAAACACACCAAGGACTCTCGACCCTTGGTTGGAGCTGGAGTCATCGGTCTTTTACTGGTCATCGCAGCCGTGACTGCCTGGTGTTATTATATAGCCTCTCTGCGCAAAGCTGAGCTGCTGAAGACTCAGCTGCTGGATCTCAATAAGGATGGCTACATTATTCGCAACCAGGGAGGCTCCATTGTATTCAGAATGGATTTCAGGTTGTTCATTTTACACACACACACACACACAAACACACACACACATACATACATACATACATACATACATACATACATACACACATATAGATAGATAGATAGATAGATAGATAGATAGATAGATAGATAGATAGA
Organism: Valencia hispanica; assembly: GCA_963556495.2. NCBI lineage: Eukaryota > Metazoa > Chordata > Actinopteri > Cyprinodontiformes > Valenciidae > Valencia > Valencia hispanica. The sequence goes on from OY747708.1 coordinate 25,010,555, forward strand.
TGTGTGAGAAAACAAAGTTAATTAAACTTTCTGGACATACACAAAGCCATATATTTCAAGCTATTTTTGTTCATTTTTATTATGGCTTACGGCTAAAGAAAATTAAAAATAATTTCCTCAGGATATTCCAATATCACATAAGACCAAATTAAAAAATGACTTAATACATAAATATTATGTGAACTACACAATCTTGGAGGATATCACTAACTTCTCAGTTGTCCAGCAGACATTCAATGATCCCCTGTCCAAGGAGGGCAAGCAACAAAATGTATTTGTTAAGGAAACTGACTGTTCAGAGTGCTATATTCAAGCCTATTAATAGAAAGTTAAGTGGAAGGAAAATGTGAAGTAGGAAATGGTGCAAACGCAGTAGGCATAATTGGAGGCTTGAGGAGGATGAATCAAAGGCCACTAAAGATTTTATGGGATATTTACTAAATATAGACTGTGACTGCAGTTAAAATCCTTGATTGGTTTTTCCATTAAAACTATTTAATTGCAATACTGTCAGCCTACAAAAATTATTTTCATGTAATGTATGAGACACTCACTGAGTATTTGAACAAAATATTGTGTTTTCACTAACTATAGTGTAAGCCATAATAATCATAATCAAAGTTAACAGAAATAAAGGTCTGGAATATATTAATCTGTACAATGTCACATTTTGATATTAATTGCTGATATAAAATAATTTTAATCTGATTCTCTGAGATATGATGAGGTGTTTGTGTAATCAACAAATTACTGAAAATCAAAAAATGTTTTAATCTTGACAGATCAGGGACCCTGGACTTGGACTCCTGCTCCAAAGAAGAGGAAATTCTTCGTTGTGATAGGACCACTGACAGAAAGCTTAAGTTTTTTATAAAGACTGTGCGGCCCAAGGACACTGTGCAGTGCTACCGTGTGCGATGGGAAGAACTGGTCCCTGACATTCCTGTTGAACATGCCATGACCTACAAGTTTGCACACTGGTACGGAGGTGCAGTGTCGGCAATTCAGCACTGGCCTATTTCTATTTCAGGTCAACAGGCTCCCAAACCATTTGTCACAAGTGACATCTACTCAAACCGGGATGAATTTGGTGGAATCTTGGAGAGCTACTGGCTGTCATCCAACGCCACTGCCATCAAGATCAACAACTCTGTGCCTTTTCACCTCGGCTGGAACGACACAGAAAAAACCATGTACTTTCAAGCAAGGTACCATGATACCCCTTTCAAACCAAACCCGGGAGAGGCTCCTTATGCTGAACTGAGCTACAGAGTCTGCGTAGGTTTGGATGTGACATCCATACATAAGTACATGGTTCGAAGATACTTTAACAAACCATACAAAGTGCCTGCTAAAGTCATGTTTGAGCATCCTATTTGGTCGACTTGGGCTTTATATAAGCGCGACATTGATCAAGAGAAACTTCTGATGTATGCTGCAAACATTCGCAAATATAACTTTAACTGTAGTCAACTCGAACTAGATGACCGCTACACAAGGCGCTACGGAGATTTTGAATTTGATCCAGTTAAGTTCCCTAATGCATCTGAAATGTTCCAAAAGTTAAAATCAGATGGATTTCTGGTTTCTCTATGGATTCATCCTTTTGTTAACTATGACTCAGAGAACTTCCATCCCCTGGTAGAAAGAGGGTTGTTCGTGCGAGAGCCAACAGGCCGGCTGCCTGCGTTGGTTCGTTGGTGGAATGGCATTGGCGGTATTTTGGACTTCACCAACCCAGAGGCCCGTGAATGGTTTGCGTCACAGCTACGCTCACTGCGCTCAAAGTATGGAGTGTCCTCTTTTAAATTTGATGCAGGGGAAACAAACTACTTACCCTGGAAATTTAGTACAAAGAATCACATTCGCGACCCAAGTTTTTTCACAAGGCGTTACACAGAAATGGCTATTTACTACAATGACCGAGCTGAGCTGCGCAGTGGTTACCAGTCCCAGAACATATCCTGCTTCTTTAGGCCAACAGATAGAGATTCTGTGTGGGGCTATGAGCTGGGCCTCAAATCTCTTATCCCCACTGTGCTCACCATCAGCATCCTTGGGTATCAGTTCATCCTACCAGACATGATCGGGGGAAACGCCTACCTGAACCACACAAGTGGAGATCGGGCATTACCTGATCGAGAGCTCTATATCCGCTGGCTGGAACTGTCCGCCTTCATGCCCTCTATGCAGTTTTCTATCCCACCATGGGAATACGACAACGAGGTGGTGGAAATTGCTCGGAAATACACAGCCATTCACGAAAGTATTGTGGCTCCGCGGGTCCTCGAGTTGGCAGGTGAAGTTTTGGATACTGGGGATCCAATCATACGTCCACTGTGGTGGATTGCCACCGGTGATGAGACAGCCTATAAAATTGATTCCCAGTTTCTGATTGGGGATGACCTTATGGTAGCTCCAGTTTTAGAGCCTGGAAAGCAAGAACGGGATATCTACCTACCAGCTGGGCACTGGAGAAGCTACAAGGGGGAAAGATTCGACATCAAGGAACCGCTGCACCTAACAGATTATCCTGTTGACCTGGATGAAATTGCCTACTTTGTTTGGGTTTAGCAAGAATGAAAATGAAAGGCTATTATCTCATGCTCACATTTCCATCCTTTTTGTGCCCCTCAAAAGGATTCATACACCTTGAACTTTTCCACATTTTGTTACTGTAGAAGCTCAAACTTTAATGTATTTTAATGAGATTTTATGTGATGGATCAATACAAAGTATTGCACAATTCTAACTTGGGGAAAAAAGGAATACAAAACCCTTTGAGGTTTGTCTCTTCGTGCTTTGCACATCTGGAGACTGAAATGCTTCCCCATTTGTTATTTGCAAAGTAGCTCAAGCTCAATCATATTGAAAGTAAAGTGTCCTACCACAGATTCTCATTTGGATTAAGACATGTAAACTCAGCAAAAAAAGAAACGTCCCTTTTTCAGGACTGTGGATTTCAACAATGTTGTAAAAATCCAAATAACTTTACAGATTTTCATTGTAAAAGGTTTAAACAATGTTTTCCATGCATGTTCAATTAACCATAATCAATTAATTAACATGCACCTGTGGAATGGTCGTTAAGACCTTAACAGCTTATAGAAAGTAGGCATTTAAGGTTACAGTTCTAAAAACGCAGGACACTAAAGAGACTTGTCTACAGACTGTGAAAAACACCCAAAGAAAGATGCCCAGGGTCCCTGCTCATCTGCGTGAACGTGCATTAGGCATGCTGCAGGGAGGCATGAGGACTGCTGATGTGGCTAGGGCAATAAATTGCCATGTCCGCACTGTGAGACGCCTAAGACAGCGCTACAGGGAGACAGGAAGGACAGCTAATCATCCTCGCAGTGGAAGACCACGTGTAACAACACCTGCACAGGATCGGTACATCCGAATATCACAGCTGCGTGACAGGTACAGGATGGCCACAACAACTACCCGAGTCACACCAGGAACACACAATCCTTCCATCAGTGCTCAGACTGTTCACAATAGGCTGAGAGAGGCTGAACTGAGGGCTTGTAGACCTGTTGTAAGGCAGGTCCTTACCAGGCATCACCAGCAACAACGACACCTATGGGCACAAACCCACCTTCGCTGGACCAGACAGGAGTGGCAAAAAGTGCTCTTCACTGATGTGTCACGGTTTTGTCTCACCAGGGGTGATGGACGGATTCGTGTTTATCGTCGAAGGAATGAGCGTTACACCAAGGCCTGTACCCTGAAGCGGGATCGATTTTGAGGTGGGGGGTCCGTCATGGTCTGGGGCGGTATATCACATCACCATCGGAGTGAGCTTGTTGTCTTTGCAGGCAATCTCAATGCCTTGCGGTACAGGAAAGACATCCACCTTCCTCATGTGGTACCCTTTATGCATGCTCATCCAGACATGATCCTCCAGCAGGACAATGCCACCAGCCATGCTGCTCGTTCTGTGCGTGAGTTTCTGCATGACCGCAATGTCAGTGTTCTGCCATGGCCAGTGAAGAGCCCGGATCTCAATCCCATTGAGCACGTCTGGGACCTGTTAGATCGCAGGGTGAGGGCTTGGGCCATTCCCCCCAGAAATGTCTTTGTGTTTTGCTAAACCCATATAACCATAAACTCTGACTACCTTCCTTCTCCCTTCTAACGTCACCTAGATTTTTTTCTAACAAATCGACTCTGTTGAGTAAAACTGCAAGAAAAGGTTTTCAGAGTTGTAAAATATTTTGAAAGCCATGTATCTTACTCCTTCCTTTTCACAATTACTTTGTGGTATGTCACAAAAATCACAATAAAATACATTGTAGTTTGTGGTTGTAATGGAACAAGATATGAAAAGGTTTAAAGGGTTTTGATGTAGAATATAGGTGTGGCAGATGACATTGTATGAAATGTAAGAAGATTAATCTTCTTAAAATACATATAGGAATTTAACTCAAGCATGTTATATTGCAGGAGATATTAAAAACTTTATCTTTATTTGCATTTTATCTTTTTGAAATTGCTCGCTCTTGCCATATTTTTTGCATTTGCCACCCTTGAGCAGTATCTTTGAGAAACTCATGCCTTTAGCCAGCACAGGCCACTTTAAGCCACTTGACAGCAGTGATCCTGTTGGGGGGGAAGCAAAGAATGCATTTAAATAACTGTATGATTTCAAGTTTTACATTGCTTCAAGTCTTATATTAAACTTTGGTAAAGAGGGAATATATAAGTTGTGAATTGGTTGTGATCAAGCCATTTTATCAGTGCCATTAGGCAGATTGTACTCTACATGTTGATACCCTACTCTCCTGTGACTCTGATTGCTTTTCTCGTTGTTTGTTGATGCTTATCTGGAAGCCAGGTTTAACGCTTCCATTATCATGACAAGAAGCTGGAGGATTAATCAGTACATTGCTCTCTTTTGTGTAACATGGTGCCTTGTAACCTTTTTTAACCAAGAAGATGCCTTTTACAGTTTTAAACTGTAGCTTTTCCTCAGGTAACTGCTTGTATTGTGTTTAAGGTGTCTAATCCTCGTTAATGCTTTCAAACTATGATGTAAAATATACAGACTGCCAAATATAGAATTCTAAGTGTTATTTTTTCTAGCTTTTTGTCCCCCCCAAAAAAGAAAATTATTTTTAGCTATTTATAACTTTGTACGGCAACAGCATAGCTAACCTGGATTCACACAATAAATAGTACAATTCTTTTGTCATTTTTTATGCAAATATGTAATTTTCCACTGTGTTGCTACAAGCTTCAACTTACCCCTACAGTTTTAGATCGTGACATATCACATGTTGTAAAATAACCTGGGTCTTTTGGTAACTAAACACAAAACTTATATTAATCATCTTATGCAAAAAACTGATTACTCTGTGACATCTCAAATGTATGCCCAAGGAGCCCCCCCACTACCACAAAAAATAAAAAGCAAAACGCAAAAAAGTGCCAACTTCATTTGTACTTCAAATATTCAAAGGTAAAAAGATATAACTCAGTCCTTAATGACAGGGTTTGTCGGTATACATTTTTTTCTTTTACAAGATGTCTGTGGTTTCTTGTTCCTTTTTAAAGCTGAAATAAAAATATGAAATTGAAAATTAAGGCCATGACCCAACCTACTCCTCTCTGTCTTAATGTGGAAATTGGCCTTTTGAAATATTGTATTTTAATGCTTTGTGCCTTTGACCCATAAAGTGGTGCTAACCTGACATGAGCCTTCTACTTGCTGCTTTGGCATTGGCCTTATTGGGTTTTGTTTATGTCCTTTGAGATCTTGTCAAGAAAACATCTCTACTTATGTATAGCAGCTCTCACTTGACATCTGTGGCAGGCTCATCTCTGAGACTATTTCTGTCTTATGACTAGACTGGTCTGGCTGTTTATTTGCTATTGGTTCTTTGATCTCAGTGGGTGCCCTTTATTGTTTCCTTTAATTCTACACATTTTTTTTGTGACTAAAAAACTGCCTTCATTTATGTCATTTTGTACTAATGTATTAAAAGAATTATGGGACAATTGTTTTTGTTGGCATTTAATTTAAAATTAATAGTTATTTTTACTAGTAGTACAATGTTTCACAGACTTATCTAGAAAATGGAATGAAAAACCCCAAAACTTTTATCCAAGTGATTTTTTTTTTTTTTTTACAAAAAGTGGTATGTGTTGGCTCTGTTAATTTTGATGATTATGGGTTACAGCTAAAGAAAACTTAAGTTCACCATATCAGAAACTTAGAATATCACTTAAATCGGAGATTTTTTATTGAAAATTATGTCCATGCATACATGGTGCATCTGAATAAATTAGAATATGAATAAAAAGTTAATTTATTTCCATATTTAGATACATGCTGAGACACTATATTGCTACATTGCTAAGCATCTGATGAAAGCATTCTGTGATTTTACATGGCATACGACTTTGCTTACACTTTGTTGTAATACCACTAACAGTTGACTGTGAAATATTTTATTTATTGACTGGACTTATTGCACAAGTGCCATCCTATCATGGTACCATGCTAGAATTCACTGAGCTCCTGAGAGTGACTCATTCTTTCACAAGTTTGTAGGAGCAGACTGCATGCTTAGGTGCTGAATTTTATGACATAGTGTGTGTCAGGTTTATATTTATGAATATTATAGCTAACCTCCAAAAACAACACAAGATTTGGTTTCTCAATATAAAAAAATACGACTAGTAAATATTTTAAGACAGAAATTTTATGTCCATCTTATGGCCTACACAAGCACTGGAAAGACTGTTGACTTTATAGTTACTTGACAGGATGCTGAATCCAAGCATACAAGTACAGCTCAAAAGTTGTCATTTGAGAAAGTGAAACTCATATATTACATAGCTTCATTTCAAATGGAGTGAAATATTTCAAGCCATTATTCTTATAACTATGATTATTCTGGTTTACAGATAATGAAAACCCAATTTTCAATGTCTCACAAAATTTAAATATTGTGAAAAAGTAAGTACCAATTCCTGCTTTACTATTGTGATAGAGAAGGCACAGAGTGCGATCGATTGATGTCTGGTTTAATTCAACATCAATAGGTAAGGCAAGGCAAGGCAATTTTATTTGTATAGCACACTTTCAACAGCAGGGTAATTCAAGGTGCTTTACATGATTTGGTGATTTAAAATAAACACATAAAAGAAACACACATTACACATGATACACAATAGTTAAGTTAATAGTTAAGACTAAAAACGTAATAACTATTGATGAGATTCAATGATTTAATTGATTAATTGGGGCACCACTCCTATATTAACGTAATATTCAGAGAATTTCCAGACTTTCAGTCTTCTCTGAAGGGTGTGAGCTCAGACGCTGTGATCCGCAACTGTATGCACATGCTGAAATAAAACAGGAAAGCTTCTCTTTAAAATATAACAGGGTTTATTAAACACAATAGATTAACCTTACAGCCAACTCACTTTGTGAACAATCCCATCTATTCTAATGCATACAATCTACAAACTATCGACGCTCTTAGAAAAATGTATAAATGGAGGACAGTCAGCAGGGCATCACTTCCAAGATGCTGTTATCACCTCTGCGTATGTGTGCATGTGTGTAAGAGAGAGAGCGAGAGAGAAGAGTGTATGTGGGGGGATGACCATAAAGTCTATGCTCTTATCGGTCCCTTGCTCCACTCTGTGAAGCAATGAAACACAGACTGGAAAGCATGGACTTCGAAGACCAGACTCACCCCACAGTGGAGCTGATGTGGAACAAAGGGACAATTAGCACTAGTTTCAGCAGACGATGGTAGAACCGGCCGTGCACAGCCGAGGTCAGAGATGGACACGTCCAAATGCAGGCAATGACCGGAATCCGGCATGTCTTCAGAGAGCTATCTTGGTATAGCTCAGATGCCAAAAGACTTCCTAGATACTCAAACGGGAAACCAGATAGTTTGGGAGGTAATACTTCAAAGTTTTCAGGGGAGTTCTTTCCTGGTCCAGCAGGTCGGAACAAAAGAGGGAAAGTTGCTAGCAATTCAATTGAGCATCTCCATTCAGCTCAGCGATGAGCAGAGGAAAGACAATGATTTTATGTTCCGTGCCCCTTTATCTACTCTGTGATGACATCACTGGCCACAGACCAATGAGAATGCTTTGAGGGCGGCGCAGGGGATGCTGGGAGATGCTGTCCATTCAGTTTGTGGAAAATGAATCCCAACGGTATTACTGTGCTTGATTGGCCCACAAGCTAGTTTGGCCTTACGCTCCTAGAGGAGCCAAATAGATTAAGTATTTAGGGCATAAATTGTAGAGAACATTGACATACTTTTCAGTTGGTTGAAATTTCTGTGTTAAACATCATTTTATTTTATTTGTTTTGTTCAGTTTTATGTAATCTTACATTTGTTTAATATTTTCAGAGAAGCTGTAATGTGTGTTTCTTTTGCAGGAAGCTCATCAAATTTAACAAAACATAAATGCTTGAAATATGTCTCTCTATTTGTAAAGATCCACTGTTTGAACAGAATTTGAGAAATAAATTTACATTTTGATGGCATGGTGACTTAATGAGATGAGCCTGAAAATATCACAGTTTGTATATATTCACAGACAATAGGAATGATTTAGGTTCAATAACTGACCTCTGAGAGACCTCACATCACATGCTTGAAATTGTGACATTGCTTTAAATTAACATCACATGCTCGTAAAAACAAAAAAACAATTAGAGGATATGACATTTATGTCAGCCAGCTGTCCTTGCAATCACTGAGCCACTAACAACCTATAACCTCTCGTGTCTGCAAGACATGAAAAATAATGAGCCAATTGGTCCACTCTTGAAAGAGACACCCTGGAGGAACATCTCCAACTTTTTTTTATACCAGACTCATCATAGGGCAATAATGACAAGGTGATGAAAAAATGATGCTGGTTATTTGGAGACTTTGTTGAGATCAATAAATCATCTGGTGGTTCATGTTGTGAGGCCAGAGAGCAAGTGGTATAAAAGTGTATGACTAGACCCTGAGAATTAAGAGAAAAAAAGGGATAAACTTAGAGGCTGTGGCAACAATATTTCTTAGTTACGTTATTAAACTTGTTTGTTCAAAAGTTAGTTCAAACAGTTTGGCATCTCCATTCCTCATAGCTGCAGTCAATCTTTCATATGTTTAGGGAATTTATTCCATTTCGCAGCGCTGGTATATGGTTTAGAACTAGTTCACTTTATCTGCAGATGCCTCATCTGTCTTCAGAATTGATCTTGACTTGCAGCCTGTGTGGGGAGGACATACATTCATTGATTAGCTGTCTGTGTGCTGCTGGGATCAATATTATTTGTTGGTGTGCTTTCTGCAGTCACATTGTTTGCTTCTGTCCATCTTTTCACTGGCAAAGCAAAAAAATTATGTATAATCAATGTTTCTGTGTGAACTGTATTACTTAATGAGAGAGAAAGATTTTTGACTTCACTAATTAAGTATCATGAGGTCCATTTTAATATTTTATAAATATCTCAAAGATGAATGCAAAACATGACTAATAAAGGTATTTTTTTGCTGTAGTTATATTTTGGAGGAGTATCAGGTTTTTTAAGATTTAATGTTCAAGTTTTTGAATTTCCAAAACTAACCAGTGAGATATGAAGTTAAAAAAACATCTTGGTGTGATCAGACCTTGCAGATCTACAGTCGCCCAGCAGGGTGCAGTATAGCTTCACTCATTGATTCTTTGGCTGACATGTCAGTGGACCGTAGCCCAGATGTTGTCCACACACACACACACACAGATGCTCTCGCCAAACAGGACACATAACTGGCAGAGCTCTTCCCCTCTTCCCTCTCCACCTGTGAACCCACCTGCATGTCCATCTGCAAAGCAGCGATGCCAGTTGTTCTGGTTAGGAGCCACTGTGTCTCAAGTACCTGTCCACATCCTCAGTAAAATACTTCTGTCTGAGAGTGTCTTCAGTTTGACATGCATGTTATCCAGCGAGGTAATATGGAGAAACTGATAGTCTAAAAGGAAAACTCAACAATGCTGAGTCACAAGAACAAAATTTGAATTTTGTCCACATAACTTGTATACTATGCGCATAAGATCATTGCATAGCTGTAATGTAAATAAGAAAGCAAAGAGGAAACCTTTTGGGGTGTGATTTTTAAGTATCGCTAAATTGATCTGGATTTCAGCAAATCAAAACACCAACATGAGAAAGTTTTATATCTATTGATAGAATTTAAGTTTTAGTTAAACCTAAGTGAGTAGATAACAGAAAAAGACAAATATGCTCAGAATTTATGTATAAAAATACAATAAAACAAATTTTTGGCATGTTCAAACTAAATGCAGCCAAGACATTTACCATGAAAAACCCCAAGGGAAATATAAACTCCTTGCATTTTCTTGTGTGAAAAGAGAATCTTTGTCCTTAACCCAAGATTTTCCCTCCGTAACTGGAATGACCTCGCATCTGGTGTTGCCATGGCTTGTCTGACAGGAATGTGTCTGTCCTCGGTAGGTAACAAATGAACCCAGCACTCTAGAGACTCGTCTCACATCTGTTTATCTTTTTCACCTGTCTGTTCGGTGCACTGCATCACGCTGACACTCCTGCACAGCGTTTGTGGATTGCCGAGCACATTGCCCTGCCATTAGGGCGACATTCTTGGAGAATAATCTACTAGCTTTCAGACAGGGTTTGCAGCTTCCTCTACAATTGCCTGCACCCCTGGTAAATATGTGTGAAAGGTCTTAAAAATAATTATTTGATTGCCTTATCTCACACCTTGAGTAAATTTATTCCCTATGGAAAAATTCCCAGGTTACAAAATAGATGATTACATAAAGTTATATTTATCACTTCCTCTATTCAACTCACATCACAGGTCTTCTATAAGATTTAAGTCTAAAGGACTGAGATGATGATGGAAAAAGGTTGATTGTGTGTCTGGAGAACCATTTCTGTCTCAGTTTTGCCATATATTTTGGGTGAGGATTCTAATGACAATGATAATTATGATGATGATGCATTATTAGTTTACTCTTAAAGTTCACCAAAGTTGTTCATTTTTTTCAATCTTATGGTGTTGAACAATTAACATGAGAAAACCCACTTTAAAAGTTTGTGGCCAAACAGCCTAACCGTACACTCATCTGACTAAAGCAGAAAGTTCCAATTAGAGTCAGAGTCAGAAATCTAGGTTTGTGGTTATATGAAAGAGAAGACCACTTCCTGGCGCGCAAACAACATTTTAGTATGAAAATAATATCTAATGCTTGTTATAAATACTTAGTGAACCTAGGGTGTCACTCTGCTGCTGTTCTCTAAGACTGTTTCATATTTTCTCCATTTGGAGTCCCAACACCTTAGAAATGACTTTGTGCCCTTTTAAAACTGAGAAGTGTTGATGACTTTGTTCCCCTTTTGTTCTTGAATTTCTTTAGCTTGGGGAATGATGTGCTGCTTTTTCAGATCTTTCAGTCTGCTTCATGCTGCCTGATTTAAGGGATTTTTTCTCTTGAAATAACCAGGGCTGGGCATGGCAAGCGAAACTAAAGTAAGCTTTCCAAAAAATATGGTCTATTCCAGTTAATTCATGAATAAACAGGGGGTTATTAAATTAGTAAATAAGTCCAGGTTGGTTTCCAGTCCAGGTTCAAAATCATTTGAAAACTGCTGAGAACTGAAAACTGTTTGAGAGCTGAAACATTTTAATGTCACAAAAAAGAAGTAAAAACAGAAAAAATCTGCAAGGGACAAATATGCATTAACAATATGTTTCTGGCTACAGAAGATAATTATGCTCCAATTTGATTGACTCATAAAATCAATTGCCAGAATCATAAATATTAGAATGTTCTGCAAAAATATCGCCCTGGTCATCATTCAGCACCCTAACTAAGGAGCAGAAGATTAGACTGATGTGATCTTGAAAGGCTGGTGAAAGCACACAACCATAGGGTGGTAATTCTGCTTTACTATTGTTGGAAACAGCAGCAATAAAGCTGTCTAAGATCTACAGTTTCCAGTAATGTCTTGTAGTATATTATAATGTAAAGAAATCTGCAAAAATGGCAACAGAAGAGAATTCATTCTTAGAACGGACACATACAGACTTTGTGAAGACAACATGCAGGGCGGTCCCTCTGTGACTCAGAGAAGGTAAGAGGTTGAGCGAAATGTTAGCCACCTGAGAACAGATGCATAATTGAAACACGGCGTTGCTGCTGCAGCCATGCACAAGGCTATTTGATGGATACTGTTTTAGAATACTCCTGTCCTTTCATCCTCATGGGCTTTACCTGGGAACAAACCTGGGGAGCAGGAAAGGTGCTTGGGCGGCTCATCTGGGTTTTAGGAAGAAAATTGGTGCTATCCATCAAACACTGCATTTATCCAATGCTAACGCAGGCCTGGCCAACAAAGGATACGGATAACTGGAAAACATGTTAGGTGCAGGGACTGCTGAGGGTCTATCAATCAGCCAGTCAGTTCCTTTATTTAACAAGCGAGGGCCACAGACCCTGAGGGCCACACTTCATATTCTGGCTGGTTGGCCATGCAGTTTTGCCTTGTAAAAAGAAGAGAAAAACGGTGTGGGGAAGAGAGGTATGAAGAGATGAAGGCAATAGGTTTACATGAGGTGGGAGTGTGATGGAGGTGCAGAAAGGTTTGGCTTGTGTCCCCTGCTGCGCTGGTGCGCTTCATCTTCTCAGTGCATGGGCCTGGAACTGTTGCTTGATGGGATTTTCAGCCCCATGGCCTCCGCTGTCCCAGCATCCATCTGGAGGGCTGCCGTGTGCACAGTGGAGAGCCAGCCACTACTCAGCACAGCCATAAAGAACAACCCGTTGGCCAGGCACTGCCACTGATCTGAGGCTCACAGCTCTGCTCAGTGGACAGGCCAACACTCTGTGGCACAGGGACATGAGCTGATCCCTAAGCCGCTGTGGAACAGAAGACACGCTCTGAGAGGCAGCCTACATCCAACCACCGACTCCTTCTAAGTTCTAAATATTGGAAATGAGGCTTCATTGTTTAGCACCATTAATGGCATAGAGAGGACTTCCTCTCTGTCTGTGTTCATCTCTCACACTTAAGAAGAACACTAATTACTTGACAATATTTAGGAAGCATTAAAATTTGTTCTGTCATAAACTTTTTTCATTGTAGCTCATTTTCTGATCTAGCTAACAAACGCTCTCTTTGAATGTTCAATGCAGTCTAAAAGCACAAATTAGGTAATTTTTGACTTATCCAGCCCTGGATTGATTTACATTGACAGGTTTGGCTTATGGGTTTGACCTGGCATCCAGAATGAGTTTTTCAACTCAAAAGATTTGGTTAACATGACTTATGTCTATTATTGAGGCTACCAAAGACTGTGTTGAAAAGAATAATTTGGAACCAGGATTATTTAATTTTCTATTCATCCTTGTTCTTGACCTGCTTTATCCATGCGGTTTTGCTCCTGAGCTGATGCTTATCTTCAGTAGGTATTTAGTGAAAGGGTTCATCACAGGGACACACCCATGTGCAAAATCTTGCTGAAAAGACAAAAAAGATTATGTTGCCTTATGTGAAAATAACATGAAATATGGTGTGCTTTTGGGGAGTACTGGCTAACCTTAAAGTAAGATAAAACAACGCCTTCGGAAAGACAGGACAGATGGGAATGTAGCCACACCAAAGGGCAATTGAGACAGGCTAATTAAATTAATATGCATGTTTTTGGATGGCGGAAGGAATCCAGAGTACCCAGATAGAACAAGCCCCAGTCAGGATACAAATCTAGGACCCTCTTGCTAGATTTAATTTACCGTTAATATTATACCATTAATAAACAGTAAGGACTTTATTGTGTAATCATTAGGCTTTTATCATGGCTAAAACATAGCTATTCTCAAAACAAAGATTAAACCGAGTCCATTAGCCATTTAAGCATTTAAAGGTCTCATTCACTTGTTTTTTCAATGAACTTCCTGTGGTCTCTAGCCCAATTATATGCCTTGTGAGCCATTTTATGTGGAAAAAAATTCTGTCGCTCCTGTTTCAGGAGGTTGCAGTTTGTCAAAGGAGTGGGTGGGGAAGAATGGCAGAGGATCCCCAAATCCAGGTCCGAAAAACTTGTTGCATCATTCCTAAAATGACTCATGCCTGCACTAGCTCAAAAGGCTGCTTCTACTGAATACTGAGCAAAACGTCTGAATACTTATGACCATGTGATATTTAAGTTTTTCTTTTTCAATAAGTTTGCAAAAATGTCTACATTTGTTCTTTTTCTGTCAAGATGGGATGTTGAGTGTACATTAATAAGAACTATAAGAACCATACTATAACTTTTTTGATTTTAGCAAATAGCTGCAATGAAACAAAGAGTGACAAATTTAAAGGGGTCTGAATACATTTCATACCCACTGTAAGACCAAAATAAGTCACATCACTTAATATTAAATTTATTTTAACTGAAGAAAGAAGCTTGTTTCTGATAGGAAAGGGGATAGGCTGATGATAAAATAATGTAAGAGAAGCATCAATTTAGGGGAAAAAAGTGAATCACTAAAAAAAATATTTAGGGACATCATTGCAATCTAATTCTTCTTAGCATTGCTTTCCTCTAGTATTTTCACATTTTATCTTTGATGTTTGAACTCCAGATCTTTGAGGTTGCATGAACTCCTCACCATCACTCTAATCTTCAGCCTCCTCCACAGATTGAAGTCAAGACTCTGGCTGCGGCGCTCAACAACATTAATTACTTCCATCAAGAAGAAACATGCTGATAAATTTGAAAGATTTCTCTAAATCTTAATCAGCCAGGGTAAGACAAATTTTGGCTTAGCACTATATTGACATTGTGACCAATTTTTTACTCAACAGGGAAATTATATACATAACTAACACTAGATGTTCTAGTATAAAACCATTAACACAACCCACTGACATTAATATTATTACAATCATTTGATCATATTACTGTTTCTTATTTTATCCTATTGAAGAGGTTCAGTGAGGTCTGGTCAAGTAATTGTATCATTCAAACAGTTGTCTTTAATACATGCTGAAAACCAGGGACAAGAATTAAAAATGTGCACAAGCTATACTCTAAAGTATTGCATCAGTTGGAACTTGTTTTGCACTGTTAGATCGCAATGTCCCAGTTAAATAAATAAACTGAATTGATCCAATGTTTGGTTGAAAAGACCGAACGTCTCTCCCAACAGAACAAACCCAGCACTTTTTATGTGCATAAGGCAAAATAAAATGTAACCTTTTACCACAAAGCACATATTTTAAAACAATAATATCAGAGACATGTAATTAGCAAAATTAACACCCATCCAAATCAAAATACAATTTTTTGGACTCTATGGTGGCATCAACCACCATAGAGTTTATGGTGCAGTATGTTGGAGCAGCAGCTTATCAACAGCTGAGAGGAAGCTGCTACATCCTTTCATCTGTCCTAGGGTGCCCTGCCCTCTCAACTCAATGCAGGTGGTGAGAGACAGAATAACTCTGCTTAAATTAACATCACTGTTGGACAATATTTACCACCACATGCATAAAGCTGTTGCTGATCTGCAAAGCTCCTTCAGTGACAGAGTGCTGCATCATAGGTGCAAAAAAAGAGCACCATCATTGGTCCTTTTTTCCAGCAGCTGTTTAAAGTGTTGTTCACAAAGAAACCATGTAAAACCTGTTCTTTTATAAATATGATTGTCACTCTGGGCTGCATGCGCACGTGGACATTTCTCCAACCCCATTGCCTGGATTAGCCACAAACAGGAAATAGACGGCAAAAACGAGCGAGTCAGAAAAAGATAGGCCCTTTTACACCACAGAGAAAATTAGTATTCAAGGCTTGCCTACCTTAGCTTGCGACTGCCCAGTGGAAGGCAGTATTTATTTTTCGGCCAGGAGAGAGCAAAGCGCGTCTCTGCTAGTAGAAGCTAATCAGGAGCAACTCCACATCAAGGTGGAATGCATTCAGGCTTGTGTTATTTGTGGAGATAACACATCAGCGTTGCATTTCTTACCCGAGAAAGAAGAGCGGAGGAAGAAACGGTGTGAATTTGTCTTTGGAGCACCACCAGCAAAGTAGGTCAAGTTAGTTATTGATTTGAAGACAGTACATGTCCTTCTAAAAAAAATAGCATATTGTGATAAAGTTCATTCTTTTCCATAATGTAATGATAAAAATTTAACTTTCATATATTTTAGATTCATTGCACACCAACTGAAAAATTTCAGGTCTTTTATTGTTTTAAAACGGATGATTTTGGCATACAGCTCATGAAAACCCAAAATTCCTATCTCAAAAAATTTGCATATCATGAAAAGGTTCTCTAAACGAGCTATTAACCTAATCATCTGAATCAACTAATTAACTCTAAACACCTGCAAAAGATTCCTGAGGCTTTTAAAAACTCCCAGCCTGGTTCATTACTCAAAACCGCAATCATGGGTAAGACTGCCGACCTGACTGCTGCCCAGAAGGCCATCATTGACACCCTCAAGCAAGAGGGTAAGACACAGAAAGAAATTTCTGAATGAATAGGCTGTAGAGTGCTGTATCAAGGCACCTCAGTGGGAAGTCTGTGTGAAGGAAAAAGTGTGGCAGAAAACGTTGCACAACGAGAAGAGGTGACCGGACCCTGAGGAAGATTGTGGAGAAGGACTGATTCCAGACCTTGGGGGACCTGCGGAAGCAGTGGACTGAGTCTGGAGTAGAAACATCCAGAGCCACCATGCACAGGCGTGTGCAGGAAATGGGCTACAGGTGCCGCATTCCCCAGGTCAAGCCACTTTTGAACCAGAAACAGCGGAAGAAGCGCCGGACCTGGGCTACAGAGAAGCAGCACTGGACTGTTGCTCAGTGGTCCAAAGTACTTTTTTCGGATGAAAGCAAATTTTGCATGTCATTCGGAAATCAAGGTGCCAGAGTCTGGAGGAAGACTGGGGAGAAGGAAATGCCAAAATGCCTGAAGTCCAGTGTTAAGTACCTACAGTCAGTGATGGTCTGGGGTGCCATGTCAGCTGCTGGTGTTGGTCCACTGTGTTTTATCAAGGGCAGGGTCAATGCAGCTAGCTATCAGGAGATTTTGGAGCACTTCATGCTTCCATCTGCTGAAAAGCTTTATGGAGATGAAGATTTCATTTTTCAGCACGACCTGGCACCTGCTCACAGTGCCAAAACCACTGGTAAATGGTTTACTGACCATGGTATTACTGTGCTCAATTGGCCTGCCAACTCTCCTGACCTGAACCCCATAGAGAATCTGTGGGATATTGTGAAGAGGAAGTTGAGAGACGCAAGACCCAACACTCTGGATGAGCTTAAGGCCGCTATCGAAGCATCCTGGGCCTCCATAACACCTCAGCAGTGCCACAGGCTGATTGCCTCCATGCCACGCCGCATTGAAGCAGTCATTTCTGCACAAGGATTCCCGACCAAGTATTGAGTGCATAACTGAACATAATTATTTGAAGGTTGACTTTTTTTGTATTAAAAACACTTTTCTTTTATTGGTCGGATGAAATATGCTAATTTTTTGAGATAGGAATTTTGGGTTTTCATGAGCTGTATGCCAAAATCATGAGTTTTAAAACAATAAAAGACCTGAAATATTTCAGTTGGTGTGCAATGAATCTAAAATATATGAAAGTTTAATTTTTGTCATTGCGTTATGGAAAATAATGAACTTTATCACAATATGCTAATTTTTTGAGAAGGACCTGTATAAGAGTCGCATTGCTGTTAGCCAATCAGAGGTGAGACTGTTGCATATCATAAATTTTGATGAACAAAACTATTTCTGTCATTTCCCAGACTATTCCTCAGACAAATTTCCCCCATCTGAAATAAGAGCACGGGCATATATACAGAAAATGATTTACAAAGCAATAATTCAAACTAGAGACCACAGCAAATTTATTGATGAAAAGTGTCTTAATCGGTTAAGACTATAATCATCATCTCTGTTATTTTAACATTCCTCTTGTCTGCATAGTTGTTTTTCACTTCTTGTAAATAGTCAGTTTTTTTAATGCACATATATATACATGCTCATTTTGTACATCTTGATAATGATCCTACTCAGTTGCACATTTCTTTGAATCGGTGTGTGCTATTTTGATCAACTGTGCCTGTGGTTCTTACTTTCTGTTTTTACGTTTTAATCATTGTGTGAATCTTCAACTTGCCTTTCACTTTGCTGCTGGTACACCTAAATTTCCCCACTGAGGTGCAACAAAGGCTATTCTATTCTATTCTATTCTATTCTATTCTATTCTATTCTATTCTATTCTATTCTATCACCTCTTATTATAAGATTTAAATGTTATACAATCCAGATCCTAGACAGCTGACTTCCTGTGTGTTTTACAGTAGCAAAACATAGATGAGATCCAGCCTAATATAACTTTTACCAGAGTGTGGAAAGTATGAAGTATAATTGTATTTTTTTTTTGCTCCTCATGGCTACCCGGCAACATTACCATACCTCTTCTCTCTGGACGACTGTAAATTCAATGAATGTAGCCTTTTTGTGGGTAAGGTGGGCAGACAGCAGACTGTATAAATAAACAGAGTCTGTCTGAGGGCAGAAACTGTGGCCCCCACCTGCCCGTCATCAATCAATATTACAGCGGCCACTGGCAGCCCAATCACCCTTTTATAGGCCTCTGAAATGATCAAACATCTGCTCACAACCATGCTTCAAATACAGATGGATCACACGTACAATATTAACTCTTGCAACAGTACATAGCCAATACAATGCATTTTTATTCAAATACATGTAGAGCGGTGAGCACAAAATGAATCAGTGCTGTTTAACGCTCCATAAACACTTATGCTTTCGACCTTGTGTGCTGAAGATCTACTAGGTTCAACCTGTTCAACTGCTCGCTGTTTAAAAGTAAGCCACGCTGATGGAAGTCCAGTAATAAAAGTTGAGCCCAGTTACTAGTTTGGCAGCCATAGTGGACAAAGGTTGTGAGAGACCTGGTCCATGGAGAGAAGGAATGAATCCAAGTGGTCCAAGGTTAATGGTGGCTTGGAACAAAATGGATTCAGTGCCAGGGGAGTGCTGACAGGTGATTTGACACGAACAAAGGTGGCCCATCAATCTCCCATTGGCCTACCTGACCCTCCCCCACCCATCTATGGCAGCTAGGGGGCGCTAGGAGTCATGCTGCTCTGACCCGCAGGTCTCCAGATAGCCCACATGCTGTCTGCCTAAAGCTCCCTACGGCAAAAAGAGACTCCCATCTCGTCATGCCTGGCTGGCATAATGAAACTGTGATTGGAAGATAGTGAACTGTGACAGGCAGTAGTAGACTCAAAGTCTTCAAGCCAAATTCTAACCTCTTGCTTCAAGATTGCTTTGACAGCAACTCCTCTCTCTTGAATAGGCCTGACAATTTAATTGGTTCTAACACAATCTCTGGAGGAATATTCTCTTTGAACTTTGTTGTGTACTGTAAAATAAAGGGATTTACTTACTCAACATGAGGAAAAACATTGTATGAGATCCATCACATGTGTGCATTTACCCTCCTTCTTGCACGACAAAGTGCACCCCAGGCAGATTCAGCCTCACATTTAAAACCTTACATAAATTCCCTGTCACAAATCCCTGGGGGCAGGTGGGCTTGAAGGCACAAAAGCAAATATTTCCGTTCCCAATCCCTTTTAACATCCACACCTGCTGACCACCCTCCTCTGAACCTCCCCATGACCACAAGCCAGCCATTTGTCACAAAGTAATTATAGAATTATCGATTGGCAAGCAATTAACACCTTTTCTTTGCTTTTTTTCTCCTCACCAACCCTTCCCCTTCCCTTCCTCACCTCCAGCCTTTAATTTGAACTGCGAGAGAAAAAGAATCAGAGGTGGGGGTTCTCTTCAAATTAATAAGGCGACACGGCACGAATGGGGATACTATTAAACTTCAGTTGTGAAAGAAGACTTTACCCACTTTGTGTAAACTACACAGTTTTATTCGCAAAAAATCAATGCTGCTAAAAACACCAAACTACTAGATACTTTTCTTGTATATAGAGTGTTTAAATGATGTGTGGTCATATTGAAGGAACCTGTTTTGGTAAACTGGCAGATAAAAACACGGCTAAAAGCACAGGCAGACCAAAATGTTCTGACAGGGGTGCTGTGAAGACATTATTTTGTCTTTACAGCATCATTTCTTAAAAATGGTTAAGCTCCTGTTTTTGCTGATTAAATGTGAGTTTCAAAGCACTATCCCATTATCTCAGTGTCTTTATGTTTACCATAGTTATGTGAATAATCTCTTGGGTAAAGTTTAAAATGTTGCAATCTAATGTTTTACTCAGCACACTTTTGCATTTATTTACACCTGCAGTGTGTGTGGTGCACATTGATGTCAGATCAATCAATGGATGTCTAATTTTGCACATAAATTTGGGTTTTTGAAACACCCCTTAATTAGAAGGATCTTCTTCTAACATATAAATTTTTGTCCTTCTGGGGTACAGACATGATCTTTGATTAAGCAGGTCAGAGCTGATTTACAGCTATTTGCAAGGCAAAATGAAGGCTTGGCATGGGAGGGCACACTGCTTAATTTCACACTGGCTAGGATGTACAAAGGAAATGTGTTTAAATCTTTCCATACGCACTGTTTTATACAGTTGATATTTTGGGTGGAATTAAAACATACGCCATGCTTTACAAACAAATCCTAGCAAGCCTTTTACAGACTTAGAAGCCTAATATTTTTTACATTAATTATATCACAAACACATAGTAAAATAAATTATTTGCTGTGTTTGCAGCAAGAATAAAGTTTGGAGCAGTCTAGAAGCTTAAACAGAGACGTTCTTCAGGATCAAAACACTTTTTATCACAGCAGTAATTTAACATTTTTACTTCATTATGTGTTGCCCCTGGGACAAAAGACAGTGTGTTTAAGTATTATGGCCACACCCACTTTAATGACATCATATGGAAACACAGCCTCTAATGCTACATCATCTTTAGTTAATTTTTTAGTTACAACTAGTCTAATTGATCTGATGGACCTGTTTGAGTATAGCCTCTAAAAGTTTAAATGTTCATAGTGTGCTTAGTTTCCTTCTTGTCCTTAAATATTAAATTGAAGCAAATTTGGTCTTGTAAATTAAACAAAACAACAAAAAATATGTTAATGTGGCAAGCAATACCTTTTAACAGGCTTCTCAGACTATTTCCAGAATGTGAGAATTAAGCAAAGCCCATTCTGCCATACTATCTATTTCAGAAATGTTTTGTTGGTTCACTTAAATAAGTGTAACACTTTTTGTGGAGGTTGTTTTAAAGATATGCAAGTGGTGCTGTGGTGGCTGGTGGGGTGAACTGAACTGAGGCTCCAAATCAATTCAGATTAGGGTCCTGTAAAATCTATGGCCACCTCTAGTATCAACACATAGCTGGGGGCAGAGGAGATTAATCCCCTTCAGAGGAGTTGAACACATCTTCTCTTTTTCACTCTTTCTGCATCCCCCCCTCTCCACCATGGATTTTATACATTATTTGCAATGCACTTTATTCAGATACCTGCGTTTATAACTGTAATACTACCCTTTACATTTAACACCGATAGAAACAGTACTTCATCTGTAATTCATAACTGGGTCACAGATTTACTTTTGTTTTTTTCCCCCTCAAAGTAAAAGCACCCATAAATATTAATGAGCGGAAACTGTAGGATGAGAAACAAATTTCCTAATTTGGGGTTCTGAGTTGCAAGATTGATTTTCCTCTGCCCACACCAGTTGTGGGATGGTATTTAGATTAAATGCTTTTTGCACCCTAACCCCTAACCCTTTGCACTTATGAAGAACCAGTTTTATTTAGTGTATAAAACAAAGCTAAATTCATGTGACATGACAAAAGAGGAAACTAATTATAGAAAAAAGGTTGGTAGATATCTCATCCCCATAGAGATGTAGCAAGATTTGCACAGTCTGCAGAACTGCATTATAATCTACAAATGTGTATCAATACTTGCAAATTCAGCATTCCTATTACCTCTGCCCACTAAAACATATTTTTCTAAATGAGAGTGACACTGATTCGGCAGCAATTTAGAAACAATTTAAAATCATTTGGGGATATTTCTGTTTCAAGCTGTAGCGCTAATCAATGGTTCCCCCGCAGGATTTTATTCAAAACACAAGCAACAATATTCCTTCTAAAAAAACAATATAAGTGACCTGCTTTATCTGCCCTGAAGCTTTTTCGTGGTTCATCAAAGAAGACTTAGCCAAGTGGATGAATGCTGTTGTGTCTATTTGGTCTGAAAAGGTTTCCTGGATTTTCTGACTTAATCCCTGTGGCTCTGGAAGTGTGGGCCAGAGTGTGTTAAAGCTGGGACTATTTCTCCATTTGCCTTAATTTTGTATTAATCACTGCCGGGAAATAGCAAATATGTATGACTGTTACGACCCTGGCTCAGCTAGGGAAGGGGGAAGTAACAAAACTCTGTACTCAAGATGTTAAAATGGAGGAACAAAAGACTTTTTTCAGAAAAAGAGACAACCAAAACAAATGTACAGATCAGAAATGTCTCAAACTGAACTGACAAACTAAAGTGCTAAAAGCTTCAATAAAACAAAAGAGTGCCCAAAAACATGGGCGGGAGGCCGTAAATAAAAATGGAGTACAAAACAAAAACTAACAATCAACCCAACTTAAATAAGGCGAAGTGTTATCCAACAAACTCAAAGTTACCATAAAAGATAACACAAACAACTTAAGAGTACACCACCAAATAATCTAAAGCTCTAACAGAATTAAGCAAAGGATAAATAAACAGAGCAGAAACGAATAGTGTCAAAAAACAAAACAGTGTGTCAATGCTTGATTCGTCTGAGGAGAGTCACTTGATAGGTGTTTGCGTTTACATGCAGCCAATAACCCATTCCAAACCGGAATATTAGCAATAACCCAGTTACTCACGGCCATGTAAACACAGGAAAAAACCCGTATATACTCATATTTAGGTTTTTAAAAACCCGAATAATACCCCTGTTGAACTCCGTTTCTAACCTGAATATTCAGTCATGTAAACGCGTGTTGCATATCCCCAATCAAAAGGAACATTGATTTGTGTTCTGCGCATGCTCTATTTGCAAGGAATATTGGTCTTTTGAGTAGAGGAACTTCTTGTATGCACATAGAAAAACCCCCATGCACTATACGGAAGTAAACAAGAAGTGGAGGTAAACATGGCAAGACACAGCACAGTACCACACTTTCGGAGCGAGTTGGAAACCAATTTCTTAGTGTGGTGAAAACCATGAATATAATTTATTTTGTTGACAGCAGAAAGTACAGAGGTACTGTTTACATCAGGATATGTCAGTTGATTACAAATTCCATGTATACAGGAGTAACTCTCTTTGCTCACGCATGTAAACGGGTTATTCCGAATGTTTCAGAAAACCGAATAGTGACCTTAATATTGGCTGCATGTAAACGTAGTCAATGATGTCCGAACCCCCGTTTGATACATCACTGCTTGTGTACCCAATCCAATGGTTCAAAAAGACCTGAATCACTTGCTTAATATGTGGTGTGTGTTGGAGGTGAGTAGCAACCACTAGCAAACAAGTAAGTGATCTAGAAAACAAATTGTGAAGCGTAGTGGTAGAGCAGGCGACCCATATGCAGAGGCTGTAGTCTTCGACACGGCTGTCCGGGTTAGACTCCCGGCCCTTTTTTATATTGTTTATATATGTATGTCAGCCAAAAACCAAAAACAAAGAAATATTGTGTGGTTGGTTGGTTTGTTTGTTTGTTGGTTTGTTGGTTTGTTTTACTCCAGTATGCTTACAAACATTAAGACATTCCACCATGGTGGAAGCTGCCCCACTGCAGGTGAAACTGTGAGTCTTTTAAAGGCCACCAAGCCAATTAGCAGGTCCAGTCAGCTTCATGATTCACACCTGGTCTCAATTGTTTGCAGGAAGAGTGAGGAAGCTCTGTTAGTCATGCTCAATAGTCATGCGGCAACATTTATTAGCCATCCCCAAACTGTTCCCACAATTTTCAAGGTAAAACATTGCCTAAAGAGTTTCTTTTAGTTGAACTGAGGGACTGAAAACAGTTCTTGAAAAACAGCAGCACATCATAATCCAGGTCTCTGTAAATGTCGGCAGCAAAGCCACATGTGGCTCAGAACCACTTTCCAAGCCGCAACGACCATGGTTTTGCTGAAACAAATAAAATAAATAAATAAATGCGTTTTGCTAACCCTCAGAAGTTCATATACATTTTTTTCCCTACAATAGTAGGGACCAGGAATGCAAACAATTTTGTAGCAAACCCACAATACAGCACATTTTTTTGTGATTCTAACTAGCTTGATTAAGGCAACATGTCTTTATCAACATTGAAACGAAAATGTTATGTAATCCCACTTGAACTGATAAATACTTACTTCCCTTCCCCTTTCAAATGCAAAACCACAGTGCTTCATTTGCAATGAGTATGTGGAGGTCTTTTGCACCCCTTTTATCTCTTATGGACAGACCAACAATAATGTCTGGCCCAGTAAAATTTTAATAGAAAGTCTAGCCCATCTTAAGATGTAATTCAGTAGCCCTGCCATAACCCATACTGCACCAAACTTTATGCTTCACACAGTGCTATCAGGAAAGTGTAGATATCCAAGTAATTGTCAAACTCAGACTCATCCCCTGGATTGCCAGACTGAAAGGGATAATTTGTGACTTTGGAAACCACAACTCCATTACTCTAGAGTTTAGTGGTGACTTGATTTACACTGCTGCATTCTGAGAGCAACCCATTCTTTCACAAATGGTTGTAGAAACCATCTCCATGGCAGGATTTATTACACCTGTGGACATGGGAGTGATTGGATCACCTGAATTCAATGATTTTGAAGATGGACCTGACAATTTTGGCAATATATTGTATATAATATATTGTATATTATATTGTAATATATTGTATCCTTCTGCAACTTCAGCGATACATCATCATACTGTTTCTATGTCCCTCATTTATTTCTAATCAGTGATTGTGTATTATCATGTTTGTGTAAAAGATGGAACAAAATAAAAATGTAAAACATACATACCCCAGACTACCTCATATCTTATCCACTGTTTGCCATCTGCTTGCTCTTAAACAAAGACAGTTCTACAGTTGTTGCAAAAACCCCAAAAGGACAAAAATACCAAATAAATGACTAATACTGCTCAATGTTCTGGTTGATCATACTTTGTTACAGAAACATTGTTTGTTTGAAACTTGTAAGTTAAGTTGACCAGAAAAATGGATAAATGATCATGCATCCTCTTTAATTCAGTATAGCAGGTTGATTAGGCACTTCTCAGGGAATCTGTTGAATGAGTATGAAGGAGAAAAAAATGTTGGAGAAACCGTTAGGCCTTTAGGTGATGGTCTGAGCGACACTGGGTAGATAATAGAGACATGGGAATGTTGGATGAGAACAGGGATTTCCTGGCAGACACAGCAAAGGACTGCAAGGCTGGTCTTGTTCCCACTTGGTCCAAGACCTCTGAGCACAAGGTGGACACGTCTTATCTGCCCCATCCACACCCCCACAATTGCCTTCCAAGCTCTCATTTTCCACATGATTAGCTTGCCACCTGTCCTCCGGCTGGCCCTTGGCCTCCGGGCCTTCCACATCACAGCACCATTTAGCAAGAAAAGATTTTCACAGAGACATGGTTTATCACTGTGGAGCTAAGGAAAAAAGATCTCCCACACTCTTTAGGAAATTACGGTCCAAAGTGATTTCACTGTTCAAGCTAGATATTGCCATCTACTGTATAACAAGGCACATAATCTTTGTTGCCCCACAGTCTTACATTAAATCAGACAAAAAAAAAATCCAATTTTTTTGTTAAATTAAGGCATTTTTGTAATATGTTAAGGCAACACCTAAAACACACTGGTTTCTTGTGTAACATCATAGAAAATTCAATAGAAGTCAGGCAAAATATCAGGAGGGGAATTGGAGGAATATGAATGGGACTCTCCAGCCATCATATCCATGGGCTGCAACCTTTTTGTGGTAGAGGGGTTTGAGTGTCCCAATGATCCTAAGAGCTAAGTTGTCGAGTTCCCTCGCCGGGACGTGGGTCATCAGGATCACCCTCTGCAGCCAGGCCTGGAGGTGGGGCACGTTAGTGAGGGCCTGGTGGCCAGGCTTTTACTCATAGGGCCCGGATGGGCTCAGCCTGAAGAGAAAACATGGGTCCCCTTCCTCATGGGCTCGCGATCTGTGGAAGGGGCCAAAGGGCTGAGTGCCCTGATGGATGGGCAATGGCTGAAGGTGGGGACCTCCTCAAATCAAATCAAACTTTATTTATAAAGCACTTTTCATACAAAATAGCATCTCAAAGTGCTTTACAGATTAAAATGACCCCACATAACCCTCCCCCCAAACAAAAACATGATCACAGTTATGCCCACCCAACCCATCTCTAATGCACGCACACTCTTAAAAGCAACAGTAAACAAGGACATTGGGCTGAGAACAGATGAGCCAGGTAAGGAAACACCATCAGGGGTGCCATCCATCTCAGCAGCAGCAGATCGACAGCAACAGCCGAGGCACCGGCCCAGGGTGCCCAGTGGAGGGAAGGCTGAGACCCCCACCTCCACCCAAGTGATACCTGGAGAGCACCAAGGCAGCGCAAAGCTGAACCACCACTCCCAAGGCAGAGGGCTCCCACAGAGGAAACACTGGAAGGAAGATTAAAATAACAGGTTAATATAATAAAATAAAAAGTAGATAAATATAAGAGTAAATTGTAAAACACTGATAAAATTTTAACACAGATAAAATTTAGAATTATTTTGTGTTAAACATTGATAAAATTGAATCAAGTATAACATGCAGATATGCAACTAAGCAGATATTAATAATTAATCAACTAAAAGCTCGGCTAAAAAGGTGAGCCTTGAGCCTGCTCTTAAAAACATTAACGTTCTCTGCGGCCCTGAGGTACTCCGGCAGCCTGTTCCAGAGGTGAGGGCCATAAAACTGGAAAAATGCCTCACCATGAGTGTGTGTCCTGACTTTTGGGATGACAATGAGACGGCTGCCAGAGGAGTGCAGAGACCGCGAAGGTTCATAAGGTAAAAGCAGTTCTGAATAATAGGAAGAGGGAAATGAGCAGACATCACCAAACAACCGGCTTTGTAAAAGTAACAAGAGTTTCTCACCAACCAGTTAATAACAACAGCAAACAGAAAACAGCAACAAGCCCTGCTTCTTCCATGTCAACTGTCCTGAAACACTCCGAAAGAAAAATAATGTAATGTCCAACTCATCGTTCTTAGCTGCGCCTACACATCCACAGAGCCATCATCTCGAACAAAACAATCATTTTACGTCCAGTTAATGTACTCCAATAAAGTACTTAGTCTGCAAGTCTTCCTCAGTCCAACTCTGCCGCTTGTTTTTATTCTAGAGGAGCTACAGCAGCTTTACAGTTGCTGGCATGCTTTATATCCCTGGCTGAGAGGTAATCATATTTTATTTACTTCTACAGAATTACAAGTTAATTTCAGCTAGTTTTATGGATAATTTCAGCACTGAGTGACTGGTGATCAAATTTACACACCTAATCTAAACCTAACTAGTAGAGTTCAATAGCTTGTTAAACATTGTGTGGACCAGGCAAAATGCCCTCACAACTACAAATGTCCACACAATGCTGGTGGCCTGTCAAAGGTTGCTCCACACAAGTATAGCTATACATGTACGCACGCACGTACGCACGCACGCACGCACGCACGCACGCACGCACGCACGCACGCACGCACGCACGCACGCACGCACGCACGCACACAAATTTCCTTTTGGGATCAATGAAGTAATTTTAAATTTGAATATATCGTTTTTTGACCTGGTGATGTCTTGCAAATCTGCACTTTCTGAATAAAAAACGGAATTGATTTTTTAAAACAAATAGCCCAATAACTTAATTTTTTTAATGTTTTTAACACCATTGCAGGTCATAACAGCTGCACTCTTCTCCACAACATCTTGCTTGGTGATGGTGACATTGTGGCCCTTGGGGATGAGCTTGAAGATGATGTAGCAGAGGATGAGGCTGGTTTGGAGAAATCAGTGGTGCTCTCTGGTGGGACAAACCATTTTTCAACATGTCTTAGTGATGTGGCTGGTCAGCCCAGGATGACGCAGTGGACAGTGTGAAAAAGCTACTCTAAGCCTTCTCTGCAGACCAACCTGCAAGATGTTCCCTCGTCAACCAGAAAAGACCAGTCAGAGGTCTCAGCTGGAACACTCCATCCACATCACTGATCTTTATTCGGCCGATCCAGGAAAACTGCCTTTTTATTCTAATAAAGCTTAAAGTACAGTCCAGGAAGAGGTCATTCAGGTTAATCTTGCATGAATAGCTACAAAAAACTACATAATTATTTATACGCATTTCAATTTTTGCTATTTCTTTTTCAATGGTCATTTTAAATTGTTCAAAGTAAGCTTTGTGTTCATATCTTTCAAAAACTTTAATAATAATGTAACTGTTGATAAAATGACTTGATATTTACTAATTGTTTTGATATAAAAACAATTGAACAACTAAATAACCAATGTGAATAAAACATAAATTGACAGTCCATCCATCCCGGTCCCTCCTCTCCTCTCCTCAGCCTCCCTTTGCCAGAAATCAAAAAACAGTTTACAAAAAGAGCAACACAAAAACTTTTAGGAAAATCTATATTTATTGACACGATCAGCAAATAATTATGTATTTGATGCACTGCTGCACATGCACATACAGTACTTTTTCATTAAAAAAAAACTTAATAACAATCTCATTTGTTTTTGGCCAACAATAGGTGACATTTCCCTCCTGATCCACCAGAATTGTCCTCTTAAAAGAAATAGAAAATAAGTGAAGATGAGGAACATGGCAACTGTGTTAATTCATTAATTAACACAAGCGATCACATACTGAGATCACAGGTTCTGTAGTTTTTGAGGCTTAATAAGGCTCCTTTAAGCATAAGGTGTGTAACTGAATTTATTCTTCTACCTCCATGCCACCATGGCCCAATTTTGCCCCAGTAAAGAGGTAATAATTTCTCCCAAAAGGAGTCGTCTTTTTGCTTTATTTGCAAAAAACGAAATTGTGTATAAGCGGGGCAATACACGGAGAACCATTAGACCAACATATGAGCTCGTTTACGAGTGTTGATTAACAAAATAATATTAAAATACATGTCTATACCAACATCAAAGGCCAAACAACACAACCGCTTTACGTTTTTTAATTTTTGTGCCGCCCGATTTTAATGTACTTACATTTAAAACTGTACTCCCCTCCCGCTTCGCCTGCCGCTTCGTCCGCCATTGTTGCTGGAACAAAAATCTTCCGTTCGGCCCACAATGCATTTTGGGATATGGAGAGCGTTGAAGGATACACTCGAGGAGCTGTGACGTAACTGTCCTTAAAATCCGACCTTCGAAAGATGCAGCATTTGGACACAGCCTTAGCAAACTACTGTACCAAAGTGTCTTCTTTTAACGCATCCAAAACTCCCGATCAGTAACCTATTGCACCTTCTGTTGGTTGTCTTGGGCCAATACATTTGCATGATGCATCGTAGTCTGTCATGGGCAGTCCCGATCCATGAATGGGCGGCCTGGGCGGACCGGGCCCACTCATGGCGCCAAGACCTGTCTGAGATTATTCTGGAAAAGTATGCATTTCTGGAATTTCTTACAGCGTTATTGTATGCTTTGAGACATTCTATGTATATTTGATAATTTATTGTGATTTTATTTTTCCTCCATTTTCTCTCTGCCACCCTGCAGCTCCTCTTTAATTTTTTAAGGTCTTCGTTTCTCCATGGTGTTGTAAGTTTTCAGTGTCTGTTTACAACTTTAAATGGAGCCAGCATGTCAGGAGGGGATTGAAGCCTACTGTTAAAATCAATGACAATAAAATCACAGGGGGCAGGTAAAACAATAGGAGGAATCTTCCAGAAAACCTGCAGCCACTTCAGGGGTTAGATGACGTTTCCTGACAGTTCTCACAGAGGTCTCCTGCTGGATAAAACTGGTGATATTAAAAAACACACAGTATTGGTCAGAGACAGGCAAGTCAACAACAGAGGACGCACTGGTGGACAGGCCATACGTGATGACCAAGTCCAGGGTATGTCTTCTGTTGTGAGTCGGCTGCGTGACATGTTGCCTAAAATCCATATAATTCAAAAAATTTAAAAACTCTGTTGATAAAGGATCTAAAATGTTATCTATATGTAGAATAAAATAACCAGCTAAAATTGTTCTTTCATAAGAGTTGTTCAAAATTGATAAAAACTCTTGAATATAAAGTGCACTGTTTTTAGGAGACCTACAAACTGTGACACATAAAGTGCTAAAAACAGTTGCATTATATTCCAAAGTAAAATTGTTATTAAGTAAAACAGGTTCAGCAGAAATTGTTGATGAACACATCTCGTCTCTGCCGAGGGCGGGCAGGAGCTGCTGCTGTCACCGAGAGGAGGATGCCAAGGACCAGCCAGGCGAAGAGCGTCTTCATAGTTGCCTCGTGTAGGGTGGACTACCCCCATTGGAGTTGGTCTCAGGGATTATTCTGCCTTGTGGTTGAGAGACCAGCTGGGTCTTCGGGTGGTGGATCATGAAACATTCTGCAGTGGCTGGTGTTCAGCTACTTTAACTGCAGTGTGAGTAGTTAAGAGTACCTGAAAAGGTCCCAGCCAGCGTTTGGATTGCCAGTGCTTTCTGCGGAAGTCTTTAATCAGCACCCAATCACCTGGCTGGATGTACAGGTGTCCCTCTGTGGTTCTGGGAATGCTTGCCTTCACAGTCTTCTGCACGTGAGATAGGGTTTAAGAGAGGTCGGCACAGTAAGTCACAATTTCACTGTCACAAAAGTCTGTAGAAAGTGGTCTCCAGTCATGAGGCTCCAGTCCAGTCAGTGGTGGTTGTCCAAACAAAATTTCAACCGGACTCAGGTTTATTTTGGTCTGTTTTTGCATGCACATTGCCATTAAGACTAGTGGGAGTGCTTGGGAGTACTTTGCCAGTTTCTGTTTCAAAGAACCATTAGCTCTTTCCACTGTTCCCACAGATTGGGTGGTAGGCGCAGTGAGTTTAAAGCTGAAAGTTCAGTCTTCTAACTTTTCTACTAAAATCAAACATAAAAATGATCTACAATTAATGTTGGAATTAGAATTGAAAACTGTCACAAATTCAGTAAATGGGACCACAAATGGGACCACAAATCTTCACTCATTCATTCCAGCGGAAAACACACAACACTAACATGACAACAAAGAAATTGTCAGAATTTACAGTCAGTCGATTTCCTTCTGTCAAAAAAATCTCTCAGTCCTCATTCTGTGTTTCTCAAATTGTAAACATCAAATTTAACTGAAGCTTCAAGAATGTCAAAAAAAATGTCAAAATTGCCAATAATTTCTTTAACCATATTTTTCCAACATATATTTTAACAGAATGAGCCAGATCAGGTGACTGGGGAAAGGGAAGTATAGGTCTTTCTGCTTAAGCTTCTACCCCCATGACCCAATCAAGTCAGGGGACTCCAAAGTGCTTTGCACTACAATCAGTCATTCACACATTCACACATACATTCACATACTGATGGTAGTAAGCTACCTTGTGGTTACAGCTGCCTTGAGGCAGATTGACAGAAGCGAAGCTGACATTCAGTTGGCACCACCAGGCCTTCTGGCCACCACCAGCAGGAAAAGCGGGTGGAGTGTCTTGTCCAAGTGAATGAGACGGACGAAGCAAAAATTCGAACCAGCAACCCACTGGTTACAGGATGAACCTCTACCTCCTGAGTGACTGGTCCCTCGATGATGGACACTGACCCTTATAATACATCTGGATTAGTTACAAAGTGACTTAAGGACAACTAAGTCAAAGTTCTGGGCTCTCATTTATGAAACGTGTGCAGAAACTGTGCTATATTCTGTCCTACAAATGAAATTTAGAATGTTTGTATGAACAGTCAAAATCCGGATTTATCAAGTGTGAGGTGGCCACTTTTACGCATGTTCCTCCGCAATCAACTGTAAATCCCACATGTGCGTACCTAGGTGCTTGTGCCCATTCACAGACATTTGCATAAAGAAATTCCCTCAATTAACCATATTTGGTCACACCACTATGGTGGCCCCTAGAAACAAAACACTTGCAAATCCAAAAACACATGTAAAATCCAAAAAACACGTTCAAATCCCAAAACACAAGCTTTTAGTTTTAGTTTAGTTTAGTTGTTTAGCACATGTTTAGTACAAGTACAAAACTGTGCAAGGAGAGAACGAAGCCACTCTAGGCTTGTACAGAGTTCCACTCCTGCTCATATGAACTCACAACATGCAGGCTCAACACTCAATAAAAAACAAACAACAAACGAAACAAAGCAAAAGCATAAACAGAAAAAAACAGTACAAAACAACAAATTCAATAACAAAGATGATCAATCCAGATAAAAGCAGAAAGAGCAAGCAACCAACGATCAGAAGGATTAATAATACCTAAAAAGGAATACATAAAGGCGTCAGGCTGGCAATAGAAGTCTCTTCAATTGCTTTTTGAAAGCAGAATAAGAGGACATTGATCAGAGAGATGGGCTTAATTCATGCAAAGTCAAAAACACATGCATATCCCAAAACACATGCAAAATCCAAAAACACTTGCAAAATCATGACGCTCCAGGACCTTAGGGGCAGTAATGAGCCAAACCAGGAATTAGATCCACATTCCAAACAGGAGACAGAATAGGCTATCAGGGGAAACTGGTTTTCGTTTAATCTCTTTCCGACCTCTGGCATCTACATAGTGTTTGCTTCATAAAAAAAAAATGTTTGTACTGAGTTCTAAATCAAAAGTTTTCCTTAAGTAATAGCATGCTTTTTTATGATCGATGTTTTTAATTCGGCACTAGTTTGTTTTGGCCATAATGAGAAAGTAGTAACGTACGCAGATTTGGAGAGTAGCACCGATGATGAAGAAAATACCTCTGAAACTATTACAAAGCCGAGTAATTGTGTATGTAGAAAGTTATCCATGGATTTGACATCATGAAACATGATTTTTATTTTTATTTATTTTTTAGATCTTCAACCTTTATTGAGTTATATTACAAACCAAATGGCATTACAATTTCAAAAAAGTAACTGGAACATAGTCTAAGCAGCAGAAAATCACAATACAAATGTAAGGAAAGAGTACAAAATAATAAATAAAATAAAAGGAAAAACAAAATAAGAAAGAAGGCATTAATTCAAATAAACTGATAGATAATTGAAGAGTTTTATGGCATTTTAACTTTTTATTTTTTGAAGGGACCTACAGAATAAATTAAATTCATTTTTAAGTAGGTCGGGAAGATAATTTTCCTTCTGACAGGAAGAGGAAATAATTTATCTGACAGAGTAGCTCTCAATATTGAATTATTAAATTTGGCGTCTGTAAAACAAATATTATCTATAAACAACTTTGGAAGCTTTGGAATAATTGAGGAATATTGTAAACTTTCTCTGATCATCCTAATTACAATTGGGAAAATGGCATTGAGAACGCTAGAGTACTCCGTTAAGGTGCAGTCCAAATTATATTTGCTTTTAAAGACAAGAAATGTACCATTACTATCCATCAGATGGACAATGGCCCAAACTCCTTTATCCATCCAACTTTTATAAAAAAGAAGAATTCCGTTTATAAAGAAAAAATCTGTTATTCCATATTGTTGAGGTGTGTGGGCTGAAATTGTGAGTATGGATATTTTTCCAGTAGAGTAAGACCTGTTTATGGTATTCTGAAAGTTTAATTGGAAATTTAAGAGGATCAAAATCACATTTTAGAAGAAAGTCTATACCACCAACCCTTTGAAAAATAAAAGAAGGAATAGTAAACAAGAATGAACGTTTTGTTATAAATGTTTTAAGCCACTGCAGTTTAATAGTACCATTCATTACTTCAAAGTCAATGACATTCATCCCTCCCTCCTCAATAGGTTTTAGTATATATTTTTTTCAAATCAAGTGTTGTTTATTATTCCAGATAAAATCATATAGTATTTTATTAATTTTCTTAATGTATATGTTGGGGATAGTCACAGCATATGCTGGATAAATTAATCTTGAAATACACTCCATTTTTGTTAATAGAATTCTTCCAAATACTGAAATGTTTCTTGCAACCAACTCTTTAAAATGTGTTTTGTCTTTATCAATTATAGATTGAATATTAGTGTTAATTCTATCCTTAATATTTTTGTTAATCCTTATCCCTAAATACTTAATATTATTTTAAATTTGGAGATTGTAAAGGTGAGTTTCTATAGTATCATGAATTGTCATTATCTCACACTGGTATTCAGTTTAAGTCCTGAAGCTTGGGAAAACAGAGACAGTGTTTTCATGGCATTTGGAATTTATTTTTAAATTTTTTAACAGTAATGCAGTGTCATCCACCAACTGAATTATTTAAAGTGAATTACCTGCCACAGATAAAGGTTTAATTGTTTGATCATTTTGTATCAACAGTGCCAGCATTTCAGTTGCTATAATGGAGAGAAGTGAACTAACTGGATCACATTGTCTAATTCCTCTTTTCACTGGAAACCTAGTTTTGGTTCCTGTAGGAAGCAGAACTGCACTCATTAAATCTTTATATAACATTGAAATTGTGTCAGTGAACTTTTTTCCAAAGCCAAATTGTTGGAGTGACAACAAAATAAACATGTTTCAGACTATCAAAAGCTTTGAAAAAAATCAAAAAATCAAACAACTCCATCATTTTCAATGGATTCTCCAAAATCTAATGAATATAGGACGGATATTATTGTGGATAAACCTGTTTGGAAAAAGCCAGATTGTGTTTTACTAATAAAATTGTTTATCCCATTTTTGAGTCTGTTAGCTAAAGCGAACAGTTTATAGTCAATATTTAATAGGGTAATTGGTCTCAAATTGTCAATAACAGATTTGTCTTTGTTTGGTTTAGGTATTAGTATTATTATTCCTTGTTTCACCGTTGTGAGAAGTGAATTATTTTGCAAACACTCCTTTAAAGCTTCAAATAATAACTCTCTAATATCATTACAGAAAAACTTATAGAAGTTTGTGGTCAGACCGTCCTGATCAGGAGATTTTCCTAACGCTATTTTCTGGACTATATTCTCAAGTTAAAAAATGTTCAATTCCAAATCACATTCTCTTTTGAATTTACGTGGGTAGCACATATAGATGCACTTAAAACAGTGATCAGAATATCCCACCTGTTAAATGGGTAGCACATATAGATGATAGTACTGATCTGTAGATGACTGATAACTCTGGAAATCTGTTATTAGTTTGTAAAGCAGCTAATTAATATATACCAAGCCAGTAAGACGTAGAGCAGATAGCAGTATTATTACTCCAAAATATTACAATGTAGTATGATTATAAGCATAAATAGCCCGCAAAATACACCGCATATATTATACGACTCTAATATTAAAATGTAGTATGATTATAGCCTAAGCACAAACAGCCCGCAAAATACACCGCATTTATTCTAGGACTCTGATATTACAATGTAGAATGATTATAAGCACAAATAGCCCACAGAATACTCCGCATTTACTCTACAACTCTAATTAATGGGACTTGTTTACATGCCGTATAACGATATCACAGAAGTGAAACTAACATACAAGGGCTGTCATGTAAACTTAAAACAAGTAGCTTAAGGAAAGCCTTAAAATATTTTGAATAAAAATTAGGCATTAATAAAATAATTTGAATAAAACTCACCGTAAACGTCAAAGAAATAAAACAGACGAAATGGAACTTTCAGGTAGGAATTCTCGATGACAGATTTGCTGAGTAAGCGAATTGTGACGTAACATCGAACTGCGCATGTGCAGTGCTACAGGGTAGCACGGATTGAGGGGTAGCACAGATAGTCGGAACACCAGCAGAGACTCAAAGATTACTCTAACATGAGTGAATGGATCAGAGCAACACTTCAGGTATGTTTTTAATGAGGGAAAGACAGGTTCTAAGGATATCAAGCTTCAGAAAGTCAATTTTCCATAATGCCCCCCCTTTAAAATATTTTGAATAAAAATTAGCCAGTAATAAAATAATTTGAATAAAACTCACCGTAAACTTCAAAGAAATAAAACAGACGAAATGGAACTTTCAGGTAGGAATTCTCGATGACAGATTTGCTGAGTAAGCGAATAGTGACGTAACATCGAACTGCGCATGCGCAATGCTACAGGGTGGCACTGATTGAGGGGTAGAACAGATAGTCGGAACGATCTGTGCTACCTCATCAGAATGTGCTACCGCCTGTTATGCCCAGGCCAGGCGGCGCCACTGTGGACAACCCTGAGCATCCTCTTTATGACACTGCTCTACAGCAACAGAGTATGTTCAGTCTGAGGGTTTTTCAGACTTGCTGTAACACAGACCGCTACATGAGTTCCTTGCTGTCTACAGCCATCAGCATCTACATAAACTTAAATAATATAAGTCACAACAACACTTAATTACTCGCTGGGATCAATAAAGTATTTTTTAATTTGAAAAACCTATGCTAATAGCTATAACATGCCCCTTGCATTCAACCCCCTTTCCCTCCATAAAAAATCTATCACTTGCCCCCCCCATGCAAAAATAGGCTGAGAAACACACAATTTCACGTCAATTTTACACCCATATCCATATGCATGTGACAATAAGATTTCATCCTTGTATCTATCTATGCTAGCAGTTGCCTTGCTAATCTAATCTAATGCTCTGAAGTCAGTACACTGGCTCGCAGAAGCTCAGACTTTAAAATAATTTTATTTATAAATCACTGAATGGCTTTGCACCAAAATACATTAAAGATGTTTTGTTGTATCAACCTTACAACCCACTCAGGTCTTCTGGTTCTAGTTTACACTGCATCCCTACATTCAAAACCAAACATGGAGAAGCAGCATTCAGTTTTTATGCTCCCCTAATCTGGCACAAACTTCCAGAAAACTGATGAAACACAGAGTTCATTAACTCAAGGCTAAAACCCACCTGTTTAGAGCTGCTTTTGTTTAATAATCACCTAAACATCAGTAATTCTAGTCTGGATTTCAGCTTTTCACTATTCTCTTTATTTTGCCACGGTGATATCCCTTTTTTGTTTATTTAATGCGTTATGTTTTTATTATGTAAAGTACTTTGAACTGCCTTGTTGCTGAAATGTGCTATATAAATAAACTTGACTTAAATTCAGTAATGTAGCCTGGTATGAAATTATCTGATTAAAATAGAATAAAAATTCTCTTTATTGTCCCACACTGGGGAAATTCAGACCTAACAAAGTGACAGATTTACACCAAGGTAAAAAAAGATAAAAAATTTAATTAAGAATACTAGGTAACACTTACAATAAGGTACACAAAAAATGCTTAGTTACTAGGGAACTACCCAGTAGTTCCTGATTAGTTCCCTAAGGAGTTCCCTAGTAACTAAGCATTCTGTGTATGTGACGTATTGTAAAGTGTTACCATAGGAACTAATCAGGAACTACTGGGTAGTTAACCAGTACTTACTGGTGAACACCCAACTAAGCCTTATAAGGGGACTACTGGTTAGTTACCAGGGGAAACAAAGAGGAACAAATCAGGAACTACTGGTTATTTACTAAGGAACACCTTAGGGAACTAATCAGGAGCTACTGGTTACTTACTAGGGAACTAATCAGGAACTACTGGTTACTTACTAGGGAACACCTTAGGGAACTAATCAGGAACTACTGGGTAGTTAACCCATACTTACTGGTGAATCATACCAAGTACTTTTTGAGGAACTAATCATGGTATTACTTAATCAGTACCTGACCATTACTTACTGTTTTTCTGTACCCTTATTCTATCACCTGAAGAACATCTCTAGGATTAAAGGACTAATGTCGCAACAAGACCTCGAAAAACTCATCCATGCGTTTATCTTTAGTCGGATTGATTACTGCAACAGCGTCCTCACAGGCTTGCCTAAAAAGTCAATCAGACAGCTGCAGCTGATCCAGAACGCTGCTGCTCGTGTCCTCACTAGAACCAGGAAAGTAGAGCACATCACCCCAAATCTAAAGTCCTTACACTGGCTCCCTGTAGCTCAGAGAATAGACTTCAAAATACTTCTTCTAGTTTATAATTACATGACTTAGCACCCATATATGTTGAAGACTTGTCACCGTACCAACCACCAAGACCACTCAGGTCCTTCAACTCTAGCCTACTAAAGATCCCTAGACTCACAACCAAACAAGGAGAAGCAGCATTCAGCTTCTATGCTCCCCTTATCTGGAACAGACTTCCTGATGAGTGCAGAGCTGCAGAAACACTGAACTGCTTTAAATCTAGACTAGACTCATCTGTTTAGAATTGCCTTCGAGTAAATGATTAATGTCATATGTGCTCATGCCCTCTTGCTTTATTGATGTTTCTTGCTGCGTTGTGTATCATGTGTTGTGTATGTATGCTAATTTCTGCTTTTAATCAAAAAATCATGTAAAGCACCTTGGATTACCCTGTTGTTGAAAGTGTGCTATACAAATAAAACTGCTGCCTTGCCTAATGTAGTGAAACATCATACCAAGTGAAACATCACACCAAGTACTTACTGGGGAACTAACCATTACTTAATCAGTACCTGACCATTACTTACTGTTTTTATGGATTTATGCAATGTTATGCAATATTTTCACTTACAAATAAAATACATCTTTACCTGATCCCTATATTGGATATTTTTTTTATTATATATTTATAACATTACTTGTGACCTTATGTGTATACCTTCCTAGGTATCTAAATATCTGTGCAAATAATTCAAGATTGATGAAAATTGCAGAACAGGCAGTTTCTATTCAGGACACTGTACTTTAAATTTAAAAAACAAATACAAACAGACACACACACATCCCTCCACCCTAAAGAAACAGCATAATTTCCATTTATTTTACACTTTGTACAGTTTGCGTATGTCATGAAGCATG
The DNA here is from genome assembly GCA_963556495.2 of Valencia hispanica. Lineage (NCBI taxonomy): Eukaryota > Metazoa > Chordata > Actinopteri > Cyprinodontiformes > Valenciidae > Valencia > Valencia hispanica. Next base: position 25,049,625 of record OY747708.1, read on the forward strand.
CGTCCAAGTGGACCATTCTTGTGTGATTTGGCCAGCCAATGTGTCCATTCTGTTGAGGCAAGGTGTTTTTTCAGTGCCTTCTCAGTTTGATTTCCACACAGTCTCCAGACCTGGGATTTACAGGTATACCAGGCACGCGCAATGTTCTGCGTGTGGGCACCTGTGTCTGTGTTTACAAATGACCTGCTGTGATTAACTGAAAAGTGAACATATCCATTATCAGCCAATGCTCTCATGTACACCCTCCACTGATCTGTGATCATAGTGGTCCTTTGGCGAACATATCGCCTTATGATTGGGATCAGGTGCCGCCGGGATCGTTTTCTTACAAGCCTCAGAATCGGCCGCCTTCTAGTGTCTTTTATCCCAAGCATCCCAAAGACCCATGTTCGCCTCCTCCAAGTTCGTCCAAATCGTCCTCGACCATACTGTTTAAAAGCAAAAAACATTGTCGTAAAAGAAAAAATTTAATGCTGTCAAGAACTTCACAAAGTTCTTAACATTTATTTATAAAAGCACACAAATCTCATATAATTGGATATACTATATGATTAGATAATTTCATTGGCTATAAAAATGTTGATAATAATGTACAAAAATAATACATAAAAATAAAACATTTATAAATGGCCTTTACAAGATATTACCATTCCATCTTCAGATCACAAAACCGAAGTGTGATAATTTTTTTAAATATCTTTTCAAGTGAAGACAAAGTTATTCGATTTCACCAATGTTCAACAACATTATAACACAAATGTCTGAAATAACATTATGTTGTTACAATAGCATGAAACTGTTTAATATTCTAAGCAGTAAGATTTTTTTTTTTTTAAGCTTTTGAAGTTCATGTCTTGGAAACAGGAAACAGTAGGGACCATTCAAGAAAGCACGTTAAACTCCAGGCTTTTCATTCCAGAAAGAGAGCTCGGTCTAAGGCTATGCTCACACTGCAGGTCTTAATGCTGAAATGCCATTTTGCAGAAAATTGTAGAACTTGTGTCGTTGTGTGTGGAAAAATCGTTAAGTTTAGTATCCTGTATCTAACCGAGCCATGCTGTTGTAAGTATTCAGTGATCAGATTTGGACACATATAGTAGTTTACGATATATTGAAGCAGACTGATCTCCATCACAGAAGGAGGAAAAGGATAGTGAGGAGACATTGTCTGCTGAGATTCAGAGAGGCAGACAGAGGTCTTTTAAAATGTGTAACAAACAGTAGATCTGTACCCATTCACATTGGATTATTTAAGGGATTATGATTTCAAACATATGTACCTCATGACTCAACATACCTCTGTCTTTCTAGAATGTTCTGTATTGCCAATGTTATGAAGAAAGTTCCCATTTATTAAAAATCAAATGTATCCCAACTCAAAGCATAAAGCTTGCTGTGACATTATCTCATTAACACTGTGTGATGTTGGATATTTACTGTTGGTCAGAGTTTTTGTGAGTGTACAATACCGTTTGATGAGACCATGATCAGTAAATGATGGCATATATATATATATATATATATATATATATATATATATATATATATATATATATATATATATATATACATGTTGTGAAAGTCCTCTCATTATGTAAAGCATTGTGATTTAATTTAGCTCCTAAACTTATGGAATCACTTTTGTACAGACAATTCTAACAGCTGCTTTAGGTGGGAGGAGACTGGTAGAACCTCAGGGTTTCTTTATAGTGAACCTACCAGCGAGTAGGTTTACCTGTTGGAATCAGTTGCCATGCAAACAGATTCAGAGTTTGACTTACATCTTTCTGGAAGGGAAAACCTTAATTTTACCTCTATATACTCAGTTTCAACATAACCTTCTTTCTGGAATAGGAATGTGACGTGCTTTCCTTTGCAAAGGACTGTTGCAGTCCTCATGGGCGCTGTAAAGGGGTGGAAGGTTAGGACGATTCTAAGGGCCCAGGCTGATGAAGGGCCCAGAAGAGCAGACCCCTTTTTTTCTTTTCCTATCTATTTTCTCATATTGATACATACGTTAAATGTGCTAGGGCCCCTCATGCCCTTAATGTGTATTTTGTCTATTTTGACCATAGAGTTAATATTTAACAAATAATTTATTTACGGTTTCAGTCACACCCCTCCCCTTTACAATGGTTCATTCCACCAGTCCTTCCGAGCTGCTTGCTAGCAGTGTTACCAATTTAGCGACTTTGTCTAACGACTTTTCAGACCCCCTTAACGACTTTTTTTCCCCAAAAAGCGCCTAGCGACAAATCTAGCGACGTTTCTGACCACCCTTAGCTACTTTCTGTGAAACTTTGTCACCGATATTTCCTTCAGTTTAGAGACCCATCTTGCTCCTTCCCGATGCTCAGAAAGGGAATGATCTGCGTATGTGTGTGCAGCATAATCAGAGTATGTCGACTGATCAATCATAAACCTTTTTCTGTTCATTTCATCCACTCACAAACGAAGTTGATTTGTAGTTAATGTTAATTCAAAAGTAAAAAATAAATCTGCATGTATATAAAACCGATCTTTCAACGGGAATTAAGGCAGAAGCTTGTCTGTACTATGCTGCATCTCACACCTGTGGTGCATTTAAGGAACGTTCGAAATGTATGGTGAGTTCAATAACGTAGGACATTTAAAACTTATGACAAAAAACCCCACCGAAAATAAAACCATAAGCAATAAACTTCTGTTTAATTGCAGTTGGCAAGAAACATTTGATGCATGCTAAATATGACCTACTTATTTTTTTTACAAAGTACTAAAAAACAAACAAACAACATCTATATTCTCTCTATTAATTTGATCTTCTTGAGATATCTCAGCAATTTTTCCCCCCAGAAATTTTAATTCTGTTTAAAAGGTCTTTGATGTCCAGTTGCAATTTGATATCTTGTAAATTTTGTACCAGTTTTCTCAACAGTTTACTTCAGGCAAAATAAGATTACATGTTCCACAGGCTCTTCTTGAAGACAAAAGTCACATTTCCCTGTAGCATGTTTCCCCTGTTTAAATAATGTATTGTTTAACCCTGTAATCGTAATCTAAAAATAATTCCTCCTTTCTGTTTTATTTGTCATCAAGTGAGGAAGTCATCATTATGCAAATTAGCGTATGACGTCATCTGGCGACATCTAGCGACTTTCTGGGGCAACTTGTTTTAAAAGCGTACAAGGCATGTTTATTGGGGTAAATTTTATCTGTAAAAAATATGGCGGGGCAAGAATTTTTTTTTTCCATAGGGCCCAGAATTTCTTGTGGCACCCCTGGCAGTCCTACTTAGTTTACACTACACAAATGACAGGCGGCATGCAGTTACACACTCCAATGTTTAATCAGACTCCACCTCTGACTCGTCCAACTATTTCTGTATATTGTCTGATTATGACCTACTTATCAATCAGCAATGCAGTGGAAACACAAAAACGTGTTGTGTCAAGGTTAATTTGAGCAGTGCTTCTGTTTGTGCTTTGGTGACGCTAGTGAAAAATTTAGTCTGGATCCCTGATTGTCAAAAGCATCCAATAATGCTTAATTTCTCTTTTTCCCCCTCCGTGGTTTAAAGTATAGCATCGAGTAATTTATTTGGCTGTGGTATCAAATTTGAAATTCCACTGTAATATTTAACTTGTGCACGGTCAACATTACATTATTAAAGATCAGATGTACTTATGGTATAGGGCTGAGTAGAGAATCATGGATCAATTAGTAAGTGTTAACATATTCTTGCATATTTCAAAACATACCTTTCTTTTGTGATAGAAGTTGCTCTCATCAATCATGACAAACTCTTGCCGTCCTCCCAGAATAACCTTCCCTTGTCTTTCTTTTTGTTTAATTGACTTCTTGCAGACCTTTCTCAACCTGTTGCTCATCTTTGACAGTGTGCGGCTGCTTCCTGCAATACCATCCTGCATCATATCAATCTGTCTTAACTGCAGCCCCTGACAAAACCTGTCACAGAGAATTAGAAGACATATAAAGTAAATACATAGGCAGCAACCAGTTGGCTACGAAGCTAGCAACACATTCATGCTATTATAACCTACTGCCATTATTCTTGAATTCAAATTAAAAAAATGCCACACAATGCTGCAATTATCAGGGGGATAGCCTAGTTATTACAGCCTAGAATAACCGTAGGTTTTCATGTACAAAACAGTTTTCTCCATTAATTTGTAGCTTTACATATGTATATAAGTTGAAATAAAGTTGCACTTTTCTAACCATGGAACGTAATTTAAATAATTTTTAAAAAGCCAACAGATTTCATAAAGTTACCTCTAAATATACTTCATCCAACTGAATAAACTCAACTTAGACCTTGCAAAAAAGGAGCCGGACCACACCGATGTCTTCACCCACTTTCCTCTGTGTATTTTATTACGGCATTGCCTAAAAATAGTAGGCCTCATTATTAATTCGTACACTATCAATAGTTACTCAAAAGCATCTATGTTGCTCTATCATGTCCACAAGGTCTATACAATACACAATATCTTAAATTTGTAACAAAACAGACATGAAATAATTATATCCTAGCATGACTACTACACCAAGCAAGCCACTTACCGCTGATATCCATCGATGATGGGATGTTTTCTCATTTTCATTTTCTTTTTGCATAATTTGCACTTCATGTTTGTTTTGAGTTTTTTTTTTTCTGGAGCCACTTAATTAGTTGCCCCTTTTTCTTCATGGTATGCTTTCCCTCAGTAAGGGAACGTATTTTTTCGTGCAGAGCACTATGCCGCCAATCGTCACTAATCTTCATCAAGTAACAACCGATGTGGTTGCTACTTATAAATATAAGACAAGGAAACCGTAATACCGATGTATTTCAAATTTAAATGTTTTAAGATTATGACAGGCAAATCATAAATTTTCTGCAAAACCAGACATAAGCAAGTAAAGTGGTAGCCTATATGTAAATAAAATTGTTTGCCAAAAATACTTAATAAAGGGTTAATGGAACTTATACTTTATCGACATGTCACTGTTGTCCATTTAGGTATTTTATTTTGAAGTCCAAATCCCGATTTCTGTTTGTTCTCCGGGTTACAACGGCAAATATTTTAACTTACTGACAGTCTGCGCAAGTAAACTCGGAAAGACCAAGAGAAATGTCACTCTTGAGAAGAGGGAAAAGAAAAAGACAGCCTTTACGGCGCATGATAGAGGAGTAAGAGGGAGAAAGTTTGTGTAAGTACATCATTTAAAAAAAAATTTTTAGTTCATTGTCCTGATATGTCGAAGTCGGACATAAAGGCTTGGCAGACTTAGCTAAAAGACCAAGGCTAACCTTTAGGTAAACCAAGAAAGTAAGCTAACCTTGCTTTTTGGTTGTTTATTTCTTTCTTTTAATTAAAGCTAAGTTGTCTCAGAAAGTGTTATACTTATTTACATATTTGAAATTACTGTTTCAAGAAAAGATGTAACCTGCTTATAACATTTTCAAATCCACTTAGGTGCGACTGTATTTTACAAAATGATAACAATGAAAATGATAATATATTATCCTGTATTATTCTAAGATGGATGTTGCTTTAAAAAAATATTTGTAGCAAAAATCTTTTGTATATCTGTTATTCTCTTGTTCAAAAATATTCCAGCTGCCCTCAATGCAGCAGAGACATCTGTAGTCACCGATAAAGATGGTAGCCAGACCTTGGCAGAGCAACCACGTATTCTTATTCTCATGTAGTTGTACTCTATTGTATTCTTTTAGAGGATAAATATATTTGAATAAAAATCCTAAATAAACAAATTCTTCAGAAAATTCAGCAAAATGTCACATACGATGTTGACTGTCAGATATCTTATTTTATATTTTTATTGTTGGTGTTTTTCTAGTGTAGCAATCATGAGGTTTATGCTTAAAAGCCTGGTGTTTTTTCCACCTCTTCAAGATTTGTCCTCAAGCAATGACAGTGAGGAGTTGGCATCTACCTCCAGACAACCATCCAAAAAACAAAAAGTACAATTGTTTTCCTTTTTCATTACATTTCCAATTTTCAGATAACATTGTTAATGTTATTTTCTTTTAAAAATAGAAAAAGAAAAAAAGGAGCTATAAACTAACCTATTAGCAAATTTGTTGAGAAGCTTTTGCGAAACAATGATTTTTAACTTACTTCTTACCCAATGAACCCAATGTTCTTCACAACATAGGCTTACGGTGCGTATACACCAAACGCGTTTGAAGCGTCACGGGCGTCAGGTTTACATGTAAAGTCAATGGAGAAGCACGTTGATGCGCGTCAGAGGATCCCGCGTCAAATCAGAAGCAGATTTGCACTGCGAAAATGCTTTTCTGCCTAATTCGCGCTTCAGATTCGCGCAAATGAGGCATTTAAAGCGCGTCAGAAAATACACGTGTCATTTTATGTGGTGCATTTTGTGCATTCGCGAGCGGTATTGCATATTCTGCTGAAGTTGAAAAATATTGAACTTCGGCGTCAATACGCGCCACGTCAGCCAATCAGGAGCCTGGTGATGGGGAGTCAGTGATGCTGTGACTGACATGGAGTCACAGCATCAGCATGACAGGGAGGAAATACTGACAAACATCGTCGCAAATCACCCCGAGCTATATGACACCAGTCGTTTTCTATACAGAGACAGGAATAATAATAAAAAAAATATTATAAAGAGGTTAAACTATTTAGACAGGAAAGCTCTTAATAGGTTTGTTGGTGGCTCTTAAAAGAGACGTTGTGGCTGCTAAAGCACCGCTCCCTCCGCCAAGAAGTGAGCCGTGAACAGCTTCACCCAGACAGCCTCTCTGGAGGAGTTGTTGGCCGCAACACTCCTCCAGTTCTCCAGTCTTTCTGAAGATCTTTCAAAATTCTGCTTTGAAACTTGACTGTTTTTACACTCCATTTCATTCCAGTTCTTGATCACATGATCATTTTCAGAGGAATATGCTGTTTGTTTGAACATTTAATCATCAACACATTTAAAACCACGAGTTAGAAAACATTTAAACATAAAATAACACCATTACTAATTAGAAAAGCAAATTTAAGAACAGTAGTATTTGCTTGATGTTCAAAGTGATTTCGAACTGTATACACTGTCATTGTTTTAATATTAGCAAAAGACTGGCTGGTTCTGATCAAAATTGCTTCTGCTTAAGTTTTACATGCAATTGCTCTGTTTTTTAAAGGTTGTCTCTGGTGCGGTCATTCATCTTAATGGGATAATTAAATTTTTCTATTTACTGTTGTTTCAGTCTTAACACCAGAGGAAGCCATGCTACAAGCTGGTGCTGATGGCGACACAGGAGGGAAAAACGATGGCGGCAGCATTTAGAAAGATTGGTGTAGACAGAAAATCTATTGTCGATACTGCTGCAATTGCAGAATTACAGGCTGTCAGCCCTGAGATGTATGAAAACCTGAAAAAAACAATGGACGCAAAGGAGACTCTGGCTTCGTTTGCCAAAAAATGTAAAGCCCTTATACAGACGGAGAATCTTATGGAGGATGTCAAGCGCATGAAGAAGGAAGGGAATCTTCTGAAAATGTACACAAAATCAAAGTGAACAAAGAATACGATTTCGTTTTTGTTTATGAATAGTTATTTACATGGTGGGCAGAGGCACTTGCTGCACTTGAAGGCATTTTAGTTGTCATTTTAGTTTGTATTTTTCAGTAATACAATATTTCATTTTCATTGTTTTGAAATGTAGATTGCTTTTTTAAGTTGTTTTTTTCCTACAGCAATTGTTTTTTGTGATAAATTGCATTTGGATGTTTGTAATCACGTTAATTTCAAATGTTAAAACTGAATAATTTTTTTTTCAGAATTAATGTGTTTGATTTTCTGTTCAGAAATCTGTTTCTGTTGTCTATTGATATACATTGCCTGAAGATTAATATAATGGTTGATAGAGTCCTGCACATGAGAACTTTGATGATGGCCATGGGTAAAATGGCTACAATTAAAAGATCAGGTAAAAAGTATGTTAAAAATAATAAGAAAAAAATCAAATATAGGATGGAGAAAGAAAAATTTCATAACTAATGGGTTTGGAATAAATCTGAAATTCTTAAGTCCTCTGAAGAAAATAGTCATGGGAACGATGAAATAGTAGGTAATGGTCAGATACTGATTAAGTAATGGTTAGTTCCTCAGTACTTGGTATGATGTTTCACTTTAGGGTACACAAAAACAGTAAGTAATGGTCAGGTACTGATTAAGTAATGGTTAGTTCCTCAGTAAGTACTTGGTATGATGTTTCACTTGGTATGATGTTTCACTACATTAGGCAAGGCAGCAATTTTATTTGTATAGCACACTTTCAACAACAGGGTAATCCAAGGTGCTTTACATGATTTTTTGATTAAAAGCAGAAATTAGCATACATACACAACACATGATACACAACGCAGCAAGAAACATCAATAAAGCAAGAGAGCATGAACACATGATACATATGACATTAATCATTTACTCAAAGGCAATGCTAAACAGATGAGTCTTTAGTCTAGATTTAAAGCAGTTCAGTGTTTCTGCAGCTCTGCACTCATCAGGAAGTCTGTTCCAGATAAGGGGAGCATAGAAGCTGAATGCTGCTTCTCCTTGTTTGGTTGTGAGTCTAGGGATCTTTAGTAGACTAGAGTTGGAGGACCTGAGTGGTCTTGGTGGTTGGTACGGTGACAACAGGTCTTCAACATATATTGGTGCTAAGTCATGTAATGATTTATAAACTAGTAAAAGTATTTTAAAGTCTATTCTCTGAGCTACAGGGAGCCAGTGTAAGGACTTTAGAACTGGGGTGATGTGCTCTACTTTCGTGGTTCTAGTGAGGACACGAGCAGCAGCGTTCTGGATCAGCTGCAGCTGTCTTGATTGACTTTTTAGGCAAACCTGTGAGGACGCTGTTGCAGTAATCAATCCGACTAAAGATAAACGCATGGATGAGTTTTTCGAGGTCCTGTTGCGACATTAGTCCTTTAATCCTAGAAATGTTCATCAGGTGATAGAATTAGGATACACAAAAACAGTAAGTAATGGTCAGGTACTGATTAAGTAATACCATGATTAGTTCCTCAAAAAGTACTTGGTATGATTCACCAGTAAGTACTGGTTAACTACCCAGTAGTTCTTGATTAGTTCCCTAAGATGTTCCCTAGTAAGTAACCAGTAGCTCCTGATTAGTTCCCTAGTAAGTAACCAGTAGCTCCTGATTAGTTCCCTAAGGTGTTCCTTAGTAAATAACCAGTAGTTCCTGATTTGTTCCTCTTTGTTTCCCCTGGTAACTAACCAGTAGTCCCCTAATAAGGCTGAGCTGGGTGTTCACCAGTAAGTACTGGTTAACTACCCAGTAGTTCCTGATTAGTTCCTATGGTAACACTTTACAATACGTCACATACACAGAATGCTTAGTTACTAGGGAACTCCTTAGGGAACTAATCAGGAACTACTGGGTAGTTCCCTAGTAACTAAGCATTTTTTGTGTACCATATTGTAAAGTGTTACCGAATACTATACTGTACAGTAAGGGCAAATTTAAAACACTGAAGTTATTAAAAATAGCATGCTCTTGTTCAAGAAATGTGTAGCTGAGCAGGATAAATATTAAATACGTACAAAACGTGTATCTTTATTTGTGGATTAAACAGACTATTTTCAAAAAGTGAAAAAGTACTGCAAACAAAAATGTGCAAGAACAGCACAAATGTTATTTGAAATGAGAAAAAAGTGTAAATAACTGCAGGCACTTAATTACCAGTGATGATTCTACAGTCTAACAGCTGCTGGGAGGAAGGACCTATAATAAAGTTCCTTCATGCACCTAGGATGCAGCAGTCTGTCACTTAAGGAGCTCTCCTATTCAGCAATAGCTTAATGAATGGGGTGGGAGACACTGTCCATCAGTGATGTTATCTTAGCCAGAGTTCTTCCGTCTCCCACCACCTGGACTGTGTTGAAGGGACATCCTAGCATAGAGCTAAGCTTCCTGATGATCTTTTCTTACCCTTTCCTCTCAGCTTTAGATAAGCTGTGGCTCCAACATACTACACCATAGAAGATGGGTGATGCCACCACAAAGTCAAGGAGTGCGCCCCCTGCACTCCAAAAAATCTCAGTCTCCTTAGCAGGTGTGAACCTTTCTGTAGAGAGCTTCAGTGTGGCTCCAGTCCAGTTTATTGTTCGGGTGAACACTCAGGGACTTAGTAGAGACCACTAGAGTCTCCCTGTCCACTTCCTGGATGTTTACCAGTGTCAGTGTGCTCTGAGGCTGAGCTGGTGGAAATCCACTTCCAGCTCCTTGGTTCTCCCCGCGTTCATTACTGCAATGTAATGAATAAATGAAAATAAAACAATCATATGAAGATCCTTCTGTTCAGTTTAGTATTACCACTCATGGACCTTAAGAGCCCCCCTGGAAACTATCACCTCAATGAAAATAAACATTTATACTAAGGGCTTTTATGAGTAATGTTTACACTAATCTAGGTCCTTGCACGATCCATATAAATGTCAAAATCAATCAATCACAAATAATGTTTACAGTAATACTGTAGGGGGTTACTTACTGTGAATGATGGTGTTTCTGTAGTATTCCATACCGAAATCCAGTTCATGTTCATGTTTCATGATCTTAAATCCATGTAGCACTTTCTACAGTTGTGGCCAAAAGGTTTTAAGAATGACAAAAATATTAGTTTTCACAAAGTTTGCTGCAAAACTACTTTTAGATCTTTGTTTCAGTTGTTTCTGTGATGTACTGAAATATAATTACAAGCACTTTATACGTTTCAAAGGCTTTCATTGAGAATTACATGACATTTATGCAAAGAGTCAGTATTTGCAGTGTTGGCCCTTCTTTTTCAGGACCTCTGCAATTCGACTGGGCATGCTCTCAATCAACTTCCAGGCCAAATCCTGACTGATAGCAACCCATTATTTCATAATCTCTTCTTGGAGTTTGTCAGAATTAGTGGGTTTTTGTTTGTCCACCTGCCTCTTGAAGACTGACCACAAGTTCTCAATGGGATTAAGATCTGGGGAGTTTCCAGGCCATGGACCCAAAATTTCAACGTTTTGGTCCCGGAGCCACTTAGTTATCACTTTTGCCTTATGGCACGGTGCTCCATCGTGCTGGAAAATGCATTGTTCTTCACCAAACTGTTGTTGGATTGTTGGAGGAAGTTGCTGTTGGAGGGTGTTTTGGTACCATTCTTTATTCATGGCTGTGTTTTGGGGAAAAATTGTAAGTGAGCCCACTCCCTTGGATGAGAAGCAACCCCACACATGAATGGTCTCAGGATGCTTTACTGTTGGCATGACACAGGACTGATGGTAGCGCTCACCTTTTCTTCTCCGGACAAGCCTTTTTCCAGATGCACCAAACAATCGGAAAGAGGCTTCATCGGAGAATATGACTTTGCCCCAGTCCTCAGCAGTCCATTCACCATACTTTCTGCAGAAGATCAATCTGTCCCTAATGTTTTTTTTGGAAGAGAAGTGGCTTCTTTGCTGCCCTTCTTGACACCAGGCCATCTTCCAAAAGTCTTCGTCTCACTGTGCGTGCAGATGCGCTCACACCTGCCTGCTGCCATTCCTGAGCAAGCTCTGCACTGGTGGTACTCCGATCCCGCAGCTGAATCCTCTTTAGGAGACAATCCTGGCGCTTGCTGGACTTTCTTGGACGCCCTGAAGCCTTCTTAACAAGAATTGAACCTCTTTCCTTGAAGTTCTTGATAATCCTATAAATTGTTGATTTAGGTGCAATTTTAGAAGCCACAATATCCTTGCCTGTGAAGCCATTTTTATGCAACGCAACGATGGTTGCACGCGTTTTTCCAGCAACTTTTCCAATTTCCAATATTTATGTAATTCTCAAAACTTTTGGCCACGACTGTACACAATTATTTGGTTTTGTAATAGTTTCAGAGGTATTTTCCTCATCATCGGTGCTACTCTCCAAATCTGTGTACGTTACTACTTTCTCATTATGGTCAAAACAAACTAGTAAAAAAAAACATAAATCATAAAAAAACGCTATTACTTAAGGAGAACTTTTGATTTGGAACTCAGTACGAACATATTTATTTTATGAAGCAAACAGTATGTAGATGCCAGAGGTCGGAAAGAGATTAAACAAAAAACAGTTTCCCCTTATGGCCTATTCTGTCTTCTGTTTGGAATGTGGATCTACTTCCTGTGGACACTAGGTAACACAGGCTCATTACTGCCCCTAGTGTCTTGGAACACTTCTGTTGTGAAGTTTGCAAGTGTTTTTGGATGTTGCATTTGTTTTTTATTTTGCAAGTGTTTTTGGATTTGCATGTGTTTTGGACTTTGTAAATGTTTTAGGATTTTGCAAGTGTTTTTGGATTTGCAAGCGTTTTTAGATTTTGCTAGTGTTTTTGGATTTTGCATGTGTTTTGGATTTTGCATGTACCATATTTTTGGATTTGCAAGTGTTTCTAGATTTTGCAAGTGTTTTTGGATTTTGCATGTGTTTTGGATTTTGGATGTACCATATTTTTGGATTTGCAAGTGTTTCTAGATTTTGCTTGTGTTTTTGGATTTGCAAGTGTTTTGTCTCTAGGGGCCACCGTACACCACATCCTCCAACACATGCATTAAATCCTTGCGTTCTCCCCAAAAATTATGTCCAAGAGAGCAAAAAAAGGAATTTTACTGACACCGAGATCAAGGTGAAACATAAGTGGGGCAAAACAAAAGAGTCATGATGAGCAGACTATTTGAAAATTGTCATAGTTAACGCAAATTCCTTTTAATTCCTTTAATAGTTTTTGGCCTCTGTTATCAGCGGTTCCCTTGCTTGATGTCTTGCCCACTTCCAGCATGCAGCAGCTATGTTCCTGGTGCAGACATAATAAAAGGGGCAAATAATTGTTTCATTGGCTGTTATTCACTTCTGTAGAAATGCTTAACTTCTTTGAACAATTTAAATCAGTTAAATTTGTCCCTAACATTATTGTTTGGTTCTATTAGCTCAGGAGTAAACAATAAAAAAAAGAATACTACCTTGGAGAAAGTGACAGAAGCAATAAATGCGGTTGGGACAGTGGAGAGGTTCCTGTCGTAAATAAAGGAAAAAATGGTTTGCTATCAAACGGAATACAATAAAACGTCCCTCAGCACAAAGCTGGGCGAGATCTTCTACAGGGGGTTCACATATCACCACCGAAGCTGAACACATTTGACACGTGTGTGGCCAGCGTTAATGGAGACACTGATTTGGCTAGCATCAGTACACATGGAAACAGCGACAACCTGCTTCACCAATAACTAGGATTATCCAGTATCCACAGTACAGTTTGCAAACATTTTATTTATAAGTGTAACAACATCCTTTTAAACTGAAGCGCTTGATGTGACAAGTAACAAAAAGCCCACAGAGAGCGCAGACCTCTGCAACGCATCTCGCACCTTCCACCGCCAGACTGCGATTCACAGGATGTCTTAACCATGTATGATCACCCCCAAAATGTAATAATTTATTCCTTGGCAAAGTTCTAACATTTTCTGAAAATGTAATCCAAATCTGTCCATAACTTTTGAGTTATTTTGCTAAAAGACAGACAGAAGCCAACATGAGCTCTTTGGCGGAGGTGATAAACTGATGAGATAAATATTTTATCAAAGTAAAACTGTTTCATTGTTTTTGGTTCGCTCTTCTACCACTAGATTCTGTTTGTACGCATGGTCAGAGCTGTTGCTATATTTAGGAACATTTCTACATACAAGTACAAGATGTTAAATACCACACTATACGTAAAATTGTTTGTATGCCCGAAATATGCACAGATCTGTGCGTAAGTACAGGTAATAAATGAGGGCCCTGGAGTGGGCCTTACAATGCCCTGATCTTAATCACATGAAGGATTTAGGAGCAGAGCAGAAAAAGTGAGTGAGAGCAAGGTAGCCTAAAAACCTGACACGCTTACAGCAGTTCTGTGAGGAGGAATGGCCCAAAATTTCTGAAAACTACTGTGAGAAGTTTGTAGAAAGATACTCAAAGTATTTAACCAAGGTCATAGAATAATTCTGCCAAATACTAAGGAAGGAAAGATTCTCTATATTATTCTGATTATTCTGGCATTTACCAAATAGAAATACATTTTGTAATCCTCCCTGACATAAAAGAGGAAAAGTTCAGTCTGATTTAATGTCAGACAGTAAGAAATGAGCTATATGTCTTTTTATTCAGTGTAGGTGAACATCTATTTATGTTTCAACTTTTTAATTAAATCATGGATAGATTTTAGTTATTTATTAACATTTTGAAAAAATTAAATACGTCATACATTGTGAAGCTTTTAAATAGAAAAGTACAGAGCACCTACAGTGAAATAAACAAAGCAAGTTAGAGTTCAGATCATATTTATAAACCCCATAACACCTGATGAAGTTCATTTTGTTTTACAAGACATTCATGTGAGTGTAGTTCTTCTAAGAATCAGAGGAAGGCACTGTTTACCACAGAATTGCTGCTTGAGGGCTCAGCTGACAGCGATGCTGAACACCCATAACCATTTAATTCACTTGTGCAAGGGTGAATCATCTGATCTGCTTTTGGTAAAATCATAGCACACTTGTAATCTTATTAGACATACAAATCAGATTCAGTAGCTAAAGTTGTTGGGATTTGTTCCTTTTCAATTAAAAAGTAGTATTTTTATCTTTAAACTACTGATCAAAAGGTATGATAGAATTTTGAATCTAGATGATAGTAAGTGGGGTGAGTTTTTTGAGTGATAGAGGCTGATTTGATACCTCTTCTCTGAATAAATTTTCCACCTGTTTGAGCCTGTTGTGTGATGCACAGTGGCATGGAGCGACACACTGTGTTATCCCTTGGTAATTCAGCCCACCGGTGAAACACATTTATGCTCCGTTAGAGCAAGGGATTGGCCCTGACCCATGTTGGCCTTGCCTCAGATGTGGTGGCTTTAGACAGAAGAAGCTAAAAACGAGGTTTACTAAAGAGAATTTGATATCATGAAGTAGAAAGAGGAAGTTACACTTCTTATAATGTGCATAATATTGAAGTATAGGCGATAGATTTAGTGGTACCTCCAGAGAGTAATTACTCCTGAAAAGGGTGATTCAGTCAGAAGCAAATAAATAATCAAGTGATTCCCAACATTGGTGTTACAAATCAACAAGTGTTTGGTCTTGAGATCCTCTTCAGAAAATAAATATAATCACAAAGATTATAGTGGTTAACCACATTTAAAAGAGCTAAAAACAAAACTTACTAATATAAGTAAGCATTATGTTGGCTGTTGCAGCTGTGTTAAGAGTCTCGTTTGATGTTATTTGTAGGTCAGGAAACTGGAAAGCTTGGGAACCATTGGCCTAATGGATATCTGCATGAGTTTAGAAGTTATTTGACCAAATTCTGTAAAATACGTGTGGGCTTATTTGTTGTTACCCCTAAGGTTATTAAACATGGGTTTTGAGTCAAACTAAATGATTTAACCTTAATTAGTGATACAAACGGGCTGCACAGTTGGTAGCATTGTTGCCTTGCAGCAAGAAGGCCCAGGTTCGAGTCCCGGCCTGGGGCCTTTCTGCATGGAGTTTGTATGTTCTCCCTATGCATGCGTGGGTTCACTCCTGGCACTCTGGTTTCCTCCCACAGTCCAAAAACATGACTGTTATGTTAGCTGGTCTCTCTAAAATGCCCTTTGGTATGTGGGCGTGTGTGTGTGGTTGTTTGTCCTGTATGTCTCTGTTGCCCTGTGATGGATGGTGTACCCCCCCGCAACCCTGCATAGGAATGACGGGTACAGAAAATGGATGGATGGATAGTATCACAAACTCCCTCCAGCTTTTTATTTGCTGCTCAGCCTACTTAAAGGGAACAGGTTATTGGATAGTTAGGTAAGATTGTGTGCACCACACTGAACATGAACCAGAGAAGGCAAAAACTGTAGCTGTCTGAGGAGTTCAGAAATAGGACTAAAGATACAATATCAGTATTAAAGATTAAGTCTACAACGCCATCACCATGCCATCTCCAACTAAATTCATGCTTTTGTGACAGAGGTTGCCCATATTATTAAAAAGTATAAAGTTTATGGGACTGTAGCCAACCTCTCTAGACATAGACACAAGAAGAAATTGAAATCCAGCTTGATCAAACAGACATTGATAATTTTATTATCCAGTCATAAAACATTGAAAGAATGAATTATAATTGGCCATTTCATTGTTTCTAATTTTTTGATGACAAAAAACCCTTGATAGCAACTCTACTCTTAAAGGACATAAAGTGGGTACCATAAATAGTTGCTGACTGATGGGCTATTCTTGTATATCAGACATATGGCAAATGGAGGTTTGATCACTTACTGGCAGGCAACACACTCGTCTACTGCACATAGGTAACATGAGAGAGCTCTGTAGAAGTAAAGGGTGAAGATGATGACTTTATCATTACTCACCAAAAACGGTCACTTTGTTGGAAAAACTGAAATTCTTGATTTAAACGAATAAGTGACCCACACCTCTAGGAAGATGACACAGTCATCCTATGGCTATGACAGATAGCTTTGGCATGTCTATTGAAGCATTAGACCACTAAAGCAACTATGGCTGTAGGTTGTGAGCATAAAGTTTATGCCTTTGACCTTTACAATGGTTTTTATCTTGCCTCCGTCACAAAAAGCGTTGCTTATGTTCTTAGATCTTATCAAATGCTGTCCAAAAAATTTGCAGTTTTTTCTCTCAATGTCGGACCCAAATGCAGGCAGCAGTGTTTGACTTCAGCTACAAGCTGATCTTATATAAGAATTTTAAACTTTTGTTTCATCTACCACATGTGTAGTGTAAGTTTGAAGTGACTTGTCAGATCCGAAAAGCCACATTTTTGTGGACCCAAACTTTATGAGATTGAGACAGACGGTGTTGCTGGAACAGCATTATGACTGCTACATAACTGTAGGGCAGTTAAACCATTATGGAACAAAATATAGACCGATTTTGTGATTATGAATATAAAGTAGGCTATTCTGGCGACAAGTGTTGGAAGGATTGTGCTAATGTGTACTTTTGCACAGCAAAGTAACAATGCTGGTCAGAGCCATTACAAAATTTGTGATGTCTGTCTGAATCCTCACCTTATTTTAGAGTTTCAAATAATTGTGTTGATCAAAAGTGGTCATTCAACACTGAATAATTACATTCAGATCTGGCTCGCCACAGAGTGCTTTTAAATCCAACCATAGGGTTCCTGTTTGATAGCTCTCCAAGACACCGCCATCTTCAGACACATTTTCTTCTGGTTGCCTTCTCTTTGTTGGATCCATCATCATATAAGTTTTCACTTCACTAATGAACTTGGATGTGCATTTTATTGTGCATTTATGCTTGAGTTTGGTGTTTCAATCATTGTTATCATCCTTATTTGGAAAGTTTTATGACGGCATTCTTAAATCACTTTTTTCTTTCATTCTTTTGTAAAGTAAATGTAAATTTTTGTCATGGAAATAAATAGAAATGTCCTGAGAATGAGCCTGAAAAAAATTAACAGGAAAAGTTGTCAGAATCTTTTAATAATGCCCTTAAAGCTGATCTTCAAAACGAAGTTAGAGCACTTCTGATCACACCATTTGTAATATTTTGATCCATAATTGAAGATACATGATCCATGAAAGAAGATCCAGACAGCTCTACTTCTGACAGAATAACACACAGAAAAACAGGCTACATTTCACAAAAAATAATGTTTTTTAAGCTCCAAGGTTTCTAGGAGAATAGTCCTATGATGATGAAACTCACCTATGATGATGACTGATGAGACAAGTCACATTAGAAGGAATAATCAAGAAAAGAAAGCCATACCTACTTTGAAACATGAACTTTGAATCTGTTTAGAGAACAGTGAAGTTTAAAGACAGCTAAGTTCATCCTGCAGTGGAACATAATGCCTGGTGCAAAAATACTCAGCTCAGTGCCATGCCATGGATCCTCCAACAGGATAATAACCCCAAAGATAAAAGCTCTCAATACCCAATAGAGGTAGTGTGTCAGCTAACTGATTATACATGTTGTCATGGCTCCTAGATACAGTAGTTTAAATATGCTAGAAGTTGTTTTAGGACTTTAAGTAACAGATTGAATTTCCCCACTGCCAGATATTTTAGCAGAAAGATTCTCCATACTATGAGACACAAGACAAATTCGCACATCAGACTGTTCAATACAAACCCAGACTTAATTGAACACAGGTGGAACTTTGGCAGCAGGGAGAAAGAAAACGAAAGAGAGGGGAGGTGGAGGGTGTGAAATAGAGTAAAGTTTTTCAAGTCTTTGTCCCTCCTCAATTTGCATGCCTAATGAAGCTAAGCAGGAGTTAATAGCGGGTGTAATGACTTCTGACTGACTGGGTTGTGGGCTGCTGGGACATGAAAGAGCTCTGAATGGCTAACTGTGGAGTAAGGAGGGCACTCTGTGGAAGATGGAGCAGAAGAAGCCAGACTCGGTTTCTGTGCAAACTGCTAGAAGTAATCCACATGCACTGATGCACATATTTTTATTAGTATGTTATTTTGACTGCATAAGATTTGGCATGTTGGAAGACTTACTGGTAACTGTTTCCCTATGTGTAAAGACAGCTAGGACTAAATTAGACACAAAACACTGCCTCTCTTGGAAAAAACAATCTTTTACGCACAACCAGGATGATGGATATTGAAATATTTCTCAATTTTTTATTTCAGTTTTTTGTATAGATTACCAACAAATGTCATCTTACAGGGCATTTACCCCCAAAAAATCAAATTTATATAGGAAAATATGCATGTCCAGTCATAAACACATTCAAAGTCAGTTACATACATTCCAGTATGATCTTGAGTCGCTGACTTTGCAGGAATCACTCCTCCTGAACAAGCATGTAGAAACAGTGAACAGTCTATTGCATCAAATTGATAACTCAGTAGCATGCATATGGGGACAGTTGATTCCATTGAGTTGTTCCCTTTGCAGCGATCTATTATTCTGAGCATGCATGTGGTGATACTGGAATGGGAAACTTCCATTGTTTACATGTGCTGTCTGGCAGAGTGGCACACAGAATTGGTGTCTGAGTATCAAGTAGAAGCCCAACAGGGTGGATCCAGCCATGGACCTGGAGACCCGAGGTTGCGCCACCACCCCAGCGGGTACCCAACCAGGGTTCTGCCGGTGGGGATGCCCTGCTGCTGCCGCCAGGCCGTGGGGGCAATGGCCCGCCAATGGCCGACCTGCCGCCGCCACCCTGGGCTAATCCCCACAGCCGACATCCCAGTGCCCCTTGACGGGCCACCACACCAATAGCCACAGTGGACTGACGGCATCTCCAGGTCAAGTTTAGCCAGCACCTGGACACCGAACTCAACCAGCTCCCGAATCTCAATCTTGCACACCGCAAAGCACCAAGACCAAGCATCCAACCAAGGTCAATAATCAAACCCACCAATTAACTGACCAAGCACAAAACATACAAAACCTTATATATATATATGTGTGTGTGTGTATAAAAGTATATATATATATATATATATATATATATATATATATATATATATATATATAGTTTTTATTTAACCCCTTAACGTTTCTACCTCCCGTTGGCAGTGTGTTAAATATTTTCAGGTCAAAACATCCCTTTTTGACACTCTATGTACATATTCATATCATACATAATTTTAAAAAGTACTGGAGTTTTTCTTAACGATCGCTCTGTTCTAGATCGGTGGTCAGAATGTTTGTTTTTGTTCTCCAAAAGGAGCTGCAGTTGAGTTATGACCCTGGTGTGTATCTGTTTGTGTATGTGAGTGAGCCATCTTCCTTTATGGAAGATCATTGTCGCTCAGTGGGAGCTGTGGTTAAGTCGCGCTGATTCAAAGGGAAATGAGCAGACATCGCCAAACAACCGGCTTTGTAAAAATAAGAAATACTTGCAAAACACAGCACCAAGCCCTGGTTCTTTCATGTCGATTCTCCTTATTTTTCTGCTGCTTTGATCAGTGACATTACTCCCTGCTGAAACTGTCCTGATACACTGAGAAGGAAAAATAATGTAATGTCCAACTCACTGTTCTTGGCTGCGCCTGCACATTCACAGCCATCATCTCGAACAAAAACAATCATTTTACGTCCAGTTAATGTACTCCAATAAAGTACTTACTCCACAAGTATTCCTTTATCCACCTCTGCCGCTAAAAACCTTTGTAAATTCCTTTCTCTCTATTTTATTCTACATAATTACAAGTTAATTTCAGCTATTTTCATGTTCATTAATTTTAACACCATTGCATGTCATGACAGCATGAGCTCTTCTCCACAACATCTGCCTCAGTGCTGGTGACATTGTGGCCCCTGGGGATGAGCTTGAAGATGATGTAGCAGAGGATGAGGCTGGTTTGGAGAAATCAGTGGTGCTCTCTGGTGGGACAAACTGTCTTCTGAACATGTCTTAGTGATGTGACAGCCGTCGATTGAGTCAGCCCTGGACGATGCAATTGACAGTGCGAAGAAGCTTCCCTAAACCCTGATGTTCCCCTCGTCAACCAGAAAAGACAAGCCAGAGGTCTCAGCTGGAACACTTCATCCACATCTCTGATCTTTATACAGCCAATCCAGGAAAACTGCCTGTTTATTTTAATAAAGCTTAAAGAACTGTCCAGGAAGAGATCTTTCAGGTTAATCCTGCATGAATAACTACAAATAACTACACAATAATTTATTCGCATGTCAATTTTTGCTATTTCTTTTTCGATAGTCATTTTAAATTGTTCACAGTAAGCTTTAAGCATATCTTTAAAAAAAACTTTAATAATAATGTAACTGTTAAGAAAATGATATTTACCATTTGTTTTAATGATTTTTTTTATAACAACCATCGAACAACTAAATAACCAATTGTCTCCTCTCCTCTCCTCTCCTCTCCTCTCCTCTCCTCTCCTCTCCTCTCCTCTCCTCTCCTCTCCTCTCCTCTCCTCTCCTCTCCTCATTCTCCTGTTGCTGCTTCATGTCCTAAACAAGAACTAAAAAAACTGTTTACAAAAAGAGCAAACCAAAAACTTTTAGGAAAATCTATATTTATTAACACGTTCAGTAATAAATTATGTATTTGATTCACTGCTCCACATACTTTTCATGATAAAAAAAAATCTCATTTGTTTTCGGCCAACAAGGAGTGACATTCTCCTTCAGATCCACCAGAATTGTTCTCATAAAATAGATAGAAAATAAGTTAAGATGAGGAACATGGCAACTGTGTTAATTAACACTGAGCTCACATACTGAGATCACAGGTTCTGTAGTTTTTGAGGCTTAATAAGACTCCTCTAAGCATAAGGTGTGTAACTCCATGCCACCGTGGCTCAATTTTGCTCCGGTAAAGAGGAAATAATTTATCCTAAAAAGAGTACTTTTGCTTTATTTGCTAAAAAAGAAATTAGCTGTAAGCGGGGCAATACATGGAGAACCATTAGACCAACATATGAGCTCGTTTACAAGCAATGGTTAATTTAAAAATGTTATGTCTATACCAACAACAAAAAACAAACACAACTGCTTTAGGTTTTTAATTTTCGCACTGCCAGATTTGAATGTACTTACATTTAAAACTGTACTACCCTCCCGCTTCGCCAGCAGCTTCCTCCGGCATTGTTGCTGGAACAAAAATCTCCCGTTTGGCTTGCAATGCATTTTGGGATATGGAGTGCGTTGAAGGATACACCGGACCCTTTATATACAGTCTATGCCCCGGACCCATCCTTCAAATCGGGGAAAAGAAGGACAGATTTGTGGGCCGCATTTGAAGGAATCTTTGAATTTGGACAGCCTTCAATACGGCCCATGGCGCCGGGCCTGCTCAGTTTAATGGTTTAATAGGATTAAAAACTTTTGCTGGTGGGAGTAAAACGAGCGCACCCCAAAGAAGACTGTGACGAGCTCATTGGTCAAAATCATATCTGGCTTCCTATTGGCAGGATTATTTTGCTTGAAATCCAAGAGCACAGGAAAAATCTGCGTGAGCAGATTTTGAAAGCACAGAGAAGAGATCTGAGCACAGAGGACTGAAGCTCAAACACAGAGGAGTCAATTTAAGTGCAAGAACACATATTTGAACGCAAGAAGGAACTTTTTGAGTGTGAACAGAATGTTTTGAGGGAGAAAAGCATAAGATCTGAGCATCTGAGCATAAAAACAAATAATGCTCTCAAAAGGACAAAATACGCTCTTGATTTATGGCAGGGATTTACCCCCATAGTGAAGGTAAAAGATCTAAAAGGGAAATTAGGACATCTCTCATTCCAGCGGCAATTTGCAGCTCCAAGGTGTTCCCAAATGAGTATATAATATAGAGCTCTATGTCTGCCCCAGGGTCTCCTTCTAGTGGGACATACCTCAGAAAACCTCCAAAGGGAGGTGTGCAATGGACATCCTGGTGGTATCACCACACCATCTCAGTTTACTCCTCTCCAGAGATTTTAAATAAAGTACTGAATTCATGCTGGTGGCTCATAAAAAACAGCTTTTTGAAAAGGATGGGTTGCCTGTAAGACATCTTTAGCCTGTCCTATATTTTTATTTCTGTTGTTATCTTCAACTTTTTGTTTATTCTCTTATTTAAATAGGGGCATTTTATTATGGCATTGAGAAATACGCAGCCAGAATGAATGCAGCTTAAACACAAATTGAAAAAACAAACAAAACACAAGGCCATTTAAAAAGAAATTCAACAGAAAACAATGATACTGTCATTGAAACTAATTACCCTGAGAAGAGAGTATAGAAAATGAGTAAAGGAAACAGAATAAACTGATAGGAAAAAAGGCAAAATATATATACTCACCGGACATGTCACCCATTGAGCATGTTTGGGATGTGCTTGACCGGCTTATACGACAGTGTGTACCAGTTCCCACTAATATCCAACAACTTCGCACAGCCATTGAAGAGGAGTGGACCAACATTCCACAGGCCACAATTGACAATCTGATCAACTCTATGCGAAGAAGATGTGTTGCACTGCATGAGGCAAATGGTGGTCACACCAGATACTGACCGGTTCTGAGTCCCCAGACCCCCTATAAAGCAAAAAACTGCACATTCCAGGGTGGCCTTTTATTGTGGGCAGTATAAGGTACAACTGTGCACTAATCATGATGTCAGATCAGCATCTTTATGTGGCACACCTGTGAGGTGGGATGGATTATCTCAGCAAAGCAGAAGTGCTCACTATCACACATTTAGACTGATTTGTGAACAATGTTTGAGAGAAATGGTAATATTGTGTATCTGGAATGAATTTTAGATCTTCAAGTCCATCTCATGAAAAATGGGAGCAGAAACAAAGGTGTTGCGTTTATATTTTTGTTGAGTGTATTTGTCTGTTTTTAAAAGGAGTGCACGACCGTTTCAATAATTGGGACACCTAAAACAGAAAGTAAAGGCAAATTAGATTTGTCCTCATTTTAAAAGTGGGAGAAAAAACATGACCTAAACTACATCTAAAAACAGAAGCGAGAGGGATGTGACTGCATGCCTTAGCCCGTTACCTGGGTATTCACAAGCAAATCCATCTCTACGTTACTCTTCAGTGACCTGTGCCATGTGAATGTTTGCAAATACTTTGTTTTACCGAATACTACTTACTATACATACAGTGCAGTCAAAATTTCATCACAGATTGACAAAGATAGATAATCAATAAAACTTTAGAAGATAACAGTGGATGAGGATTATCTTTCCTACACTATACATTTTTTTACATAGAAATGACAGTGAATAACTGTGAAATGGCTATGGTAAATGACAAATAAATCGAAAAAAGTACATGATTGTAATACATATGTTAAATTACTGTAAATCCACAAATGGTTTATTGTTTTTGTTTTAACGGTGCTAATATGTTAAAAAAACTATTTGCATTAATATGTCAACTTTTCTGTAAAAGAAAGAGGAAAAATCCATAATATTTATTGCAATTAGTCACCTTAAAAGTTACATAATAATTATGTATACATTTAAATCTTCAACGCTTTTTACATTTGAAATTGCAATTTATAACTGTATATCAATCACCCAAAACATACCTTACTGTTAACAGTAACACCATGTCAAAACATTGTTCGAATTACTGGGAAAATTACAGTGAAAATGTTTTTAAATACTAACAAGGTTAGACTGTTTAGTAAAACAGTATATCTTTGTAGTAATTATGATCAATTATAAATGAAAAATATGTTTAGATTTTCTATTTTAACAGTCTCGCCGGGTATAAAACTCAAATATTCACTATGAAAAAAATATTTTGTGGCACAAATAACAGTTAATTACCCTAAAAGATAGTCTGCGTATTTTTACAGTGATGTAAATGTTTAACTTAAAACTGTGTATCATTTACCAAAATATATCACTATTTTTACAGATCCAAGATATAAAATCTTACAGATAAAACATCTTTAATTTTTTTATCCTCATCCTGCATTTAACTTTTTGTGCTATAAAAGTTAATGGCAGACAAAATTATAGTATTAATCATCAAAATGAATTATCATTTAACTTTTTTTCCCCTAATGTTCTTTGTATTTTCATATGTTGCTAATGATGACATTCACATTGTTTGGTGTGGCATCCGTGTTTAAAATATTTTATGTTAGAAGTTAATGGAGGTTTTTTTTAACCCTTTGATGCACAACATTAAGCAAAAGTGACTTGTGTTTTTATCTTTATCATCGCAATAAATTACTTTCAGATATAGAATCTTAGGGATTCCATACTCCAGTCCAAAAGGTGGTTGTAATGCACTTCAAGTTGTTTGCCAACCACAATAAAAACAGAAGAAGAAAAAAAGAGAACGAGAGAAAGTTCTGAAGCACCACAGCTAACATGTAAAAAGGAAATCTTATTGCAAGAGTGTTTGACACTGACCCTTTAGAGTACATTTAAAGCTAGGATTCCAAAGATAGAAAGATTTTCTTTTGAAGGTGAGTAACGCATTGTTGTGACACAGAGTGAGCGAAATGTTGTCTAGTTTAATAACCTTCAATAATTATGATAAATAATTTAATATTAATATCATTATTGATGAAGTTCAAGTTTAAGTTTAATCTATTAATATTAGGGGCACCACTTCTGTATAAGAAGACCAGACATCCAGTCTCTTCTTGACAGTCCATCCGCAAATTCAAATGACCATATAGGTCGATTGTGATAGCTACAAAAAACGACCCTATATTCCGTGTGCGACCCCTTGTGGTTTAAAATGTCAGCTGTAAAAAACAAACGTCCCTTTAGGGCCTGGCGCTACTACCTTGGGCATTTAAACAGATGATGACGCAGATATCGAACTAATCTCACTACAAATTAACTAATAAACGTTGTTATTCTGAAGACAGTGGGGTTCACTACGCTGCTCATGGTAAAAAAAAAAGGATAAAAGCCGTGTCGTGTAGCACAGTGGTTGAGACGGGCGCCCCATGTTCAGAGGGATGCGGCCTTCACTTCCACCCCACGGATATTTGCCAAGTGTTGCACTTTCAAATAAAGGCCACTGTGTGGCCACAATACCTTAAAAAAAGAAAATGCCGTCTTCACAGATACAGGTTGGTCTTCTTTTCATATACACCTGGGTGGTTTTGGTAATTCATTGCCAATCTTTAATTATGTGTTAATTTCACATTTCAAAGGATGTGTCATTTCCCCATGTTTAAAACGGTAAAGAATGAAAACAAATGCCTTTTAAACATACGGAGGCAGAGAGTGTTTTTGGACCTCAGGTAAACTTTGTAACTCGATCGTCTGGAATTGATGCGCTACGATAACAACACTGCAATAACCAAAAGGCTAGCAACACGTGAATGAAGAAATCAAGAGAAAGTTTTTTTGTTTTTTTTTCAAGAGAATGTATGTAAATAGTGAAACTGCAGTGAGTTTTACCAGTACAAATGTTGGTAGCTGAACTAAGATAAATTTTGCGCATGCGTAATTGGCAGTTCCTCTGAGAAAGGACGCGCATGCCTTGTTGGTAGCTAGTCACTGCTGGATCCGCGCCTGACCCCAGAAAGTGCTCACACAGGTCGTTTTTAGTAGCTGTCAAAATCGACCTATATGGTCGTTATAATTTGCGGACGTGTTGCTTCTTGAAGGTATAAGTTCACTTGCCGTGGACATTAATTCAATTCAATTTCAATTCAGTTTATTTATATAGCGCCAATTCACAACAGATGTCATCTCAAGGCACTTAACAAGAAGTCATTTCAATACATTTATACTAACATTCCAATCAGTTAAAAAGTTTCCTATTTAAGGAATCCCAGCAGATTGCGTCAGTCATTGGCGTGAGGTTGGGCCCCCTTGATGCAGACTTTCCAACCACAGCAATCCTTCAGCAATCCCTCATACTGAGCAAGCATGTAGCGACGGTGGAGAGGAAAAATTCCCCTTTAACAGGAAGAAACCTCCAACAGAACCAGGCTCAGTAGGAGCGGCCATCTGCCACGACCGTCTGGGGGTTTGAGAAGACAGAGCAGAAACACAGAAGGAACAGAAGATCTGATATAAGAGAACTTTCTATGTTACAGAAAGTAAAAAGTTAATAACAGGACACAGTGGATGTTCAGTTACTGGGGGGATCATCCCAGTCGATGCCCCCCGTCCAACAGGGCATTGCAGCCAAGCAGGATACCAGACCAGGTATATCTTCTATAGAGAGAAAAACACTGAGAGAAAACAAAGTTAACAGTCGAAATAACAGAATGTACTGTAATACAACTGGAGAGTAGTAGGAGAAAAGGAAATAGCAGAGTGAAGACAATTGGTAAGTCTGTCCTTTAGCAGTATAATGGAGCTTGATTATTAAGGGCTTTGTATGTAAGAAGAAGGATCTTAAATTCTATTCTGGATTTAACAGGGAGCCAATGAAGGGAAGCTAAAACAGGAGAAATGTGATCTCTCTTTTTAATATTCATCAAAACTCTTGCTGCCGCATTTTGGATCAACTGAAGGCTTTTAATGGCATTTTGTGGACTACCTGATAGTAAAGAATTACAGTAGTCCAACCTTGAGGTAACAAATGCATGGACTAGTTTCTCAGCATCACTCCTGGACAGGATGTTTCTAATTTTAACAATATTCCGGAGGTGAAAGAAAGAAATCCTAGAAACCTGTTTAATATGGGATTTAAATGTCAAGTCTCGGTCAAAAATAACGCCGAGGTTCTTTACGTTATTACTGGGGGCTAATTTAATGCCATCCAGATGAAGTGATTGACTAATTAGTTTCTGTTTAAGAACTTCTGGTCCAAAGACAGCAACTTCTGTTTTGTCAGAATTTAAAAGCAAAAAGTTTAGGGTCATCCATGTTTTTATGTCTTCCAGACATGCCTGTAATCTACCTAACTGACTGGGTTCATCAGGATTAATGGATAAATATAGTTGTGTATCATCTGCATAGCTGTGGAAATTTATCCCATGCTGTCTAATGATTCTACCAATTGGGAGCATATATATGGTGAACAGAATTGGTCCAAGCACAGAACCCTGTGGAACTCCACAAGTAACTCTTGAGAGTGAAGAAGATTTATCATTTAGATGAACAAACTGGAATCTATCAGACAAATATGATTTAAACCAGCCTAGTGCTGTTCCTTTGATCCCTGCAACATGTTCAAGCCTTTCTAAGAGAATATTATGATCGACTGTGTCAAAACCAGCACTGAGATCTAACAAAACCAGAACAGACACAAGTCCATTATCTGAGGCCATGAGAATATCATTAGTAACCTTCACCAGTGCTGTTTCAGTGCTATGATGAGCTCTAAAACCTGACTGAAACTCTTCAAACAGGTCGTTATTGTTTAAATGCTCACAGACTTGATTAGCAACAATTTTCTCAAGGACTTTGGATAAGAAAGGAAGGTTAGATATAGGTCTGTAATTCACTAAGTCATCTTGATCAAGGGAAGGTTTCTTGAGTAAAGCTTTAATTACAGCTATTTTAAATTCCTGTGGTACGTATCCGTTTACTAAGGATAGATTCATCATATCCAAAATGGGGCCAGGAACCAAATGGAACACTTCTTTAAATAATTTGGTTGGAATTGGGTCCAACATACAAGTTGAAGGTTTAGATGAGGCTAATATTTTTGATAATTCCGAAAGCTCGACTGAATCAAAACAGCCTAAGCACAACTGAGGATCTACAGTTCTTTCCGATACTGCCTCATTTACTGAGGAAGAAGTAATCATGTTTGGGAGGATGCCAATGATTTTATTTTTAATAGAATTAATTTTATTTACAAAGAATCCCATAAAATCATCACTGCTAAGAGCTGGGGGAATAGTTGGCTCAACAGAGCTATGACTCTGTGTAAGTTTGGCAACTGTACTAAAAAGAAACCTAGGATTGTTTTTATTCGCCTCTATTAATGATGAAAAATATGCTGTTCTAGCTTGTCGAAGGGTCTTTTTATACAGCAGCAGACTGTTATTCCAGGTTAAATAGGAATCCTCTAGGTGTGTAGAGCGCCATTTCCTCTCCAACTTCCTAGTATTCTGCTTTAAAGTACGCAACTCTGCGTTGAACCAAGGAGTCAGCCTCCTATGGCTAGCCACTTTCTTTTTTAAGGGGGCTACACTATCTAATGCCAAACGCAATGAGGACGTAACGCTGTGAACCAGATCATCAATTTCTGAAGGGTTAGAGATAGAATTGCTGCCATCCACTGTGTTACCCTGAGACACTAAGGAAAGTAAGAATGGAACAGATTCTTTAAAAATTGTTACAGCATTGTCTGATAAAGCTCTACTATAATGAAATTTTCTTTCAGATTTAAGATGGTCAGTTAAAGTAAATTCAAAAGTTATTAAGAAGTGGTCAGACAGGACCGGGTTATGTGGGTGGACTGTTATTTCCTCACACTCAATACCGTATGTCAGTACAAGGTCCAAAGTATGTTTGCCCGAGTGGGTCAATCCCTGTACTTTTTGAGTAAAGCCAATTGAGTCTAAAATAGCATTAAAGGCTGCATTTAGGCTATCACTTTCAGCATCCACATGAATATTAAAGTCCCCCACTATAATAACCCTATCAGTATTTAATACTAAATCAGATAAAAAATGTGAGATCTGATCCAAGAATCGAGAGTAAGGGCCTGGTGGACGATACAAAACCACAAACAAAAATGGTCTTAATGTTTTGCAACTTGGATGAGGAAAATTAAGGGTTAGATGTTCAAAAGAACTGTAGCTATCAATTGGTCTGGGACTAGTTAGTAAATCAGAACGAAAAATGGTTGCAACTCCTCCTCCTCGCCCAGTATTTCTAGGAATGTGAAAATTTAAATGACTGGAAGGAGTTGACTCATTTATACTGACATAATCCTCCTGCTGCAACCAGGTTTCTGTGAGACAAAGGAAATCAATGTGATTATCACAAATCAAGTCATTTACTAACAAAGTCTTTGAGGAGAGAGATCTTATGTTTAATAAACCACATTTAATAGATTTATTTTTGTGTTCAGTCAAAGTTGTATTTATTTTTATGAGACTTCCATAATTTGCTTTTGTTGGCTTAACTTTTAATCCATTTAATTTTGGCCGTGGGCAAGACACTGTTTCTATAGAGTAATGGGTGGGTAACAGTACAGAAGCAGCAGAGAGGTGGGTTAAACTACGACTCTGCTTCCTGGTCTGGACCCTGGGTTGTCAGTGTTTTGGAGGACTAATAAATTCGGCCATATTCCTAGAAAGAAGAGCTGCTCCATCCAAAGTGGGATGGATGCCGTCTCTCCGGATCAGACCAGGTTTTCCCCAAAAAGTTCTCCAGTTATCAATGTAGCCCACATCTTTTGCAGGACACTACCTAGACAACCATTGGTGGAATGACAGCATGCGGCTAAACATGTCGTCACTGGTCCGATCAGGCAGGGGACCAGAAAAGATTACAGAGTCTGACCTTGTTTTAGCAAACTTACACACCGAAGCAACACTAATTTTAGTGACCTCCGATTGGCGTAACCGGGTGTCATTACCGCCAGCGTGAATAACAATCTTACTGTATTTACGCTTATCTTTAGCCAGCAGTTTCAGGTAGGATTTGATGTCGCCCGTTCTGGCCCCTGGCAAACATTTGACTATGGTCAATGGTGTCTCTAATGCCACGTTTCTGACTATGGAGCTGCCAATTACCAGGGTCGGCTTCTCAGCGGGTGTGTCGCTGAGCGGGGAAAATCTGTTAGAAACGCGGACCGGTTGGTGGTGGCCCGTGGGCTGGGTCCTAGAACTATGCTTCCTACGTACAGTCACCCAACCAGCCTGAGGTCCCGGCTGCGCGGGCTCTACCGGAGGACAGCTAGGGGGATCTATCCTTGTTGGCTCCGCGCTGGCTAATGGGCTTCGGCTATCTGCTGGTTTTTCAACAGCGCGGAGCCGTGCTTCTAATTCTGATACCCTCGCCTCCAAAACTACAAAAATATTACATTTATTACAGTTACCATTATCACTAAAGGAGGCAGGGAAGTAACTAAACATCTGACAGAGAGAGCAAGAGAGAAGAGAAGAGTTAGAGACAGGAGAGAGAAGAGTAGCCATAGCCGCAATGAAGCTAAGCTAACTGAGCTAGCGAGACCTTACCACCCCAAGAAAAGCTGTGTGAAACACAAGGAGTTCCCAAAACGTAAAGTACACCACCACAAAACGTGTGTTTTAGTGTGCTTGTGTGTTAAAATAACTTAGAAAGGGCTCAGCGGAGAGAAAATAAAATCAATTCAAGAGACTCTGAACACCAAACAGTTTACAGGGAGCGCAACAGTGACAACAGGAAATGACGCAATACGGCTTACCGTATTACCGTAATTGCACGCATACACCAAGAAATCACAGAAAACTTCTCTTTAAGCTAAGGGAAATTTATTAAGAAAATAATAAAGCATGCAACTAACTACTACAGATCTAGAAAACCAATAATATGTGAAAATTAATCATCACAACACGAAGGGGATCAGGGACAAACAGACAGCTCCCCTTTCGCAGGGGAGAGGTGAGGTTTTGTTCAGAAAGGGAGATGGCCCTCACTCCAGGGGGCTCAAGTAAGAGATAGTCTGAAGGACAGGGGCAATAAACTTATCTCTGGGCCAAGATGGAGGACACCACATGAAGTGTAAGGAGACAAAGGGGCATAACCTAGCTTTGGCTAAAATGGGACAGAGCACATGGTGTGAACTATCCACATGGAAGGCCACAGCATTAACTAACAGACAAAGGACAATGGAGTTAACCTTTCAGCTAACAGACCAGCTAACGCAGGTCGGACCGAGCCCAACTCTGCCGACCCTGTGATCAGAGAGCGAAAGAGAGAGAGTAGAACAAAGAAAAGAGAGAGAGAGAGTGGGATCTGCTCAGGATAAAAAACAGTTTAAAACACAGCAAATAATACAGTTCACAAAGTTATGCGTGTGGCGACGCTAAATGAGCCAACAGGTTCAGCACTTAAAAACACTTTAAACCAACAAAGAACAAGATCTAACTCATTAAGAACTATTTTCCTTATTTATCTACCCAGACACAAGATTAGCATAAGTGAATCGGTTCAGTCCTACTTTGTGTTGAGGGAGGTCCAGTCCAAAAAGGGGAGCAAAATGTATCTGTAGTTGAGCAAAAAGGGATAACCCAGCATTTTAGGGCTGTGTGTTCCTACTGCAGGCCAGACGGCTTGCAGTAGGGTCACACAGTCCTAAAATGCTGATTAGTCAATCACTTCATCTGGATGGCATTAAATTGGGCCCCAGTAATAACATAAAGAACCTCGGCGTTATTTTTGACCAAGACTTGACATTTAAATCCCATATTAAACAGGTTTCTAGGATTTCTTTCTTTCACCTCCAGAATATTGCTAAAATTAGAAACATCCCGATGCTGAGAAACTAGTCCATGCATTTGTTATCTAAAGGCTGGACTACTGTAATTCTTTACTATCAGGAAGTCCACAAAATGCCATTAAAAGCCTTCAGTTGATCCAAAATGCGGCAGCAAGAACTCTGATGAATATTAAAAAGGGAGATCACATTTCTCCTTCTTTTCGCTTCCCTTCATTGGCTCCCTTTTAAATCCAGAATAGAATTTAAGATCCTTCTTCTTACATACAAAGCCCTTAATAATCAAGCTCTATCATACATCAGAGTCTAAAGGTTTCATATGTTCCCAACAGTTCCTAGGATTTCTAAAAGTAGAATGGGAGGCAGATCTTTTAGTTATCAGGCTCCTCTCCTGTGGAACCAGCTCCCAGCTTTAGTCCGTGAGGCAGACACTCTTTTACTTTTAAGGCCAGGCTTAAAACTTTCCTTTTTGATAAAGCTTATAGTTAGAGTGGCTTAGGTCATCCTGAGCTGGCTCTGTAGTTATGCTGCTATAGGCTTAGACTGCTGGAGGACAGACTGACCAATTTTCTTCACACTGCTACTTCCTTTTCTACTACTACTCTCCAGTTGTATTACAGTACATTCTGCTATTTCGACTGTTAACTTTGTGTTCTCTCAGTGTTTTTCTTTCCATAGAAGACATACCTGGTTCTGTATCCTGCTTGGCTGCAATGCCCTGTTGGATGGGGGCATCGACTGAGATGGTGCTCCCAGTAACTGAACATCCACTGTGTCCTGTTATCAACGTTTTACTTTCTGTAACATAGAGAATACTCTTATATCGGATCTTCTGTTCCTTCTGTGTCTCTGCTCTGTCTTCGCAAACCCCCAGACGGTCGTGGCAGATGGCCGCTCCTACTGAGCTAGGTTCTGTTGGAGGTTTCTTTCTGTTAAAGGGGAGTTTTTCCTCTCCACCGTCGCCGCATGCTTGCTCAGTATGAGGGATTGCTGATGGATTGCTGTGGTTGGAAAGTCTGCCCAACCTCACGCCAATGACTGACGCAATCTGCCGGGATTCCCTAAATAGGAAACTTTTTAACTGATTGGAATGTTTGTATAAATGTATTGAAATGACTTCTTGTTAAGTACCTTGAGATGACATCTGTTGTGAATTGGCGCTATATAAATAAAACTGAATTGAATTGAATAGATTCACAGGTAAAGCATTGGTTTGAAACAATGTCACAATAACAGTAAACATACCTAAATAATTAGTACAAGAACCACTAGAAAGCACAGTGAACTGAAAGAGTTTGACTTTCATTAAAAGGACAATTTTTAGAAAAAATCTCTCTCTACATTGTACTTAAGAGGTTCTAGGCTGTAGATTTATACAAAACTGGATCTTCATAATGTTTCAAGTGTAAGCTAGATAAAATGCAGAACACCACTAGAGAGACTATTAAAATATTATAAAAGGTTTATTCAAATGATGATATTGATGATGATGATGATGGCCAGAACCAGGAACACTGAAAGGAGAAATGGAGATGAGCGAAACTGCAGGAAAGGGAGTCTACAGGTGAGTATAGTACTCAGAATACTTCGGATAGTCTTAAGCCACATTCACACTGCCCAAAACGTCAACGCCTACAACGGCAAGATTACATGTTAAGTCTATGACTGAGGCTGTCAGAAGGCCGTCAGAGTCTCTCCGGTGCTTTGGTCGCTGCAATTTTTGAAGCTTTTGCTGCTTTCCAAGCTTCAAAGCGGCAAAAGCCTGCAACGCAGAAGTTCAGGTTGGTGAACTGTCGGCGTTGTCCCCTGAGCGTCAATCAATCATAGCGTCTCACTGTAGTGACATTACTACACATTTAGAACCGTAATCTGAACGTAGCTCCTGGAGGAAATGGTTAAACTCTCCAAACTCAGAACGTCTCTCAAGAATGGGGTGTATGCACAAATGGCGCTAATGATGTTGTCCCGCATCATCGGCACCCACACCCTGGGTGGGGTTGGTGAAAGGGCCTTTCTGTGTGGAGTTTGCATATTCTCCCCGTGTTCCCTTGAGCAGCTAATGTGAGCTACTCCCACAAAAACATGCACTAGTCCTGGTGCTATATACTGCCGCCTCCTGGCCGGCCGGGGCACCTGAAGGGATGGGGAGGATCTGGCTGGAATAATGTGATCCTTCCACGCGTGTAACCCCACCCCGTCAGGTGAAAAGAAGGGCCTGCTAACTGGCCAAGCATGAAGGAGGCTTGGGTTTCAGTACGGGGCCATCCTAGGGCTGGCAGAGGGAGAGCGGAACCCCAGGACTAGAAGTAGGTAGGAGCACTGGGTGATAAATAATGAGAAAAGAACCGTTGGAAAAAAACAAAAAAAAAGCAAATAAAGCCAAGCCACTCTCTCGATATGATCCGCCATTGTTTAAAACATCTGGCAACAGAGGATGCCCCGCCTCTTTATTTAATCAGCAAGTGGCGGAATTTGGAGGCTTCAGGCTTAAAAATCTATAAGCTTCAAACTAGGCGCTTGTGACAAAGCATGCGGTGCGAACGCGGCATAAGAGTCTTACTCTGCAGATGATGGAGAGGATGCCAGGGGAGGAGCACTAGGAGTCCGGAATGTCTGTATGAGATGTCTGAGGTTCTCTGGGAGACACGGAGGAGAGGGACCCTGAGAGCAAGGACAGAGCACAGAGGGCAGACAGGTAGAGCTTGGTCCCTGAGGAGCAAAAGCATGAGCTTGGAGCTGGAGCTTAGTCACGAGAAAGCGAGGAGCTTGTCAGCTGTCAGACATGGAAACTTGAATTCTGAGCTTTCAGAGAAGCTGACAAGCAGATCACAAAGAGTTGGTTGGGTGGAAACCCTGGAGGGAGCACAGGTAAGTTAAAGGCAGGTACGTCTCAGGTGAATAATCTTTAACAAGAAAACACTTACCCTGTTCCACCCCACAGCCCGCCGCCGGGGCACTGTGGGGGAAGGGAGGAGTGAATGTCCGAATTCAGTTGACCTGTGGTCACAGGTTGCTGTGTAATCATAAGCATGTCCTATCATTATAAACAGCTCAGCTAAAAACTCATATAAATATTCTCTGTGACCTCTGAAGTTTTGACAGCCAGTGATGAGCCTCAATGTGTTGCGGCTTTGGAAAATGCAGAAAACAGCTCCGCCCCTGGCTTGATGGACAGGTCTTCAGTTTCAGCAGATGGGTCAGAATCTCAAAAAGTGGAGAAACAGGAACGCAGACAAAAACTCCAGACTCCTAACAGTAAGTTTAATATTATTCAGGTTAGTGCCTATTTGGTTATTGTATTGATTGTTAAACCAAATTGTTATTTATTTATTTATTTATAGCAAATAATAACAAAAACAGTCAGCGATTCTAAGCTTTTGACAATTAGCTCTGTTATGTTTATTACCTAATTTGTTAGACCTTAATTTTTTGAAGAGACATTATGACTACAGCAGCAGCAGCTAGGAATTTAATGTAAATATGAACTTCTAAATAAAAAACAAATAAATGTGTACTATACAGCTTTAGTGTGTTTTATCACTAGGAGACAGTAATAAAGTTTATGGGGTAATTTTTGTTTTGACAACAGCTCATTGTGAATTTTATATTTAACAACAACGTATACCGTTAAGTATTCTACATTATCCCTATATTTTCCACAGTGAAATTCTGGCAACCACAGCTGCCAGAAATTTATCATAATAATGAACTTTTTAATACCTTACCTTACTATGTTTTACAGTTTCACTGAATCCAACTGCTGCGATGAACTGGTGACCTGTCCAGGGTTTACCCCGCCTCTCGACCCTTGACCGCTGGAGATAGGCACCAGCACCCCCCGCAACCCTGCATAGGATGGACGGATACAGATAATGGATGGATGGATGAATCCAACTGTGGGAGACTGTAATCAATTTAACAGCATGCCTGTTATTTTCACAAGAATTACCATAAAGTAATTCCATGCCATAAAGTTTTACAATATTTATTTTAATTCAAGGTAATCCACTGTAAAACAACAGCATTCCTTTACAGTGAAATTTATGATTACAAACATAGTATACTGTAGTGCTTTCTACATTTACTTTATTTTTCACGGTGAAAGTCTGGATACCACAGGTGCAAGGAATTAACTGTAAATTCAACACATTTTTTACAGTGTACCTACAGTGGGGCAAAAGTATTTGGCAGCCACCAATTGAGCAAGTTGCCCCACTTAAAAGGTTGAGAGGTCCGTAATTTTCCTCATAGCTACACTTCAACTGTGTGAGACAGAATGTGAAAAATAAATTCAGAAAATCTCACTGTATGATTTCTAGAGAATTTATTTCTATAATGTTGCAGAAAATAAGTGTTAAGCACCTACAAACAAGCAAGAACCCTGGCCATCTCAGACCTGTCACTTCTTCTTTACGAAGCTCTTCTATCCTCTGCTGGTTGCCAAATACTTTTTTGCCCTACTGTACTTTTTTTCTCTTAAACTGATGTGTTTTTATGCTTCTTTAAGCAAGTCTCACAACGAATTCAAGCTGGCAGCATCCCCCACACTGGTCATGACGTGCCAACAAGTCTTCTGGCCATAGGACACACATACATGTTGACACACCCAACCACCCACACACACACGCGCGCGCTATCCTGACGATCACAGATGTAGCTGTAACCAGCCCGTCTCCACCAGGTGTTGCTTTATAGCTGTGTCAGTTTGAGTTTGAGTTCATCTGTCACACTCAGCAGACCCTGATTTATTTACCAAGTATACCATATTCCATACTCATATATGCACAAAACCATATTCTCCAGAGTTTCCAGAGAAAAACCTGAATATTAAGGGAGGTCTTTGTTTTACACTCTCATTTTTACATTCTTTTTTTGTTGGCCTTTCATCCTCATTCCAGTGATAGTTGGTTCTCCTGTTTGCATGTTCTTCCTGTACATATTTCGAATTTTTCCACACAAACTTCATTACGTAGAAACGACAGGGTTAGGAGAACTTTGTTTGTGAGCATGAGTGTGCATGGTTGTTAGTATCTAACGGGACTGTCCCATTTGTAATGCCTGCCAGATGTTTAATTACCATCACTCGATCTGTAGGATGAACTGAGTTTATCACTCTAAGTAAAATTTTACTTTAAAAAGATCTGTTTGGCCATTACCTATGCACTAAAACAATAAATGTAACAGAAGAGTAAAAAAAGGACATGAAGGACAACCTAAGCTTAAAATGTACTGTATCATCTGGAACGAAGAAGAGGATTTTTGATTTTTAAAACACCATTTATTCACACATTATCATTATTCAATCTATAAAACCAGTAATAAAATGACTGTAAAATAGTACCAAATTCTAATTTTCCATCAATAATTGTACAAAGAATTCCATCCCCCCCCCCCACTTCTGTACAAATTCATCCAAGTTCTGGCACACAGAGTAGTAGGTGTAATCCAGCCGAAGTCTGGCTTTGACATTGATTTTCCAAAAGGTTACAACATCATAGGCCTGTTCTTTTTGCGCAATTTATCCCTTCTAGATAAGTAAATAGCCAACTTGGCCTCACCGACTAAAAAAATTTAAACCCTGTTTCTAACTCTATTTTGCTTGCCCTTTTCCACACCCCCAATAAATACTTCAATGGAAAAAACCATGCTAAAAGCATTAAAAATCCAACTAAGAATAGGCTATTAAAAAGAGGATTAAGCCTCTTACATTTAGTAAAAACATGAAAAATATTTTCAAAGGAATTGCAAAAAGGGCAGGCATTCGAAACATTTGTGTTAAACTTTGATTAATAGGAATTAGTTGTGATCGCGCCATGAAGTATCCTCCACTGTAGGTCTCCAGTCTCCAGGGAGGACTATAAATTGTAGACCATTGCGGCTCACATCCTCTCAGTTTGGTGGCCCAAACCGTTGGGAGCCTGCCCTTCAATTTATCAAAGTTTAGCACTTTTACACAATTTATATATATAGTCTGTTTCTCAGAACTGCGAAGAGACAGTTTTTTATCTTCTCCGGTCCACAACAAGGGTCCATCAGTGTCCTTGAAACGAGGAATTAAAACTAGGTCCGGAGATTCATCCAATGCGTCTGGCACGAGTTCATTTCTGCTATATTTCCTTAAAAGCACCCATTCCTTTCAGAAAAATCTCTCTTTCCAGCGTTCCAGCGCTTTCTGGGTTAATCTAACAGATGAGACTTCCAAGCCAGAGGTTAAAGTGGTGGCATCTGAAAGCAAAGTTCCAGTCACCTGTTTCAGTCTTAAACTTTTTCTGCCCTTGTTTCTTCTCCAGTCCGAAGAAATAGCTGGAGGAGGCATCCATTTGGGAGATGTTTTTAACCCGAGAACGAACCAGAGCGCCCTGCACCTTTGTGTCAAGCAGGTTAGCCAAAGTGGCTTTTTTAGTCTTAAGGACCTCAAAATGCCCTTGGTTTCCTGTGGATTCGCATAACCACTCATACTCCACTATATCCATCTCCAGATCTCTAACAGATCTGGTGATGTCACGTGTGACACCAAGACTGTACTGTTGACAGAGCTGCCTAATCTGTACTTTTCCATGATCCCACCACTGCCTCAGGGATGTAAAATCATCTTTCCTCTGTCTATAATCAGTCCAATAAAACTCTCAAATATCCCTAAAACACTTATCAGCGGTCATATTAAGATTGAAATGCCAGTATGCACTCTTAGGAGATATATACAATTGTGAAGTTGGACACTCCACTAAGGCATGATCAGTAAAACCAACCGGTAAAATCTTACACATGTTAAAAATATTTAAGTGATGGGAAAAACAATAAAACGGTCTAAACGAGCTAAAGAGATCCTACCTTCCTTGTGGTGGGACCATGTGTACTGTCTGCAGTCTGCATGCATGCTTCTCCAAACATTCACCAGACCATGAATGCAGATCAGCCGCTTCAGGGCGTGAACCGATGGTAAATGAGGCTCTGCGTGGTTCCGATCTAGACTGTCATTGATAGTACAGTTAAAATCTCCCCCTAAAAATAAATAGTCTGTAACATTTAGATCTTTCTGTTTTTCATTTATGACATTAGAAAAAGCGCACCCTCTCTGCCCCTACATTAGGAGCATAAATATTTACAAAAACAATAGTAAAACCATCAAAGATAGCTGTTACAGCTAGAGCTCTACCCGCAACGAGTGACTCAACTTTTACAGAGTTAGGGGAGAAGCTTTCAGAAAATAAAATGCATAACCCGGCTCTTGCTGATGTGCCATGGTTTAAGAACACTCTCCCTCCCCACTCTTTATTCCATTCAATCTGATTACTAATATCGCTGTGAGTTTCCTGTAAAAAGGTTACATCTAAGCGTTTTAACTTAATGGACTCAAAGAGCACTACTCTCTTTCTCTGGTCTCTTGCTCCATTTATGTTTAAGGAGCCCACTTTAAAAGCGCTCATTGAGACTAAAATGTTTAAAAACTCACAGACAACAATAATAGAGAACCACAGAGTTAAAAATAAAGTCATTCTATCCATCACTTTAGGTAAATTATTTTACTTTTGCCAACAGCTTCTTTAACCTCTATACTTCCTGATTTGTCAGTCCAGTTTTTGTCTTATTTTGCAGATCTGCAAAAAGCCTTAACACCAGGAAAGAAAACTTCAATGTTAAGGCCCTTCATATTCTTTGTTTCAATCAGAGAACTTTTGATAGCAGCAGTGGGATACATTTTATCTTTTGTCTCGGAAACTTGGCTCAATGACATGTCACTTATATCTGAGAGGATGCTTTCACAGTCGCTTTCCTCTGTCAGATCTAACTGTGAATCAGACAGCCCAACTTGCCTGCTTGTTTTAGCCCCAGCACTTGTTCCAGTATCACATCCTGCGGGCACATTGCGCTTCTTAGAACTCCGTTTTCCAGTCGGAGCAGGGAGTTCTAGCTCCATCTCCTCTACACGCCTAACAAAGTTTACATCGTCATTTTTCTAACCACTCACTTCACTGGCTTCCTGCCCATCTCCTTTTCCTTTCTTACTATTCCCAGGATCTTCCACTTTGTTTTCACTGTTTTCATCCTGCTCTTCCACTATCGTTCCACTAACCCCTTCCTTTTGCACAAATATGTACTCTATATCAACATTTTTAAAAGTTGTTTTCACTTTTTCTTTTTCACTGCACTGAGTTTCCTCGGTGCAGGCCTCAGTTACTTTACACACTAAGTTGTTTTCACTTTCAGCCGCTACCTCCAGGTTACGGCTCACTCCACTCTTGTGCCACCTGACTCAGTGACACTGGGTCCTTCCACGTCAGGTTCAGCTGCACATGAATTAGCCTCATCATGAGGAGACTCAGGAGACTTTGCCCCTTCACTAACTGCTCCTGGCCCTGCTTTTTTAGGACAAACTTTAAAAATATGTCCTTCCCCCCCGCAGCCGAAACATTTCATGGCCGATGAAGTGGCAAATAGAATATAATCATATTCATCAACCTTTACATGGAACTGTAAATTAAGCTCCTCTGACTTCTTTGGCAGGATCATAAAAACCTGGGGCCTGTGTGACACTACGTGACCTAAGAGAGGAGACTTACACCCAGACAACACCTTCTTAATCGGGGAGACTACTTTCCCATGCCTAGACAGCTCCCTCTTTAGGAACTCGTCGCTGATGAATGGAGGAACATTTGACAGGATGACCCGCTTAGCCGGTTGGGCCAATGGGACAACCAGTACAAATGCTCCCCCCACAGTGATACCCTGCTCTATCAACTTGTTTGCTAGTTCCACTTTGGAGACAAAAAGAACCACAGTCCCAGTCATGCGCGTTACAGATGTTATGAAACTATGTCCCACTACCTCCCCCACTGCCAATGCGACCTCCTCTACGCTGCACTGGAAGCCGGTGCTGACACGAACACCGTGGTTAAAGAGCATATTGCAGGTTAAACCCCACCTCAAACCACTGTTTAGAGAAATATATTAGGAAACGGTTCTAAATAAAAAATTACTTGCAAATAAATCATTTAGACTTCTGGAGTTGTTTTTGTGAGAAAATATAACCTCCGCCAAACTGGAAGTGATGCAGGTGAAGGGAGATCCGTCAGCTCCATCAATAGAAAACAATGGATTTTAATGCTGGATCTGACACTGAAGAAACCTTAAAGGATTACAATTACACATATGATGGAGGACAACCATACAGCTATGAGCCTGCTGTGCGCCCCGGAGAGCAGAGAGAGACCAGAGGAAGGATTAATGGCTAAAGAAGACAGATAGAGCTGTGGTGTCAGAACAATCAGTGGAGAATCAGGCAGATGTCGGGGTGAGACCAATGTTAGCATAAACTCGTGTGCTAATGTCACAATTTTGTACAGAGGACTATCATGTACCAGAAAATAAAAACACTAGTATCTGTCAGCTAATGTAGTATTGATCCCTGCCAATAATTAAACAATAATGAACTTTTCTAAGTTGTCTCAAACTCGGTAATATCCGTTCACTTAACGTGGTATAGCATTTATATATATAGAGTGAAAGGCAACGTACACATTTTCCTGATACCCCTTTGTACTGCTAATTTGACAACCCACATATCACGTTGCATGTAATTTCTGATATTGCTCTTTCAACAAAGTTGGTAATTAGCAGCATAGACAAAAAGACTTACAATGCCAAGATCCTGTCTGTGTAGAGCTGAGCCTCTAATTGATCATTGATCGCATCCTTCACCTGCTGCAGCCTCAGAAACAGCCGATGACAGTTCTGCCGATAAAGTTTTGTGCACTGAAGGAACTGAGCCTTGTGTCATTCGCACCTGATCTTTGCTTCTGCATCCCATGTTTAACTCCATCACATCAATGGGATGCAAATCCTCCGGTCTGAAGTGAACGCCACAAACGGTTTTTTCGTAGCCAAAGCGGAATTGAAATCTCATCTTTTCAACTGTACAAAACACACCCAGGACTGGAAGAGGGCTCTGTTTTTGTTTTTATTTGGAAATCGATGACCTGACAGCCTGCTGTTTGTACAGCCTCTAAAAGCACAATAATTTAGCATTTTTAAGACAAATGCACCCAATACAAAACTAGTGACTCTCGATAACACCACCGGTCTACCCGATAACTACCTACTGGCTACACTGAGCTGAGGCAGCGCATAGCATATGACTCCCTTAGCTTACGTCACACATCCAGATTATGAAACTTTTATTGAAATTTGTGGTGTTATGTACTGTAATAACCAAAAATATCCTCAACAAACATTTTAAATAGTAATTTTGGACAACATTTTAATGCATTTTAGAAAATTTTTAACCTGCAATATGTTATTTAATTCTATTTTATCTTTGATTTCTTCCCATTATTAACAGAATCAAGACAATACAATGCATTGGTAAAATAGTATCTCTCCAATAATCATAATTGTGTAATCAGAATTAATCATACTCTCTCGCATTACAATATTGGTGTTTATTTGCAAAACCCAATCCTGGATATGATTCACTGGCACTTTATCCTAATAGCATTGTTTGGGCTCAGTGATCTGTCATCCCACCAATAGATAATATGATAGAAGAAGAAACAGAAAGAGCAATTAGATTTGGGTTGAACAGTGGGGCGTGTTTGTCTTCACCCCATACTTGCATTTTTTATCACAGTTCTTTCTCATTTTTGTTCACACCTGGCTTGACAACATTGAAGATTATGTAAAACAGCAAAAGGTTGTCAGTGAAAGTGATCAGAAATGAAGATGCCTATTGCTGACTAATTCATATGTATACTTTTTAAATGATGCATTGTGTAAAGATGGTGATGGGTAGAATATGCATGGTGCTCTTGCACAAAAACTCTGGGTAATTCCCATCTACCAGACACAGACTGTTTCCAAGCATTTAATATAATATGATATTTGAGATTATACAATTACAATCTGAGACTAAATCTTAAAAATCTTAAAAACATTTTTTGGTAGTAAGAGGGTTGTTACAGGTTAAAAGAAAGGGATATCTGAACAACTGAGGTTAAAGGCTACAAACAAACCCAAAAGTTTTTAGAAAGATGAAAACACCCTCCATGCTTGTTAGGTCTTGGAAATATACATATAGATTGTTTTAGGTTTAGAATCACTGAACAGAAAAAAAATAAAAAAAAATAAATGTTTGCAAGAAATCTTCACATAATAAGTATATTCCACCACCTGCAGATCTTTTGCTCTTTCCTAAAGTCACAAATTTCTTTTTGAAAAGTGAGGATATGCTATGCTGTTGGAAGCAAACAATGTTTTTTTATAGTCAACAACATAATCATAAAACACAGACAAGACCTCCAACACAGTAGTGATGTTTAGCTTGCAAACTGACTCTGTAACCAGACCAGCTACTGTGCTGTGAAAAAGTACCCACCTCCTAACAGGTTTCTTCTCACTTAGCTTTTTTCCCCCTTTACTAAATATTTCAGATAAAAAAATCTTAATATCTAAGAAAGATAACCTAAGCAAGTACAAGAAGCAGTTTTCAAATGATTTTATTTATTAATGGAAAAACCTATCCAAAAATACTAGCCCTATGTGAAAAGATGAACCTCTCACTTATTAAATAATGAATTAACTGTGATTGACCAACATTTTATGAAAGTTCAAGTTCACCAGCTAGACCCAGGCCTGATTATTTCCAGAGCTCAGCTGTAGAATCAAGATATCACACAGAACCTTTCTGACAAGATGAATTACAGCAAGACACTTTTGTCCAATTTCTAACCCCTCTTTCCAACGGACACGTGAGCGGCCCGTTACAGGAGCAGCACGTTTCACTTGCGTATTCTGCTGCTTGGCCCTTTCCACCGGGTGCGTATGAGGCGCATAGCAGCAGGAAAGCAGCTGTCCCTGAGAGAGCACGAAATCACGCGAGATTAGCAAAATCACGCATGGTTTCGTCAGGTAAAACAACAACATAGCTCCAAAAGGTCTGTGTTTTATGTTATGTCCGTTTTATATTCGCCAATAAGTTTTATGTTATGTCAGGGAATATTACACACATAATAACACACAAATGAGGCTGTTCCGCAAGGTACTGACTTCTCACCGGGTGAACAGGTGTGAACTTTTTTTAAGTAAAGCAACTGCTAAGCATGTTTCTTTTATTTTGCAAAAAACTTCTAGATGCCGAGCCGTTTGATTTCCTGTCTTCCTCTATCCAAAATATTGAAATTTACATGTTTCAGAGGCGTACCGCGTAGAAAATAGGACTGCCGCGCATATTTAGAAAAGTGCCGCGACATGACGCTCCTTAGACGCAGAGATGCTCAAGTCTCTGAGCTAAAGTCCAAGTCGAGTCTCAAGTCTTTGAGCTAGAGTCCAAGTCAAGTGTCAAGTCTTCAAGCTACAGTGCATTTAAAGTTTTAAGTCTCTGAGCTAGAGTCCAAGTCAAGTTTCAAGTCTCTTTATTATATTAAGTCTCTAGTTATAAGTGTTGCATCATCACCTACAGCGACCTATCCAACACTGCATAGCTATATATAAGGAATTCAAAGCATCTAATATGTTATTATGACTCCTTTATCTATTAGCATAAAATATCAGCTTTGATTTTGATATATAATTAGTTTTGCAACATGACCAAAACACCAACAATGCTTTACTCTTAAGTTGATATC
This sequence comes from Valencia hispanica, assembly GCA_963556495.2. Classification (NCBI taxonomy): domain Eukaryota; kingdom Metazoa; phylum Chordata; class Actinopteri; order Cyprinodontiformes; family Valenciidae; genus Valencia; species Valencia hispanica. The sequence goes on from OY747708.1 coordinate 25,094,106, forward strand.
TATATTTTGCCTTGTAGCATGAACACACAGTACAGTACATGTAAATAAGGTTAATAATAAGTTAATAATTGGTTACACAGACTGTATAACATAAATTTTAACACCCTATCTTTTACCGCAAACTTGCGACTATAGTTAACTTTCTGAAGAAGGTGCAATCGCTTGTTTGCTAAGGGTCAGGACCTACAGTAACATCAACACACTGAAACTATTGTATTCAGAATATAAAATATTTTATAACACTTTTTAATCTGTGATTGTGAGTTAAAAGTGTTCACGAGATACCAACCTTTCGCCAGCTGTCTTCTCCGCACCAAATAGGCCACGTGTTCCACAGGTGATCCAGTCAGACGTCCTGTGCACAGCGGGCAGGGGTTGTGTGCGTGTGTGTGTGAGAGAGAGAGAGAGACGGGTGAGTGACAGAGAGACGAAGAGAGAGCAGGGAAAAGAAATGCAGCTGAACGAATACGCTGCGTGTTTTAAATAGCGTAAAAAAGAAAAACGAAACGCAATATGTGACGGTCGCTGTTGATTTTTAAACTTTATTTTGGTCGGTGTTGAATCTGTGGCCGTCAGAGTTTAATGTGGTGCACCGCCACAGATTCGTCTATGTGTGGGAAACACTGACGTGGGGAGGTTATAGGTAACGGAGGGAGGGGAATAACAGCGAGCTCATCAGTTGTTTCCTAAAAATAAACATTGTTCACGAGTCCCGCAGCTTGAGTCCGAGTCGAGTCTGAAGTCTTTCGAGGACGAGTCTCAAGTCAAGTCTGAAGTCACTAGGGTTGGGCATCGAGAATCGAGCATCGATTGGAACCGGGACTCATATGTCGATTCTCCCAGAATCCTTAAATTTTTAAAATTACGATTCCCAGTCCGCCGACCAGAAGAAGAACCCGCCGAATACCAACGAAGAAGAATCCGCCAGAAGTGTTAGCGTTACTGCGCAATCATGGAAGGTGTGTGGCACTCACTTTAGCAAACAGAACAACAGAGCTCAGTGTATACCTGTAAGAAATAAGCGACCACTCTGTGTTTGACGCGCTGCTCTGGCTTACCTCATTAGCGCTTCCTCCTGGATCCAGCCCAGCCCAGCGCCCCAATGCAGTCCAAATCCGGTCAGTAAAATATGTCTGATGTCAACATTACGGCAGTAAACAAGTTATACTCGAACCGTTGTTCAACTCAAGTGCAAATATCCAGCTAACATTAGCTCATGTATTTGTTTTCATAAAAAACAAATGCATGCAGCTGACAATACTAGGGAAACGCAACAAATACATTTTATAATGTTCCTGCAGCTATTATGAACGGGGCTGTTGAAGTTGTTTCTTATTTTTAGTTCAATATTCTGCAGACAGACATGCAGGATGTTTGGAAATCGGTTTTCATGACATTTTCCAAAATAAAGCTCTCCTCTAGAAATTTGACCACTGTGAAAAAATAAAATTGTAATAAAAACTTTATTGATCCCAGAAGTAAATTAAGTAAATTAAATTAAAGGAAATTAAGTAATTAAATTAAGTAAAGTAAAGTTTAGACTATTTCATCAAGTAAGACTACCTATGGGTGGGTGGGTAGGTAGATAGAAATACTTTATTAATCCCTTAAGGGAAATTTCCTTATTTCCACACATAACAAAAAAAGAAACTGTGCAAGTAAATAAATAAGCTCAATATACACACATGTAGGACCAATGATTAAGAAGAAATAGCAGTGTAAACAAGCAGTGTATTTTAAAGTTGGTCATTTAAAATTTGCAAAAAAAAAGACCCTGTACCTCCAAAGAATAGGAATCGAGAATCGTTTGGAACCGGAATCGAAACAAGGAATCGGAATCGGAATCGTCCAAATTCAAACGATGCCCAACCCTAGAAGTCACTGTGACTTAAGTCGCACTCGAGTCGAAGTCTCAAACTTGAGTCCCTATCTTTGTTTAGACGCGGCAGACTCGCGCTGCTTTCACCTCCGGTGGAAAGGGTTCTATTGACTACAGCGGTGGCTATCAGCTAAGCATGGCGTGCTGCTCCTGTAACGCGCTGCTTATGCGTCCGGTGGAAAGGAGCTGTAAGACTTTGGGACACCAGCGAACCAAAGTGAAACCCATTATCCTTAAATGGAGAAAACATGAAAGTTTGGTGAACCTACCAAAATTACTTCAAGAGCACATCAACGATTCATTCACACATCAAATAAATTTTGTTTTCATGATTCAATGAAAAAGGCTTGGCAACAGTTGGATCCATGGACATAACCTAGTGTTGACTAAAACGAACATAAACACCTGTCTCAAATTTGACAAAAAATATTTTGATGGACCATGGCTTTTAGGAAACTGTGAAGTGAAGTTTGTTTTGTGGGCCCCATTGTGTTTGATGTAAAGCTAACTGGATTTCAGAGACCTGCAGTCAGAGGAGGCATCAGGACTAAAATGTACAACAATGATCCTGCAGTTGTTGGATTAATGTCTTCATTACTCATTAATGAGTAATGAAGATGATGCTGGGCACAGAAAGCTGGTGGAACACTGATATATATATATATATATATATATATATATATATATATATATATATATATATATATATATATATATATATATATATATATTGTTGTATTCTACTTTTTTGAGGCTATTTTTTATTATGCAGTACATATGTTTTAATTATATCTTTTTTAAGCTTTAGAAGTAATAGGCCTGTTTATATTATTCAGGGTAGTAAAACATGACTCTGTTACCAGTATTTCATAGGGTTGAAGGTTTTAAGTAAACAAACTCTTGAGTAAAGATATGAACTGAAAGCAGGGAGGATCAGCTATAACTCTAAGTCATGTTATAACCCAGTTCATGGTAAGGTCAAGAGACCTGGAGAAAATAAATGACCTGTCAAGATGTAGAAGGAGGAGAGAGGAGTCATGTGATATGTTCTTTGTTCTTTTTGAAATAAAAATGGTACAGCCTTGTAAGAGAATGAGTCAGTCAGATCTTGTCTGGCTCCCATCTGCAGGTGCGTCTTAAAAGAATATATGTTTGTGTGTGTTGTTTTTTACTCTCTGTCTCTCAGCTCTGGGTCTTATTTTGAAACAGTTCCCGCTGGGGTTTTGGAGTTCGGCGTCCCCACCTCTCTGAGCAGGAAGTGAGTTGCAGAGCACATTATGATAGAAGCCGACAAAAATGGTGGAGAATGCGGGCATTTGATTTGGTTTTGAGTTTTCTCAGGGCTGGGAGAGATTGAGTGTGAGTAATGAGTGTGGCATAACTGATTGATACATGTGTTTGTGGCAATTGTAGTGATTTTGTGTTTTTTTCTTTGAGTTCAACAGAGAATCGGAGAGCGACTGGATTGATCCTTGCTAATCAACACCCGGGTGGTTTTGTATCAATCTGAAAAAGCGCTAATACCAAATTAATAGGTATTGATCGATTTAAACGTTCTCCATTTAATGTTGACGTGTTGTTCTTTCGGTCGAGGGCCGACCAAAGTACGGACCAGGGGGCTTGAGAGTTGGCCGCTCACTTCCGATGGGACGCTGTCGGAAATCTCCCGGGCTGACAAGCGGAAGAGACAGCAGTTTTAGGGCCTGGGTGCTCTCTGTTGCCTAGACGGATTACCTTGGAGAGGCCGGCGTATCTTCCAAACGCACGTTTGAGCCACGTGAATTGGATTGTGTTTAAAGGTCCGGCTTTAGGTGGCTCCGGCAGAGGTTAGTGTTTGATGAGATTGTGAAAATTGTTGTTCTTTCTTTCTCTCGGATGAAATGTGTGTGTGATTGGAGAAGTCGCGGTGACGGAAGGAAGCTACCAGGTAGCTTCTTGCACTCCGGCCACATATAAACTTCTCATTTAGGGGAACTAACCGACTGAATCTAAAACCATAATTCCTCTGCGAATCTTAAACGCCTAGACAATGCCCGCGCTTCTTGTATAGACAATAAGCGTAGAAGCTTGACATTGTAGAGGAATAAGGGAATATCATTTTCAGTCGGCTAAAGTACCACCATAAGTTAGCTTACGGCTAACGCACAGTTTGGATGAGTTTCGCCTGGAAATAAAGGCGTTCAACCTTGTGCAACTACGTAAACACGTCTAAAGCATTGTCGAACACATATATATAGGACTGTTATTATGAATAACTGGTAGTAAACTCTATAGAATATATATAAAATAACTTTTTATGATAACGGAGCGGTCACGTTTGGCTTCCGGTTGAGCTAGGTTGCTCATGATGACAGCTAATCTTTGGTAGCTTAGCTTCCGAACTGTATTTATTTGGCTCGGTTAAACAGTCATTCGAGTACTGATGGCGAAGTGTGGTTTTGTTGGAGGCATTTTGTTCTTGGTTGGTTTACTTATGAGTACGGTTTGTTAGGTTTAGCATCGTAGTGAAGAATTAGCCATCTGTGCACCGGCGTATTCATTCCGCGGTGTGACACGGAAGTTTTATTGGGCCGGACTTTGATCTGTCAGTCCGGCTGAGTTTTTTTTTTTTTTTTTTTTTTTGAGCAAACTGTTGACGATTTTGTGTTGCAAAGCGAGTTTTAAACGTATTTCTTTCGGTATATGTTTTAATGATAAATAAAAATTGCTTTATATTGGGAGAATTCTATTTCTTCGGGTGTTTCACCGAAGTGTGCGTCCCGAGTTTTGGCGCAGGCCGGACTCTATTAGGAATTCTTTGATTTTTAGATGAAACGGCAATAATCTCCGTATATAAATAAATTAATGATAAGATAAACAGTGCGTTATAAACCTTTTTAGCTTTCCTTCGTTTCGGCTTTGCCTAAAACTTTATTAAGGTTAATGTTGTATGGATAAATAATATATAAACTCCTTCACTATAAAAAGAAATAAATTAAATAAATAAAAACGGTGCCTGCCTTTACTGTTAATTGCATTAATATTGGGATAAATTTGGGCCTACGAATTGATAGTTTATCAATTAAAATAAATAATTTATAGAGTTAATACAAATAACCTATTTTGTTAAATTTTAATCCATTTTGGATTTTTGTTACGAATATTCAATGGCAGCCGAATATAAATTACTTCCTGCTCCACAGGGACGAAACTGGCGTACTTTAGATGCCCAATTGTTAATATACATTTCTAAATTATATTCTGTTTTAGTTGATAAGCCCGGTAAAAAAAGATAAAAACCAGTTCCAGGGCCTTATGACGGCCAGGTGGGCTCGTCATGGTGCCCGAGGGGATTATAAGAGAAGTCTCTCACAGAATGTGTTCTGGGGAGGAAAAGCGACACCTACTAAATTTAGTTAGCAACACATTAGAATGCACCGATAAATTGTTTTTGGCGTATAATGCTAAATTGATGGATGAGATGGAGCAGCACGAACACAGGTTAACTGGGGTTCAGCTACAGATGGATGGGATGCTGCAGAATCAGGAAAGATTAGCATCTGTGGTAAGGGGTCAAGCTGCAAACCTTTCAAGGAGTGCCAGCCCCAGTCAACGTGATGAATGTTAGCGGTTCTACAGGTCAAAAATATGCAGACGTTGGGAGACAAGGGGAGTGAAGGACCATTTAAGAATACCAGATCTCAGGTGTCACTGGGGGCAAGTGGAGGCCCTGATCTAATGCTTCCTTTAGTGGGAGCATCAGATGGTTCAGTAATTTACAAACCATGGAAGATGGCTGACATATCTGCCATCATTCTGCAACTCCCTGCTTTGACTGGTGGAGGAAACTGTTGGATAAATAAATTAAATCAGTTGACTTCAGGGCAAACCCTAGCGGTGGGGGATTGGAAAGCTATTATGGGTAGAATGTTGACATTGACAGATTATAATGAGATGATGCTCCAGTGCCAGCTAGCATGTGTACTTGATGAAGCCCCATTCACGCATTATGCATATGAGCTGGCCGAGTGGGTCAGAAGAAAATATCCTACTCCGCCTGCGTCTAAAATTTTGAAATTTCCCTGGTCAACTGATGTTACTCCCGCAGAACATATAGCAAAATCTAAAGATAAATGGGTTGCAGTTACTGGAGAACACCCTCGAGATGCGGGAAATAATCGGATTTGGTTTAGAGAAGCAGTTTTAGCAGGCATGCCAGAGTCTGTTGCTACATTAATGAAACGGAATCCTGATTCACACATTTATGATCAGCCTACATGGGAAAGACACGTAACATATTATTTACAAGATGTGCAAGATTCTGCGTTAAAGGACGCTGAGGAGAATAAGAAAATGGAGACTGCTTTGTTAAAACTACAGTTAAAAGAGGCTCAGAATAAATTGACTGACTTGTATCAGTCTAAAAAAAGTGAAACAGATGGTGGCTGAAGCAGCACCTACTGTTGGATCAGGGACAGTGCTGCCTTCTTTTCCTGTGATGTATGCTGGAGCTGCGCCGAATCCGCCATTTACTGCTCCTTATAGGACATGGCAGCCTCGTGGCAGGTCACGTGGCAGGGCCAGGTTTGGGGATTTTAGAGGCATGGGTAGAGGGCAGCCAGGTGCTAACGGTTGTCACAGGTGTGGCTCCAATGAACACTGGGTGAGGGAGTGCCCACACCCACAAGGGGGCGCTATACCTCCCGGTCAGCCACCTCTACATATGGCTCCGAATCAGCATATGGCTCCTCCCTCCTATCCAGGGGGACAGAGTGGGCCTCAGTATTGACAATGCCCACAGAGTACCTTAGTGAGCAGGACACAGGGAGATCCTATGCTCACAATAGACGTACATGGACATTCATTGCCTTTCCTGATTGACACTGGTGCGACTTTCAGCACATTGGACAGAGTTTTACCAGACGTCAATTTTTCTGGGAACACAGTGTCTGTGATCGGAATCTCTGGGGCTCCAATGACTCTCCCTATAACTCAACCATTGCCTGTTTCAGTGGGTGATCAAAGACTATCACATCCTTTTGTCATTGCTCAAACCACGCCTGTCAATTTGTTAGGCAGAGATCTGCTTATCAAACTTGGTGCTACTATTCTATGTACCCCTGATGGACTTATGGTGACTTTTCCGAATGGACGTATGCATTGCTGTGACACCATGAGTGGTCAATTTTTGCTGAAGGATGACACTTCACAAGTGGCTGATATTTTCTGGGCCAGATTGACTACGATGTCTGCACATGAATCTTCTGCGGCTGACTTTCTGAGATGCTGGAAGCCTTGGCTGCTTGAACTCCAGCCTTTTGTTCCACCGCCTGATCCTTTCCATGTGACCTTCCTCTATGAGAGAGGCGATCCTACTTTATATCAGGAACAATTTGAAACAGAACTTGAAGGCCAAAGTTGGTCTGTGGCTTCGGGTCCATGCTTTGTGGGGAAGGAGGGTGTGGCACTGTATGCTGATCTGACTTCAAAGCAGCATAAGTGGTATATGATGGAAGCTGAAGCGCTTCCACACATATCGCTTTTGTTGCATCCGAAACATCAAGCTAAAGATTTGGGGGGAATGGTTAAAAGGGGAGTTGAATTAAAGGATTGGGTTCCTACCCAGATACCTTCAGTCTCTTTTTCTCCTTCTACTCAGATGTACAAAATAGACACGCAGCTCTCTGATACTACCATTCTGGAACATTTGCAGCTTTCTAGAAATCATGGCAGAGAAAAAACAGATCATCCTGATGCAGTGGAGGCCTTAAAGGTCGTGCCTGACTCTTTGTGGTCAGATGGTCCCACTGATGTTGGTCTAGTGCAAACCACACCCATCACATTTGAGATGAAACATTCTGATCCAATCTGGCGTTCTCAGTACCCACATAAACCTCAGGCTGAGGAAGGTATTGCAGACACTATTGCAGGCTTACTTGAAGCTGGAGTTTTAGAACCATCAAACTCTTCATATAACACCCCTATTCTTCCTGTGGAAAAACAAGGTACTGGTAAATACAGAATGGCACATGATTTGCGTGCTATTAATGAGGCCCTTAGAACCCCTCCCATTTCTACACCGAATCCGTATACAGCTCTGGCATCACTGACTCCTGATTTAAAATGGTTTACCTGCATAGATTTGGCTAATGCATTTTTCTGTTTACCGCTCCATCCTTCTGTCAGGGATATTTTTTCATTTACATTCAGGGGCAGGAAGCTACGTTATAGTAGGCTTCCGCAGGGTTTTGCTTTATCTCCAGGTATTTTTAATCAGGTGTTGAAGCAGTCATTAAGCACTGTACAGCTCCCTCCAGGCTGTGTACTGACCCAATATGTGGACGATTTACTTTTAGCATCCCCTACTGTTGAAAAGTGCATAGCAGCGACTCTAGTTGTGTTGCAACATTTGGGAAAAGAGGGATTTAAAGTCTCCCGCGATAAGCTTCAGTTGGTCAGGCAGGAAGTCCAGTTCCTGGGGCGAAGGGTGACCGCTCAAGGCGCTGGACTGACGGACACCCACAAGAATGCTATTTTGGCCCATTCTAAACCTCTCACTGTTAAATCAATGCTGTCATTTCTGGGACTGACAAATTTTTCCAGACATTATGTGCCTAATTACACAAACCTTACCACACCACTCAGGGCTCTTGTAAATGCTCATGGTATGAAAAATCTGCATGCTAAATTAGAATGGGACATACCAGCTGAGGAGGCATTTATTAAGTTGAAACAGGCTCTAGCACAAGCAGCTGATTTAGCCACTCCTGACTATACGTGTCCATTTTTTTCTTAACACATCAGAAACAGATGGGGTGGTTAATGGGATTTTGTTTCAGAAAGAAGGTGGTCAGAGATACATTCTTATGTATCTTAGCATAAAGCTGCAAGCTATTGAAATGAGACAGCCACCTTGCACGAGACATGCAGCAGGAATTGCACACCTAGTGGAGAAAACTTCACACATTGTTAGGGGTTATCCACTTAATATTTTGACATCTCATGGAGTCATGGCATTGGTTAATTCTGAGACGTTTACTCTTTCTACTTTGCGTCAGCAGCGGATTAGCAGAGTTTTGGAGGCACCAAACATTATTTTTACGCATGAAGGAATAAACATGGCTGACCAAATCACCGCCTCTGGGGAGCAGCATGACTGTGTCAGGCTGAATTCTGTTGCTCAAAAAATACGTCCTGATTTACGGTCTGATCCTTTACCTACAGGTTTTGTGCTCTATACAGATGGTTGTTGTTTTAGAGATGCACAGGGCCAGTTAAAATCCGGTTTTGCAGTTGTTGAGCAGAATGGAGATTCACTACATACTGTCGTGTCAGGGAAGCTGGACGGCAAGCAGAGCGCACAGCGTGCTGAGATAAGGGCTCTTATTGAAGCATGCAAATGGGGAAGAGATAAAGACGTCACGATTTACAATGATTCGAACTACGGGTTTTCTGTTATACATTATGAATTACCACAGTGGAAGAGAGCAGGTTTTGTTACTGCTACTGGGGTCACAGTAAGGCTGACACTGTTGACGCGTGGGGAAATAGGGCGTCATCGAGCGGTCTAATTCAACTTTAAATTTACAGCTGGCAGAGAACCACAGGTTTCATCGCACCCGGACCCTCGCAGTGATCATCAGCATCTGAAGGGCCTGGTCTCCTCCTTCCTTCCGACCCCTCTCCTGTCCCTCACGCTGCAGCAGCTCTCTGCTGACCTGGGAAAATCTCTTTGCAGCGGGTGGTGTCGGTTCTGACTAGGCGGTGTCGACTGCCGAAGCCAGGAGGCGGGGCCTGACCCACCCAGAAGATTGGTTGAAGTTGCTGTAATCATCCAGTGTAATCTATATGTGCAACAAAATTGGGCGAGATAAGCAATTTGGACTTGCTTTTCTCAAAGAGGGATTGTACCGAAGAGAAAAGATCGCAAGAAATCAAACACATTTCACAGCAGGTTTTGACCACCTCACAATCGGTGGGGGAAGCTATTGGAGGCGGGGCCTGTCTGTGCATTTGTGTTTATTGGGGGAAATGTTCAGTTAATGAAGTAACTGTCATTTCAGTGAGGGCGATCTGCAGAAAAGACAGTAACTTTGGGAAAAAATAAAGAGTCCACTGTACTGAATCATTTCATCACTCTGGTAGCCACCTGCTGCCAGAGAAATAAACAAGAGCGAAGACTAGAGAACAAAATAATAAAGACTGAACACTTACTAATCATTTTTCTTGTATTTTACAGGTTGTCTAACCGTTTTATATTTACAGGTGCAGATTGCTAGACACTGCCTAAGAGGGTGTCAAATAATTTTTAAGTAGTCGATTTGTAAGATTTTTTTCTTTATATTCATTTTTTACGGTTGTATAAAACTTTTTTAGTAATAAGATAAAACATGTTAAGGAGTGTTTAAAGTATAATCAGGTTGAATGACTACTAATTTTTGTTTTACTTATCCTTTTTTCATTATGATGTGGTTTTTGTAGGATGTTTTTGGGGTTGGTGACAATTGCTAGAGTTTGCTTTTACTAAAAGAATATTGAGAATTAGGATAAAAAAAAAAAATTATAATAATAAATTAGAAAAAAAAATATTGCTTAAAGGTAAGGATAAAAAAAAACAGACACTCTTCTCATTTTGAATAATCATGTTAGAAAGAGGGACAATTTGTTAAATAATATGTTTGGTAAATGGAAGACTCTGGCAATGTCTATAATGGTTTCTTTAGCAGTATTTGTGTCAACTATGGTGTTATGTGGATGTTGTTGTATTCCTTGTATACGTTCTTTGCTCACAAAGTGTATTGAAAAAGCTGTTGGTGATAATGTGCAAGGTCAATATCTGTTGCTCCCTCACATGGAGCCTGAAGGGGAAGTACAGAGGAGTGGTCAATCTATTTGAAAAATAGATTGAAAGAGGGATTTGTTGTATTACTTTTTTGAGGCTATTTTGTATTATGCAGTACATATGTTTTAATTATATCTTTTTTAAGCTTTAGAAGTAATAGGCCTGTTTATATTATTCAGGGTAGTAAAACATGACTCTGTTACCAGTATTTCATAGGGTTGAAGGTTTTAAGTAAACAAACTCTTGAGTAAAGATATGAACTGAAAGCAGGGAGGATCAGCTATAACTCTAAGTCATGTTATAACCCAGTTCATGGTAAGGTCAAGAGACCTGGAGAAAATAAATGACCTGTCAAGATGTAGAAGGAGGAGAGAGGAGTCATGTGATATGTTCTTTGTTCTTTTTGAAATAAAAATGGTACAGCCTTGTAAGAGAATGAGTCAGTCAGATCTTGTCTGGCTCCCATCTGCAGGTGCGTCTTAAAAGAATATATGTTTGTGTGTGTTGTTTTTTACTCTCTGTCTCTCAGCTCTGGGTGTTATTATGAAACAGTTCCCGCTGGGGTTTTGGAGTTCGGCGCCCCCACCTCTCTGAGCAGGAAGTGAGTTGCAGAGCACATTATGATAGAAGCCGACAATATATATATATATATATATATATATATATATATATATATATATATATATATATATATATATATAATGTGTGTGTGTGTGTTCTTGTATAGCTATCCTATTTAGAACCTTTTCTGGCATGATGGACCTTGTTGGGACCAAAGCCTGGTCCTAATATGGTGGACCCCCTTTTTTAGGGTTAGGGGTAAGATTTAGAGGTATGATGTGAATTATGTTTTGGTTAAGGTTAGGAATAAACTGGTAATGGTTAGGGTTAGGTTTGTGTGATTGGCTCAATGGAATCCCCCTGCCGCCCGATAGCTCCGCAGAGTTTGGTGTGGAAACCACGCTCACTCGATATCAACTCTCCTGAGCCACTGGTTTCTGTCTTTATGGGAAGTGTATGTGCAGATGGTTGCTTCAAGAGATTCTTGGGGTCAACCTATTGATTTGAGATAATAATAATAATGGCTTGCATTTATATAGCGCTTTTCAAGACTCTCAAAGCACTTTACAACTCCATTATTCATTCACTCTCACATTCACACACTGGTGGAAGCAAGCTATGATTATAGCCACAGCTGCCCTGGGGCAGACTGACAGAAGCGAGGCTGCCATATCGCGCCAATCAGCCCTTCTGGCCGACACCAGTAGGCAAGGGAGGTGAAGTGTCTTGCCCAAGGACACAACGACATGTAGCAGGTGGAAGCTGGAATCGAACCCACAATTTCTGGGTTGCAGGCTGACAACTCTACCACTGAACTACAGCCGCCCTGAGATGTGCTGTGTAAGGTGCGATGGGGCATGGGTATGTCCCGGTGTGTGCATCTGCTTGGTTTAGGTACTTCCCAAGCCGTGCTCTTGAGTGTAATGTTATGTGCTGTGCTTAGTAAGAGACCAGAGAAGAGGAGGAGATAGAGGAGGGGATAGAAAAAAGGGGTGAGAAGGAAGTGGAGTTGTCCCGAGTTTTTAGGATGAGGGTTGGGGGTGGGGTCAGGTTATGTTAGAAGAGATAATGTTTAATTTTCTAGTGACTTTATGTTTAGGGTGTTGAGACCTGTTTAGTTATAGAATTGGTGTGTTAAGGTCGGAATTGTTAGGTCCTAAAATGTGGCCCTGTCTTGTGTTTTTAGGGTGAGGGTAGGGGATGAGGGATGTTTATGCTAAAAGAAAGATGGGTCCAACTGTTGAATATTATTTTTCATTCAGTCCTTTTGGGTGTTTGGTGTTCAGATTGTTAATCCACTTTTGTTCCCATTTCCATCGTTCTGTTTTGGTCCAATTTGGGTCTTGTTGGAGAGGTTTTGCTCTGAGTGATTCAAGTCCATTTGTCATGAAATGTTGAACCAAAATGGTGTCGCTCTTTCTTTCGTGTTTTATGTTGGATCTGTGGGCCGTAAGACATGTGTTGAGTGAGTTGGAGGTCTCCCCTACGTATTGTTTCTGGCATTTGTGGCACCAGATGACGGAGATCATGTTTTCGTGTTTGTGTGTGAAACCTTGTTGTAGGTGCCATCTTTTGTTATTCGTTGTGCTGCGAACTGTTGGTTGGTTGTGTTTTGTTAGACTGGTGTTTAGCTGTCTGTTGGTGAATTTTGAGCGGACCAGGAGGTCTTTATGGTTGGGGTTCTTTTTAAATGTTGAGACAATTTTCCATTGTTTTGTTTCGGGTAGGATCTCTTGTAGTTCCTGGAAGTTTCTTTTTAAGGTTTTGTGGCTGGTCAGTGCAAGTTGTGAGAATGTTCCCATAAGGGGGATGGTTTTGGTAACTGGGTTATCGTTTTTGAGTGGGTTTTTGGGCTTTTTGTCAAACACTTCCTGTCTACTGCTCCTAAGTAGGGTTCTGGAGTAGCCTCTCCTGTGTAGGGCTTTAAATAGGGTTAGGGTAAGGGTTTGGGTTAGGCATAAATGTAGCTATTAAAATTTATGGAAGTCAATATAAAGTCCTAATATGGGTAGCAATACGGACTTGTGTGTGTGTGTGTGTGTGCATTTGGCACCCACCGATTTTGAAAGGACCGAAACCAAGCTGTAAGTCCCAGAAAAGACACAATGAGCCCTAAAATGTCCAGAAAACAAAAGATTCAGCACAAACTATAAGAGTAGCTCAGGTGGCTGGCTGGCTGTGGGGCCTCAGGAACCAGACAGTAAGTTCTGGAGGCCGGCCGTGGGTCAGGCGCAGCTCATGGAGTAGCAACACGTCAGAGGGCCGCCTGGGCGATGTGGAACCGGGAGGCTTGGAGGCCGGTGGTGCTGGGGACCCTGGGCGAGGCGCCGGGACCGGAGCTTGGGAGTGACGCGGCGCCGGGACCTGAGCTTTGGACGCGACGCGACGCAATGCAACACGATGCAATGTGTGCCCATCTGGACACCCTCGGAGGAAACACACTCTGAAGACTGGAGCTCAGGAACACACTCTGAAGACTGGAGCTCGGGAACACCCTCTGAAGACTGGAGCTCAGGAACACACTCTGAGTCAGGGACAGTCCCTGCAGAAGGCTGAAAAACTGCAGCTGTGGCTGCCAGCAGAACTGCTGCCACAACAGCCATTTCAAGCTTACATGGATCAGCACTGGTTTCTTCTGCAAGAGCTGAGGGAAAAGAGGTAGGACTGTCTCCTTTCTCTCCGATGGGTTCAACATGGCAGACTGCGAAACGAGGCGGGGTGCCAGGACCAGAGATTGCTGGGGCACTGGGACAGGATCGTGAGATCGCCGGGGAGCTGGGACTGGAACTTGAAATTGCCTGAGTGCTGGGACTGAGACCTGGTCATGCTAACTAGGCAGCAGGAGCGGACCCCGGGAAGACTGCTGCATGCAGGTAGCATTAGGCTTGCAGCTCAGAGGAACTGGGTCAGGAGCTTTGATGGCCTAAAAAGTCCGGTTCCGGCTTGTGATTCGCGGCCATCCCGGCGACAGACAGCCCTCTGGGGATCCGGGTAGACATCCAACGAGTCCTCCTGGAGAAGGGTATGAGCGACTTGGAGCAAGAGCCATTCCGGCGTTTGGCGGACCTCCGGAAAACAGGGAAGACCTCCTCTGGACCCTCCTGGAGAGGGGTAGGAGCGGCCCTAGGACAGCGAAGACGGCAGCTGGAGGATGGTGGAGTGGAGGGGCGGACAGCCTCATACCTCCAAGGCCCAAAGCCCGGAGGTCAGAAGGCCAACCGAGTAACCAGGTAAGTTGAGTCTTCAGCCAGGGATGAGTTTTTGGCTGCCTACATGGTGCACCACTGGAACAGGTTCATCATTTGTGCCTCCTCGGTTTCTTTAGGCTCTGCTGGATCCAGTTGGCTGGTTCGTTCTGTCATGTGTTGGTGAAATGAGGACCCAGAAGTAGAGCGTTGTTTTGAGCTCCTTCTGCTAAGCTTTAATAATAAAGCCCCAACTCAGGCGCGGGACAGCACAGGATGTGGACTAGACGTGGGTAAGGACAACGACGAACCAGCAGAGACATGAGGGCACATATATATACACAGGGACTTGATCAGGAGAAACTCAAAACAGCTGGGGGTAATCAGGACGCAGAGACAGACAAAGACAGGGACAAAAAGATAAAACTTTTCCTGTAGGTCTTCACCAGGTATGCATGCATTGTAGCTAGTATTTTGGCCCATTCTTCCATGCAGATCTTCTCTAGAGCTGTGATTTTTTGGGGGCTGTCGCAAGGCAACACAGACTTTCAACTCCCTCCACAGATTCTCTATTGGATTGAGATCCGGAGACTGGCAAGGGCACTCCAGAACCTTGAAATGCTTTTTATGTAGCTACTCCTTCGTTTCTTGGGCGGTGTATTTAGGATTATTGCCATGCTGCAAGATCCAGCTATGTTTTATCTTCAATGATCTCACTAATGGAATGAGGTTTTTACCCAAAATTTCACAATACACGACCGCATTCATCCTTTCATTAGTAGGATCAGTCGTTCTGTCCCCCTTGCAGAAAAGAAGCCCCAAGCATAATGTTTCCTACCCCATGCTTCACAGTGGGTATGGTGGTCTTGGGATGCAACTCACCATTCTCCCCCCTCCAAACACAGCGAGGGGCGTTTATACCAAAGAGTTCTATTTTGGTGTCATTTGACCACATGACATTCTCCCAACCCTCCTCTGTATCATCCAGATGGTCTCTGGCAAACTTTAGACGGGACTGAACATGTGCTGGTCCAAGCAGGGAGACTGCAGGATTTTAATCCATGACGACGTAGTGTTTTATTAATAGTAACTTGTGTTACTGTTGTCCCAGCTCTCCTCAGGTCATTGACCAGTTCCCTCTGTGTAGTTCTGGGCTGTTTCCTCACCGTTCTCAAGGTCATGGTACCCCACGAGGTGAGATCTTGCATGGAACCCCAGATTGAATGAGATTGTTAGTGACCTTGTATTTATTCAATTTTCTAATAGTTGCTCTAATAGTTGATCTCTTCTCACCAAGCTGCTTGTCTATTCTAGATTAGCTCATCCCAGTCTTTTGCAGGTGTACAATCTTGTCCTTGGTGTTCTTAGACAGCTCTCTGGTCTTGGCCATGATGGAGGTTGGAGTTTGACTGCTGAACGTATGGACAGGTGTCTTTTATACTGATGATGAGTTCAAACAGGTGCCATTATTACAGGTAACTAGTGGAGGACAGAAGAGCTTCCTTAAGAAGGAGTGACATGTCTGTGAGGGCCAGAATTCTTATTTAGTTGTAGGTGCTAAATAGCTATTTTCTGCACCATTATACACATTATTTTTTTTATTATACAATGGGATTTTCTGAAATTTCTTTTACATTCTGTCTTTCACAGTTTAAGTGTACCTATGATGAAAATTACAGACCTCTTTCATATTTTTAAGTAGGACAAATTGCACAATTGGTGGCTGCAAAATACTTTTTTGCCCCACTGTATATAATATGTTTTTTTTTTGCTGGGTTGTTTGGTCCCGTCATTTTAAAGTTTTTAAATGTAAACGTAGCAGCAGTTGTTTACTTTGCTTATCTACCGCATCTCTGTACCAGTGGACTCGCCTTTAGTCGGTATGTTTTTTTTCTTCTTTATTAAGGCCTCCAGACTCCTTACGTAATGCTATCTTAACTTTACAGCTCACAATTGATTCCGTTTTGTAACCACCTCCAGAGGTCGACCAAAAGCGTATTATTGGTGGTTTGACTTCAACCCTTCATTCCATGGTGGAATTGAAAGAATTGTTCTAAATGGGCTACTTCCTCATAAATCTATTTACAAGTGATACACTTTAATGCACACTAAGGTGTTATCGAACAGTTAAGCAGCATAAAGAACAAACTTCATATGTTTCATGAAATTGTCTGCAAATCTGTAGGATGAACCTTTTTTCTTCAAGTTGTTTTATTTATTTCATTTTGTTATAATAGTGTTTTTCCCTTTGAGACTGAACTTTGCATGCAGTGTGCCCAACATGCCATTACGCAGTTTTTAATTCATCATTTGCTCATGAGCTTCTGTTATCCTCCACCAAAGTGCTGCTAGCTGTGACATTCTTCTCAGCTCTGTCTTCCAAGAGAATCTCACATCTTCAAATTCTTTTATGCTGTGCGATTTCCAATCTGAAAACATCCAAAACATCCAGTCTTAGATTTATCGGGAGAAACTGAATTGGTTGCATTTCAAACCTTCAAACCTTAAATCAGATTAACTCGAATTGGATTTTCTGTTTTATGCAAACAAATGCAAAAGCAGTTATTTTATCTGACTGTCAGAAATGAATGTTTTGTCAGATGTTGGATTTCTAAAATGACTAAAAGTAATTACGACTTCAAGTGGTTAGAAATGTCTGAATTTCTTTAGGTATACTAAAGTTTCTGATTGGTTCAGGTAGCTGAAGCAAATAACAGAATTACCTTAATTTTCTTAGCTTGACATTTTAAAAATTCATAACTTAACAGGAACAATATACAGACTGCGATGTTGCTTATTTCATAGACATAAACATCTTCTGAGGATTGTCCACCTACATGCTACAGCACAGTTTGCTCAGGGCACGAAATACTAACATTTTTTTCTTAGCTCGGCAAAGTTGGCATTTTATATCATTCCTATCAAAGATGGAAAAAAATATGCTGATGATTGATATTGTTCATTTGTTATTTGGCACTGAGCTGTTTTGTCCAATTCTGTAGAGGACTATTCTTTTTCTACTTTTTTATTTGCTCTCTGTTTGCCCTGTTAAAAGTGATCCGTAATCTGGCCTTGCTTGCAGCGTGTCTCTGTCTTTTTCTTCCCCTGCATCTGTCTACGTGTCCGTCTGCCAGCCCTACCTCCCGTTCTTACCCTACCCCACTGTCCTCCATCATGAGGAGATGAATGGTGCTCTGTCACGCGCCAGACTCTTCAGAGGGCTAGTGCTCGGTATGGGGAAAGTGCCAGTCATTAACAGGAGGGGGAGGAGGAAGAGCGGCAAGATGAAAAATGAGTTCATTTACGGGCAAGTCCTGTGAGCCGCGTAACGTCACCAGCAGCCCCCCCTACACCTCACCCTCTACTCCCCGTTTCCTCCCATCACACACTGTGGATGCTAGGTGTGTGTGCTCAAGAAAAAAGTTCGAGTAAGAAAGAAGGAGAGAGAGGGGACGCTTAGGAGTTACTCAGCAGATTTTCATCAAAGTAAAAAAAAGAAGCCAGGGAGGAATAATATTAAGAAAGGTAAATTCGGGAGGGAAGAGTCAAAACACTGAGAAATGAGGGCAAGCATTATAAACAGGGGATTAGACAAAGTCTCATTATTCAGATTGGAAGGACCAGGATGAATTTTAGCCCAAGGTTGATGGTTCTTGTCTCCAATAAGCGTTATACAAAATCTGTTAATTAGAGTTCAGCGACAGTCACCTGTTGCAGCTAAAAACGTAGGCATTGATAGAAACCAATGTACAATGCTTACATTAGGGTGAATTACTGTTCTCTTCCCTGAACATGTCCACTTTTTATATGCTGGCCGTGGCATCTGGAGGGATTTCAAACATTGATGAAAATGTCCGGATTTTTATTTTTTACAGGGACCAATAAGCATAATTAAATTGACTGGTGCAATGCACGCAATACAACACCCTTTCTCTCATATTACGTCCTCCCTGAGCTGCTGCCTAGTGGGTGGTTCTGATCCATTCACAGATGGGACAGACAGCAGTCTATGCGGGGCTGTGATGTGCTACAACGTGTTATCCAGCACCGCACTGCGAGTGCTGCATTGCGACTGTGGCATTGTGACTGTTAAACAAGATATCAAAGCACAAGTGTAGCTTTACAGATGAGCATAGCTGGCATAGTTAGCAGATGTGTTTCTGTGAGTGTCAAAACTGGCAAAGATCCAGTAAGGCGACTGTGGCTCAGGCGGTAGGAGTTTGTCCCATAGCTGGTGGGTTGCTGGTTTGAACCCCGCTCCATTAGTCTAGGTTGTTGTGTCTCGTGTGCATGAATGTCTGAATGTAGTTTGAAACGCTTTGTAGTCCTCTGACTGAAAAAGTACTATACAAATCCAGGCCATTTACATGGACACATAAACTATAATAATGCTGTGCAAAGTGAGAGTTCATCTATAAATTGACGAAGGATGAAGATGAAAACTAAAAACTGGAGTACACACATAATTTTGTTTTTTGAGAAAATAATGTTTTCTCAGAATATTATTTCAGATTTTTGTGTAATTTGTGTCCAGTATGACTTAGAAAGTGAACTAATATTGTTACTGGTAAATGTTCTAATTCGGAAGAGTAATCATTTCTATTATTTAATTATTAAAATTACTTTAAAATTACTTTAAAATCTCAGGAAATTATTTAATTTCGAGAGATTTTAAAGTCATTTTTGTACTGGTGAAAGCCAGTCTGAAGTTTGTTTTTTAACTGTTCATTCTAACCACGTTGAGAATGCACGCTTTAAATATGTTAAAACCAAAAGTGTTGCTACAGTACTGAAAGTGTTTCACGATTGGGCCAAGTGTGCTCTTTTTTTGGAAATCAAAATATGTTCACCCTAGCTGAAATCTGAAACTTTAATTTTAAACAGTAACCTTAGTTAAACTCATATGCAACACTGACTGCTTGAAAGGACTTTATTTCTATCAGTAAAGCAATATAAGTTAGAAAGCATAACTTTTTTAGCTGGTTTGAATCTCAGGGTTAGTTCTAGGTGGGACATATAAGTCTATTTTTTTCTACGAATGAAAATCCAACCTTTATCCAAATTCATTTAGAAAGAATAAGATAATTTGTTGGGTTGTAATAGAATTATGTTTCATTTACTTAGAATATACAAAAAACAACAACTTCAACTTATGTAAATTTATTGATTTGTAATGTGAAATCCTTTCTAAATTTAGGGACGATGCATAGCTGAAAACGGAAATTGTTACAGGCAATATCTAAATATTTTTTTTCGCTCGGATACCTGTACAACATAGCATTTCATCCATCCATCCATCCATCCATCCATCCATCCATTATCTATACCCGTCCATCCTCTGCAGGGTTATGGGGGGCTGGTGCCCATCTCCAACATTCACAGGGCGAAAGGCAGGGTACATACTAGACAGGTCACCAGTCCATCGCAGATAGCATTTTATAAGAATTCTTAATAATCTGCAATAGTTCCTCATAATCTCTCATTGCGTTTTATTCCAACAGAAAGTAACAAGATGCCAGTTTTGTAAGGTGACTTCAAGCAGATCTCCTGACATCCTTTGTATGCAAGGAAGTTATTGCAAATAGGAAGCTGTTCAGGTTTATCATCACAACTCATAGATGAGGTAATTCTATACAAAAATGTTCTCTCTTCTAAGATGCTACTCAGAGCATACAGTTACTGAATGATTTGACTAGTAGGCAAACATCGACAATCTAAATATTAATTATGAAATAGAAGACTGACATGTTAGCACTCCCAGTTGCCATAATTAAAAGAAAACATGGAATATATTTTGGAGGAATTATGTTTTTCTCTTTAATCAAATTCAGAATCAATTGTGATTGAGCTGATCTTGAGGCACATAGCTGTCCAATACAATAATAACCCCTTATTTTCAGAATTTACTAATCCAAAAAAGCTGTGATGACCCGAAGCCGAAGACCCATATGATGAACAACATAAATGGACTCAGTGTTCCCTAGCCTGGACGTGGGTCACTGGGGCCCCCCTCTGAAGCCAGGTCTGGAGGTGGGGCACGTTGGCAAGTGCCTGGTTGCCGGGGCTTTACCCATTGAGTCCGTCTGGGCTCAGCCCGAAGAGGTGACATGGGCCCTCCTTCCCATGAGCTCACCCCCTGTGGATGGGGCCATAGAGGTCGGGTGGTGGGATGGGCAGTGGCCAAAGGCGGGGACCTTGGCAGTCTGATCCTTGGGTGCAGAAGCTGGCTCTCGGGATGTGGAATGTCA
The DNA here is from genome assembly GCA_963556495.2 of Valencia hispanica. Lineage (NCBI taxonomy): Eukaryota > Metazoa > Chordata > Actinopteri > Cyprinodontiformes > Valenciidae > Valencia > Valencia hispanica. The sequence continues at coordinate 25,114,800 of OY747708.1, forward strand.
CCTATCTGGTGGGTAAGGAGCCGGAGCTGGTCTGCAAACTCACCTTGATGCATAGCCCTGGCTCTAGAACCCGTCTCCTCGAGAGGGGTTTTGGACTCTTTTCCACTTTGAAGTTGCCCCCGCTGAGAGGCGCCGAGCAGGGGTGGCCATACTTGTTGTCCCCCATCTCAGTGCCTGTACATTGGGGTTTACCCCGGTGAATGAGAGGGTAGCCTCCTCCGCCTACGGGTGGGGGGACGGGTCCTGACTGTTGTTTCTGCCTATGTGCCGAATGGCAGATCAGATTACCCACCCTTTTGGAGTCCTTGGAGGGGGTGCTGGAGAGTGCTCCTCCCGGGGACTCCCTTGTTCTGCTGGGCGACTTCAACGCTCACGTGGGCAATGACAGTGAGACCTGGAGAGGTGTGGTTGAGAGGAATGGCCCCACTGATCTGGACCCGAGCTGCGTTTTGTTACTGGACTTCTGTGCTTGTCATGGATTGTTCATAACGAATACCATGTTCAAACATAAGGGTGTCCATACATGCACTTGGCACCAGGTCACCCTAGGCCGCAGCTCCATGATCTACCTTGTTGTCATTTCATCTGATCTGCAGCCGCATGTTTTGGATACTCAGGTGAAGATATGGGCAAAGCTGTCCACTGACCACTACCTGGTGGTGAGTCAGCCCCAATGGGGGAGAAGGACAGACTAGGCAGGCCTAAACGTGTTGTGAGGGTCTGCTGGGAACGTTTGGCAGAGTCTTCTATCATGTCCCGAGTGAGGTGGGGGACGTTGAGTCCAAATGGGCCATGTTCCATGCCTCCATTGTCGAGGGAGCTGACCGGAGGTGTGGCCACAAGGTGGTTGATGCCTGTCGAGGTGGCAACCCTCGAACCCGTGAGGGATGCTGTCAAGCTGAAAAAGGAGTCCTATCGGGTCTTTGTGGCTTGTGGGACCCCGGAAACAGCTGATAGGTACCGGCAGGCCAAGGGGAGCATGGCTCGAATGGTCTCTGAGGCAAAAACTCGGGCATGGGAGGAGAAGAAGAAGAAGAAGACTTTATTTGTACCCGAAGGTAATTTTTTGCAGTAGATGAGTCATAAACATTAAGACATACAGACATTTCCACATAAATCATAAAAACATAAGAACACATAAAAACATAGAAGCTAAGACTTATTCTTCTGCTTATGCTTATGGAGTTTGGGTAGGCCATTGAGAACAACTTCCGTACGGCTTCAAGGCGATTCTGGTCCACCATCAGGCATCTCAGGAGGGGGAAGCGGTGCACAACCAACACTGTTTACAGTAGGGGTGGTGTGCTGCTGACCTTGACTCGAGATGTCCTGAGTCAGTGGAAGGAATACTTCGAAGACCTCCTCAATCCTACCAGTATGCCCTCCAGTCTGGAAGCAGAGTCGGAAGACTTTGAGTCTCCAGTATCTGGTGCTGATGTCACCGAGGTGGTTAAAAAGCTTCTAGGTGGCAGGGCACTGGGGGTTGATGAGATTTGATCGCAGTTCTTCAAGTCTCTGGATGTTGTGGGGCTGTGTTGTCTAGCGTGGCTCTACAATATTGTGTGGACATTGGGGGCAGTTCCCTTTGATTGGCACACCGGGGTGGTGGTACCCATATTTAGAGGGGGAAGAGAGAGTGTGTTCCAACTACAGGGGGATCACACATCTGAGCCTCCCTGGCAGGGGTTCTGGAGATGAGCATCCGGCCGGTTAGTCAAACCTCGGATCCAGGAGGGACAATGCGGTTTTCGTCCTAGCCATGGAGCACTGGACTAGCTCTACACCCTCAGCAGGGTCCTGGAGAGTGTGTGGGTGTTCGCCCAACTGGTCTACATGTGTTTTGTGGACTTGGAGAAAGCATTTAACCATGTCCCTCAGGGAATCCTGTGGGGGGTACTTTAATGGATAGGATTTCTAGCCGCAGCCAAGGTGTTGAGGGGATCAGTTCTGGTGGCCTCAGGATTGGGTCTCTGCTTTTTGTGGATGATGTAGTCCTGCTGGCTTCATTTGAACGTGCTCTAATCACTGGAGCGGTTTGCGGCCGAGTGTGAAGCGTCTGGGATGTGGATCAGCACCTCCAAATCCTTGACCATGGTCTTGAGCCGCAAAGACCTGGTAGAGTGTCTTCTCGAGGTCTGGGATAAGGTCCTTCCCCAAGTGGAAGAGTTTAAGTATCTGCAGATCAAGTTCACAAATCAGCCACACTTCTCCTGTAATGGACACCCCTTCCCACGATTCATAGGACTCTGTATTCTCATTGGAGAACAAGGAGGCTAGATTAAGGATATCCTTACAATATACTCCACTCTGCATGGTTCCCTTCCAAAACACAATTTGGGACAGTTCCTTGAAGCCACATCTTCAACGAAGCTCCTGATCAAGGCACATTCAGATTCTTTGTTTTTACCTTCCGTTGGAGGGGAGGGAAATCTCTGACAGACATCCCAAATTCATACTTTTTTTGGTTTACCGGGTGTGTCTGGCAGCCACCCCTGCCACCAGATCCAACTCACTACCAGGTGGGGATTATTTGACAGCTCTGCCTCTTTCTTCACACAACAGAACAAGGCATTACACGGCAAGTCTGATGATACAATTACAAAGTCTATCATCAACCTTTGGCCCAAGGTAATGTTGGGGTTCATTTTCCACAAACTGAACAGACTGGATCTCCTAGCATCCCTCTCAACGCATTCTCATTGGTCTGTGGCCAGTCATGAGATCACAGAGGTGATAAAAGGGCGCAGAACATGACATCATTGTCTTTCCCCTGCTCAGTTGAATTGCTGGTTCAGGAAAGAACTCCCCTGAAAAGTATTAGCTGCCAAGCTATCCGACTTCCCATTTATGCATCTTGGAAGTCTGCTGGCAACTGAGCTATACCAAGATAGCTCTTTGAAGACAGGCCCGATTCCGGTCATTGCCTGCATTTGGACGCGTCGGTCTCGGACCACGGCTGTGCACGGCTGCTTCTACCACTGTTTGAACATTATCGTTCCCTTTTCTCCATTGTTCGTTGGGACTGCTGTTGACGGAAGAGAATCAGCGCCAAGTAGGATAAACCTGGTTTATTTCTGCTGAGTCTGGGTAGTGGAGTTTGGTCCGATGGGTTAGATTCCATCTTTCAGTTGTTTGATGTAAGTTTGTGAACTTGTACTCCACTGTTTACTAATTGCCAATTAGCGTCGCCGCACGCTGGCCTTGAGCATTGTATGCTCTGTGTTGTAAACTCGTCGCTAGAAGCAGTGCTATATCTCTTCTTTCTTTCTTTTCCTTTATTCTGTTAACGCCAGCCGATTGTAGCCGTACCACCACCTGTCTGGGCCGGCTGCCTGCCCTAGACCAGGTTGCGTGGTGTCCATCATCTGCTAAAACTACAGCTAATTGTCCCTTTGTTTCCACATCATCTCCACTGTGGGGTGAGTCTGGCCTTTGAAGCCCATACTTTCCAACCTCTGTTTCACTATTTCACAGAGTTGAGCATGGACCGATAAGAGCAAAGACTTTATGATCGTCTCCCCAGGAGAGGAGACTGAAGATCTGGAAATTCTCTGAATATTACGGAATATAGGAGTGGTGTCCCGATTAATCAATTAAATAATTGAATCAACAGTTATATTAATCATAACTATTGATGTTGAATTAAACCAGACATTAAATTGCTCGCAATCTGTCCCTTCTCAATTACAACAGTAACATTGTACCAAGTACACATATGATTCAGATCAAGGAGGCCATTCCTTCCAATCTCACCCCTCCAGATAACTCCATCATTACCCACATGGGCATGAACAGTAAATCCCTAAGAAGCACAGCATAATTCCCAGACAGTATCCGTTTCAGGAGACTATCAATAGCCTACAAGCAGGCTATGTAATCTGAACTGCTGTCTGGTGCATAACCACAGACAGCAATAAGAAACCTCTGTGTTGCAACTTGAAGTTGCTAAGAGAAAACACTTTGACTTGTCGGGGCAAACTTCCCGACACCTGCCTGAACCTCTCTTTCTGGATAACTTTGGGGTGATAATGTTTCCAGCTCCTCTCAAAGACTTGGGTTCCAGAGCTCTGTATGTGACTAGTTGACAATCCTCAACCTAAAACAGCAACTCAGAAAAGCAGAATACACTGCTCTGAGATTTTGTTACTTGAGCTGATTCCATTGATCTAATTTTTTTTTTTTTCCACAACCATAGCACTGAATCATTCTGACTCGTGGCTTTGAATCTCTTGCTACGAAAGACCTTAAAGAGAATCTCTCAGCTGGTATTTATATGGTGTGACTTCATTATTTCTTTAGAGGTTCAATGTTTCACTGTGTGTGTCCCTAAAGTTCGCTGTTGCAACAAACTTGAATATTCACATTATTATTTAATGTACTTTATACATGAAATATTCAGTGTTTTCACACGTCCAATTTTTTATCTTTAAATTTCAGTATTAAGTATCAAACTATGCAAACGAGAGATTTGGCTTGGTGGTCTAATAATATAGTTGGCCACTCAACACAAAGCCACATTTTCAACAAAATACGCACTTGTTGTCATTATTCAGATTTGGGTTAAATGTTAAATGCAGAACTAAGTTTGAGTTTTATTGTAAAACTAAAAAAGATGTTATACATATATGTATTTTTGCTACATTATGTGAAAAGCAATGAGCTGAAAAGGAGAAGCATTTCTGCAGTGCAATCTAATTTTACATTTCATCAATGCCACCTTAACACTTGTGGTATAATCACAACAGAAAGCACTCTTTAAACTTCAGCCATTTTGTCTTCTCTCCTTGTCCAAATTCTTTGTTTTCCTCTGCTTGGCTGGAGAGGACCTAGGTGCAGGAGATGTGATGAATGTTGCTCTTTGAGTGTTGAGCTCAGTCGTGATGTTATGTATTAGTAAGAGCTTGTAGATGTCTCTGTGTGGGGTCAGTCTGACTGAAGATAAAAAGAAAACAAAGAATAAAAGATCAAATCTTGATCTAAAAGTGAATGGTAAAAAAACACTGTGAGCTAGATGAACTCTATACAGGTCTGAATTAATGTGCTTTTCTATGAAAACTTTTATCCCTGTGTCTTTGCCCTAGACCATTCTCATTAAATGTTAAAGAAGAAAAAAAGTTTGGTCCACAAATCCTTCTGTATAAATTTAATCGTTTCATAGTGCTGATGTAATATAGGTCACAGCACTTCACTTTCTTGAGTGATGGTGTACAGAGCTTTGCAAAAGCATTCATACTCTTTCAATTTTCCACATTTTGTTATGTTACAACCACAGACGTCATGTATTTATTATGGTTTTATGTGAAGAGCCAGCTAAAAATGGTGTATAACAGGGTCAATGCTTCATACAGCTCTCATTCATAGAATTTCACAGTAGTCAAAGCAGCTATTCTTTTGGAATATGTCTCTACCAGCTTTACACATTTAGAGGCCAACTTTTCGTGGGTATTTACCATTTACCAGCTTACAAGCTTACCAGCTTAGACTCAGCCCAGTGATAATGAAGAACACCTGATTAGCAATTTTCAAATCTTGTCTGGCCTGAATTTTGTCTATGCCATTCTGATATATGATTATGTTTTGATCTGAAACATTCAGTTGTAGCTAGGGCTGTATGTTTAGGTTTGCTGTCCTTCTGGAGGATTGACCTCCACTGCCACCTGAAGTATTTTGCAGCCTTCAATAGGCTTTTCATTGCATATTGCCATATTTCAACAAGTTCCTTGTCCTTGCTGGAGAAATGCAACCCCACAGCATGATGCCACCTTACCACAATGAGGATGTGTCTTCCTCACAGAGGGTTTACAGGTAGGTCAAAAAGTTTAATTGGTGTCATATGACCAGACCACTTTCTTACATGTTTATTGTGTCACCTTGGCTTGTGGCAAACTGCAAACAGTACTTCTTTTACTTTTCCACTCTTCCATAAGAGGTGGATTTGTGGAGTGCACAACTAAAAGTTGTCAGCAGATTCTCCAACCTAATCTACGGGTCTCTGCAGTTCAAATGGCGGTATCATTGGCCTCATTGGCTGCTTTTCTGATCAGTGCTTCTCGTTGTCTGGAAAACATTACTTGACAGACAGCTTAAGTGGACTGCTATATCTTTGTAAGTTTGCAGCCATGTTATGCTCATTCAATTTTTGGATAATGGATTAAAGGTCTCCCTCACTGAGAACCTGTGTAAAACTTGTGCTTTGTGAAATATGATTGGTCACTCTGAACTGCATATGCAAGCTGCACGTGAACATTTTCTCTAATCCCCATTGCCTGAATTAGCCACAAAACGAAAACAGATGGCAATACAATCAGTCAGGAAAAGCCAGTCCCTTCTATGTCACAGGGGAAATTAGTATTCATGGTCTTGCCTACCTTGACTTGCGACCGCCCAAGGGAAGACTGATTTTGCAGCCTGGAGAGAGCAGACCATGTCTCTGCTAGTAGAAGCTAGAAGCCAAAGCTAACTGTTAGCAACGAAGCTAACTGTTACCAACTCCAAAGCATGACAGAGCAGGGTCAGGCTTGGTTTATTTGTGGACGTTAGCACACCAGCATTGCATTTTTTACTCACAAGGTAATAATTCATACTGGAGACCACAGCACATGTATTGAAAAATGAGTGAAAAGGCGCGGGGTAAGGGAGCTCTGCAGGGGCGAGGCTTTCAGCTGAGTACGTAAGGTTGGAGGAGGAGATGGGTGGAAAAAGCGGGGATAGGTAGGAGCAAGCGTTTCAGCAACCCCGAGAACTACCAGCAGAGACTGAAAGATTAGTCATACATAAGTGAATGGGTCAGAGCAACACTTCAGGCATGTTTTTAATGAGGGAAAGACAGGTTCTCTCAGGATTTTAATCTTTAGAAAGTCCATTTTGCATAATAACCCCCCTTTAAAAACCTTGTAAAATAAATAAAAGTTTTTGGTGGCAGAGTGACAAAATGTAGACAAGTTTGAGGGGTTTCAATACTGTTGCAAGGCAATGTAAGTTTATTGTAGCTTGAATGATAACACTACGCTTCAGCAATTATATTAAATGCACCGCAGATGTTTAGTGTATCAGGTCTCTGTTTAGGATGAATTTTGCCACACACACATACCCACCGCCACAAACACACACGCACACACACGCACGCACACAGACCCTGCAGACATAGCAAACCTTTGTTTATGAGTGAATTTCCCCTCAGGGCTATGCCATTATGTGCTGCTGATTTCCTCCAGCACTGTTTAATTTCAGGCTCCAATTGGAAGTACACATTAAAAGTTAACGGGTGAGAAGACTATTGACTTTAAGATAAATAACACACATAACAATATAGGCTGGCATTTAATTTTCATTTCTCTTTTCATTACTTTATACTCTCTCTAAGTTCTAAGAAGCCTTTCTGTTGGTCTGTTTTTATGCACATTTCTTTGCCAATAACGCTTTGTTTTTTCCACAGGCAACACATCTTCACTATTTAATAGTTTTTTCTTTTTGCTTATTTTACTGGTGTATGGGCGAGATGGACCTGCTGTGAAGGAAAATCTGCCCTAAAGCACTGAGGCCACATATGTGCTCTAGGTGGTGCAGCTGCAACTCAGCTCGTGTTGCTGCCTGCTCCCTGCCTGCACCCAGTGGTCTGTCAGGCGGTGAAGCGGGGGAAACGGTGGGATAAATGATTATTTATGATCTGCCACCTCCCATCCTCTCAGCTTTCCCCAGGCCCCATTCATTACAGCTGCAGGCTGCCACTGCGTGGGAGAAAATATGTGCACACATACGCACGCATACAAATGCTAAGCAGCTTCTTCTTGCATCTACTCACAGACGCTGTGCTCAGGTAAGCAAGCACACAAAGGTTGTCTGTTTGTCCTCATATCTCTATCTTTCCAGATAAAAGTTATACATCTCAGATACATCAGCCTGCTGTCATAATGAATGAACAATAGTATACACCAGAAGTTGGGACCAAACTCTCCAAACATTCCTCCATAATGTTGTTCCTACGTAACATTAGGTGCAGATGCATTTCATTAGTGTCTTTGGTATTTATCTTTCTCTATATATCTTGATTTTCCTTGTGCCACACTTCCACCAGCTGGATGTAATAAATCCCGAGTAAAACCTAGAACGCTCAGAAAAGCTTAAATAATTGATCGGACTGAGCATGAAGTCTGGCAGCCAACTTACCCTAAACAACAAGGAAATCACACGATACAACCCTCCATGTCCATGTTTGGTGCAGCACTCTTTGTTCTTTGTGGAATTTGACCACACAATCAATACCACAGGTAGATATTTTTTTCATATGAATTTTAAAACTTCAGAAAAACATGCATTTTTTCTCTCTGATCTTTCCAACAGACCACAATATTTTCAGAAAACAAGCGAAAGCAGTCCCCAGGTGGAGCTTTGACATGTCGGGGTATTAGTCTGTGAGGCTGTTCTGTGTTTTAAAATGTCCATGTGACGTCTTGTCTATAAAGACAAGAGTTAGGGCTTGCTTTTAATGGAATACACATCACATATTTCAAGAACTTGTTAAAAGAACGTACGTTTAAGTCCCACAGCTGAAACAATATATTACAGAGAGTCCATTTAGCAGAGGATACATTGTTGCATGCCGGGCACTGTAATTGTCCACTGGGCTTTGAAGACGGTGGTACGTTGAGTCTATATGTGGAAACCTGCCCTGATAACTCACATTTACTGTCCACAGCTGACCATTTAACATGGGGAACAAGAGCGCCATCTTGCAGAGTGCGGTGTACAAATGATTAATCAATATATAGGATGATAACATATAAGGGGGCGGAGACGTGTGTAAAATGATTTTATATTAGGGGTCCATCACCAGGGTCTTTCCCAGGGAGGAGAAATCAGGTTCTTTAAATGGATCCCCGACTCCCCGACTCTTCTACCGCCTCTCTATTGTTCCTCGGAGTGAACCCTTTTGCTGTTTGACTAAGTTTGTTAGAACTCATATGCCATGATATCATTAGTGGGTTGTTCCTTTTAAATTTTGTTTAGTGCCAAAGAATTCTCATGTGCCCCAACATTCATCATTACCTGGTCAACTCGGAAAGTGCTTCAGGACAAAACAATAAAATATCAAAAAGAGGGAGGAGAAATAAGTTGCAGGTATTTAGTTACCTTTTACATCTATCTATCCATTCACAATACCAGCTTTATACCTTTCAGGGTCATTAGGGGGTAGTTTGTTTCTCCAGCAGTCAGGTCTATCACAGGGCAAATGAAGGCACATACCATGAGTACATAAATGTATTAATTACTTGAACCATTACCTGGGATGTTTCTTGTGTGGGTTTCCACAGTAGAGTCAGAAACTGAGCCGTTTCTTTAATGACTGGCTTTAAAGTCTATGCTTGCAAAAGAATATATATATTACTGTTGTATACATGAAAGTTTAAACTTAAGTGTCAAGAGGAGATGTCTGAAACAAGATGAGGGAAATATTTAATCAGTAATAAATGCTTGTCCCACCCCAAAACTTCACCAATAGTCTATAGTCTGTTAAAGATTACTACTGTCAATCTAGAACAGCTTCTTTGTCTGATTTCACCCTTGTTTCATACAGTGGAAATCAAGCAGGGAGAAAAACCACCCCCGAAAACTACCTTGGTTCATGCAAAGGAAATGGACCTATAGAATTATACAGAACAAACAACCATGCATGTTGAGCAATTTGGATCGGCCATAGACCCAAAACACTGATGTTTTTTAACTATACAAGAAAGCTACAGCACCCATGTGTACACTGAAACAATGTGTAAACCCCATGCAGAAAAGTCCCGATTGTCATATTCATGCTAAGTTTCCTGACAAATATTTAGAGATCCAAAAGGGAAATGAAAAGCTAAGGTAAGTGGTTTATTTACCGAATATAAATGTGAAGCTAGTCACAGACATCAATCTTCTCCAGCAGGATCTGTGGGAAAAGACGGGGAAGTTTGATGGAGTAAGGTGGTGAAAAATGTTTCCACAGAGCTACAGTATGGTGTGGGCTCAGTGGTTTTAATGGCGGATTCTGCTTGAGAGGTGTGAGGCAACAGGAGAAGTAGGTGTTTTCCAGGAGCAGCAGATCTCATTGTTGGAGACCTGGCAGACGAGCAGGGACCATGGGAGCTAAGCTAAGAAGAATGACTGTGGAGTAGGTAGGTTTTCCAGGTTTCTCAGTCATAACAAGACAATGGCTCTTGAGATCCAAGGGGTGGGATCCACAACATTTGATACCAGAAAGGCACAGAGAGCATGAGAAGTGAATGACACAGATAGATCAACTCAAGGCGACACAAGGAGATAACTAGATCACTTAAAGCCGATTTGGATTTCCTGGGTTTGAATTATAGATTGAAACCTACGAGCTTCTTACTGAGCTGTAAGAGGACCTGACTAAACCATATTGGCTGCTTGTATAAGGATTCAGCAAAGTATGGGCGACTATATCGACGACTGCACGCACTATGCCCGTGCTGTGCTATGTAAGCCTTAAGCCATTTTCAGACAGAAGTTCTGGAATATTTGCAAGGCAAGGCAAGGCAATTTTATTTCTATAGCACACTTTCAACAGCAGGGTAATTTAAAGAGCTTTACATGAGTTGGTAATTTAATAAACTAAAAACAATGGAAATTAAAAGTAAAAGAAACACAGATTACACATGATACACAATAAAGCAAGAGAAAGATCAATAAAGCAAGAGAGCATGAACACATTTCATACATATGACATCAATCATTTACTCGAAGGCAATTCTAAATAGATGGGTTTTTAGTCTCGATTTAAAGCAGTTCAGAGTTTCAGCAGCTCTACACTCGTCAGGAAGTCTGTTCCAGATAAGGGGAGCATAGAAACTGAAAGCTGCTTCTCCATGTTCAGTTCTGAGTCTAGGGATGTTTAGTAGGCTAGAGTTGGAGGACCTGAGTGGTCTTGGTGGTTGGTACCGTGACAACAGGTCTTCAACATATTTTGGTGCTGAGCCATGTAATGATTCATAGACTAGTAGGAGTATTTTGAAGTCTATTTTCTGAGCTACAGGGAGCCAGTGTGAGGACTTTAGAACTGGGGTGATGTGCTCTACTTTCCATCTGGTCTTTAACCGGAGTTGTGTTTTCAAACACACATCCTTTTGTCCAGAACATTGCCTTTCGGCTGCTTTCACACAACAAGAAATGTACTGTAGGATTGTGATGAATGTCAGGGGGTGCAGGGTGTGAGGGAGTGGGGGGTTGTATGTGGATATTACGTAAACTTAGTGCGGCAGGCGTACGTCATTTCCCCAAACATGGATTATTGCAAAGATGGTGGACGAAACAGTAGATCTACTCACAGTGCTCTTCTTTGTGATGTGTGCTATTTTGCGCACATGGAAACGCTTAAGAGACATCGATGAAAGAAGCTGAAAGGAAAACAGTGACATTTATACATCATCAATGTGTGTGCTAACAGCGTTCCCTGCCCCCCTCCCCTTTCCCCCACGGAACATTACCTGACAGTCTGAATGCAAACACCATACTGTGAAAAGTCCGCGCTTGTTACTAGGTCTTCATCCGTAAAATTACCGGTAAAGGGTATCCGGAAAAAGTCCAGAAGATTGCTTTCAGACACAAATGCAAAACAGATGAAGTCTGAAAAATTATCGTTTTTCATGGCCTGTTTGAAAGTGGCTTTAGTGTGACCCAGGAGAAGGTTCCTGTTTTATGGAAGACATCCTGCCTTGTTCCAGTTCCTACGAAATCTCATTTATCCTCATTTAAACAACTAAAAACCTTTTGTACTAACCTCACACTTCATAATATTCCTGGAGATTGTATTACTGGCCTACCTGAGTAAACAAACAACAATTTTTCAAGACCCACTGCACTTTGCTTAATCTTAATAATAGTTGGAGGTAAAGAGACCAGTATGCACCTGCTTCAACAAACTCACCGTCATTTAAACAGGCAGCACTTTGGGGATCATGTTTTTAGATTTCTCCAGTGCATTCAACAAAGTTCACCCTGTAAGAATGGTGAATGTTTTAACAATCACCTGGAATAATGACTGCCTGACAAAAAGACCAAAGTTTGGGAGACTGAAGGGTTGTGTGTTTGACCAGGTGGTTAGAAGCTCAGGAGCATCACAGGGTACTGTATTTTCACCTAGGGCGTAGAATTGGGTAGGGAGGGTAGGGACACGTCCCTACCAATATTCAGTCGCTACTGTCATCACTATCAATACAACCGCTATCCGTAGTGTTTAGTCAATGATTATGGCAGACAAAGGGTTAAATGTTGCCGGTCTCTGCTGGAAATCCCGCCTCTAACCCAAATATCGCTTCCTGATTGGCTGCTGGGTTCTCGCTGCGAGTGTAAGTTGTCAACACGTTTGGCATTTGTTCTGCCCGTGTCACGTCAACTAGATGTGTTTTACTGGTGTCATTTACATTTTGTGTTTGTGTCTGTTTGCGTGCGTGAATGTGTGTGTGTGTGTGTGCGTGTGTGTGTGTGTGTGTGTGTGTGTGTGTGTGTGTGTGTGTGTGTGTGTGTGTGTGTGTGTGTGCTGTAGGATTTGAAGGATGTCAAAGAAAATAAAACTGGATATAAGAGACTTCTTTAGGAGTTAAAGTGCAAGTTACTTAAAATTAGAATTTAATTAAAATATTAAAATAGAATATGCCAAAGAGATACACTTTTTAAAAGTTATTTTCTATTCTTATTCCCATTTATTCTTATTTTCATGTATTCGTGTAGAAAAGAGCAACTGTTTAAAAACATAAATACAATTTATGCTATAAAAAACTTCATATTCTAGATGATCATGTGATTTTATGTATCTATATTTTTGGGGGAATAAATTACACATAATAATAGTGTGAAAGTAAAGGCCTTTTTTGCTCAGGCAATAAGTTTACCATCAAACTCAGATAATTCTATCCCTAATCTGTTCGTCATGCATCAACATATTTTTGTAAGGTGACAGACAGCAGAGAGGCTGGAGGAGATGGAGAAGGAGAGACTAGAGGAGGTAGAGGAAGAGAGGCAGGAGTAGATGAAATGATAGAGGCTGGAGGAGGTAGAGGAGAAGGAGAAGCTGAAAAAGAGGCTGGAAATTCAGAGGTGAGGTTAAATAATGCTGGATGTGTTAGTCATGAGATTCAGCACTGTGACAGATCAAATCAAATGTATTCATAAAGCGCTTTTCATGCAAACAGCAACACAAAGTGCTTTACATGATAAAAACAGTTTAAACATTAGAATAAAACAAGCCTTCACACACATAATATAACAGTGGTTAAAAAATGTTAGTATGATGATGATCTGAAAAACAATGATTCACCCATGTGGCTTTAAAATCAGAGCCTTATATCTAAGAAGCCTCATCATGTATTACTAGTGTGTATGTGTTTACAGTAGTTGCTATACACTTGTCAAATTTATATTATGGTTGATTCCTAAGGAATCTGATCCACCTAGAGAGAGCAGCACATCTGCATAATGTGAAATTTTGATTGCTAATGCAAAAAACTTCAACTGTCAAGAGTGCTGCCTTGGAGCACTTTTGTGTCCCCACCAATCTCAAAATCAAACCTACTCCCTTGATTTTCACTATTCCTTTGCACTCTCTGCACCTCAGACTTCCAATATAAGACAGACTCTTGTCATCTACAGAAAGTACCATTTCACTAAACTCCATGCTTACCACGTAACATCATACAGTCAGGACAACACAAGTTAAAAAACAGATATTTCTTATTAACCCCCAGCGTAAAATCCAATATATGTTTAATCACAGTAATAATTCTTTAGTTAAGAGTTTTTCTGCGCTTCTGGCAGTTTGTATGTCATGAAATCTTTTCCTCATGAATATCTGTACAACCCTTATGTGCATCTTTAGTGTTTGAGATATACTAGCCACTTTATTAGGAACACCCCTTTTACTGCTTGTGAAAACAAGTAGTGACTTAGCCTATCACAGGCTCAGTGTATTTAGACATTAAATTGAAGTTTAAGTTGATGTTAATTGTGTCAGAATAGAAAATAAAGAGAATTTAGCTGACATTAGCAGTTAAATCCCTACATAAAGAACAACTCACCCCCCTACCAGAGTCTTACTCCACCCACATATTCTGTTTGAAAAATGTGCCTAAAGAAGGCGTTGCCTGGCGGACGAGGGAGAATACTTGACAACCAAGCTGACATCAGATAAGTAACTTTATTTTATTATTCAGGTGAGACACTGTGGTGGGCGGTGCTCCTTCCGTTTAGCTTCCAGCTGCAAAACACAGCGGTCGAATGTCACTAACACATTATAACACACATTAATAGAGTCAGAGGCCCAGTCTGCTTATAGCTGATCACTAAGCAGTGCCCTTCGGCTCAGTAACATCTGTGTTAGCTAATAGCAACCACCAACGCTAACAGAAGTTGGAAACCAGTTTTGAAAAGCTCCATAATTAATGTGGAGTGTGGCTCCAGCGCTGCCATGGTGTCACTAAACTACCCGCATTTGTGCATGCGGAACAATTTCCGGGTCATCTACATCCCAGCAATTAAATATTAAAAACAAATTCTGTCATGCCGCCCGTTTTTCAATTTTGTATTTTTGATCTAAGACAAAACTTTAAAACATGAGAAACAAGGCATTTTTCGTATTTTGTTTTCAATTTAAAAACAAATAAAAAAAACAACCACATTTTCATCATTTGATTTTTGTTTGTCAATCAAAAATAGAAAGGACAAATGATACATGGATTAAGAAGATTTATAATTGCATAACTTACAGGGTAGTATCCAGGGGAAAATATATAATTCCAATGTTAATAATTATCATAAACTCACCATCCACTCCCCAAACTGCAGATATTTTTGTCCATGTCTTCTCCTTTTTTATGTTGTCCTTGTAAAAGTGATCACTGGCATCAGATAAACTGGGTGATTCTCCACTTCCAGGATTAAATTCTAGCTGTCCATGATAAAAACCAACAAATTAGTCCCACAGACCGACTGACTTCAACCCTGGTGTCACAGGTTGTGATATTTTGTTTTGTTTTTTTCGTACTTAAGGAATCGGAAATCTGCATGTGTCTTTTATTTTGAAAATGTAGGGATTATTTTTACTTCCATGCTTCCGTGCCTGATTTCCTGGCTGGCCCAATCTAAACTGCTGAGATTGACGCATTTTAGAAGCGTAGAGCGTAAAAAATAGACCTGCCACGTAAATTTAGAAGATGCTTCTGAGACGTCCAATTCACACTGCTTCGCGCCCAGTGGAAACGGTCCCATTGACTTTTATGGCAGCTATCACCTGCGCATTACACTTTGCAGACACTAGGGCCACTTATGCGTCTGGTGGAAAGCAGGGGTTAGTGTATAAATAATAACTATATTAAACTTGCTTAAACGTCTAAAATGGCTTAGCACCTTGAATCACCTTGTTGTTAAAAGTGTGCTATACAAATAAAATCGCCTTGCCCTGCGTTGCCTTGCTTAAACTGCTAAATTGCTTTACTTTATGCTTAACCAACTTCACTGCAAGTAAAACTAAAACTTCAACATTTTGCAACAAGCCCAATTAATTTAAGGGAATGGATTTGGTTTTTAGTAATTATTTGATGGTTAAGAAAAAACATTTACAACAGCTCCAGCTAAAGCTAACAAAGTAGGACTAAAATCTTACAGAAATCTTTACATATGCTAAGAATATGTTTGTTAGACTATTGCCATGGTTACTGGACCAAACACAGATCTCCAGCTGTAAGAACAAATAATCCCACAATGCCTTTCTGTTTTAACAGGAAAAAGAGGACCTTATGGGACATCATCACCCCTATACAAGCATAGGCCCCGCCCACTCGTTCTCTAACCAGCCAGTTGGAGCCTGACTGGCATTGGTTGAGGTGCAGGCTTTATATATTTATTTGCTATGAATAACTATGAAAAATTACTTAGGGCAGTTATTAATAAAATATTTTTTGTTTAAATTAACCAAGTAGAGGCACCATCCTGATTGTCCAAGAAAAGATAGCCAAAATATTTACAGTCAGAGTTAATGTTTATGACTACCCGCCTGATAAGGCTGAGCTAATCAAACAATAAATGAAGGAGTAACCTTGTGTTGTTCTTTGAACAGCAAGTTACTACACATGTATATGGAATAACAACAAGCAATTACTTTTCAAAATACAAGTTTATTAACAAAATTAATTCAACTTCTCAGTTAAAATACTTTTGATCAACAAACTCACTAAGCTAGTAACACACACAACTAAACTACGTATAAGAAGAATTAATTATTAAACTAACTACCAAAAGTAAAAACAGTAAAAATGTACTAATATGCAAGAATTAGAAACAATAACAAGCAAATTGACAGTGATGTCACTCAGTCAGTCTAATATGAATATGTATTCTATAGACCAAGGCTTGCATTAAAGAGTTTTGGGAGTGAAGCTAAGTTACTGTTAAAGTAATTATAATTTGGTTAAGACTAATTAGCACAATTTATTTTGTGTTCAAAGAAACAATTCACAATGCAAAGCAGAAGTGAAGACAAAACATTATTTGGTGGAAGAAATGTTTCATTAAATAATTTGCTGAATTAGAAATCATTAACCTTTTGGGAAAAATTTATTTGATTTTATGGAACAGTCCTGGCAGTAATGATCTAATTTAGTGTTTTTGCATATTAATATTTAAAACCGCTTAAAAGATTAGTTTTTGGTGTTTAAACGATCTATTTTAAACCAATCTGTACTTTGAATACCATAAATAACAAATCTAATAAGCTTATGAGACCTAATCAGCACCAATGGTACACAAAGCTATTTTTAGCATGTAGCGCAGGCTAATGGAGTAGTCTGTTTAGCTTAGCACCACAGAACAAAGAAAGACTCTGGTGGGAAGGAGTAACTCACATTACAAGATTAAAATGACGCTTTATATTTGTCAATAACCTTTTAAAAACACTGTTTATACCATAGGCGGAACGACATGTTCGTACCCAAGCAATCTGAAGAATGAAATCTTACAAATGCAGCAAAAACACAGTGAAATAGACAACCTTTAAATTTGTTTATCTTGAGCTAATTTATCTCTGCCCAGACACAACCTTACTTTAACGATTCTTAGATCTCCATAGCAGGGTGAATCCGTTGTCTTGAACAAAACAGCATTAGAGGGAAGCTGCTGTGGTTAGCTGACTCAGCTAGCAGCAGCTGTGCTAGCAGTGGTTGCGGCTAGCAGCAAGGCCTAATGGCTAGCCCATGTTAGCTCAGAAGGTCGGGTTGTCCTCTCAACTCGGCTCAGCAGCTTTCTTCTCCCCGGCAGGACAGTAGGAGCTCAGTCACAGATGGAGGCTGACTCTCTCTTTGGTGGAATCTGATTCACGATCAGCAGACTATGTATTTTTGGATCCAAAGAGCTCCAACCCTTGCCAGCAAGGATGGAAGTTTGCATGCAGGTCTCTGCTCGATATAAGTCTGGTGGTGACTTAGGGTCAAGAGGAAGAGAGTGGGTGGAGCATGTGCTTAAATAGGTGTGATGATGCTAAATTCACAAAATTCCTCCTTTTTCTGTAGAAACTGAATGGATTGGCACAGAGAAAATAAAATGCAAATGCTATAAGATGATATTTTAATATTTATGTTACCACATGCTTGGATAATTTACAACCTTCACTGATCTCTTGAAAAACTAGCAAATGTCTGAACTGCACAATGAGCTAGTTGTTCTTATGTGTAACCTTAAACAACTCTGGTTGCTTGTAATGTTAACATTTTTAGAGCCAGTTTAAAGCCTGAATCTGTTTAACCTAATTTGCAGTACAAGTTTGGTTAATTAGCTCTTTGCATGGTGCTGGAGTGCTTTTTCATGTTATGTTATTTAAGAGATGCACCAAGAAATCAGTTAGTGACCATAATTGGCCGATATTCACCTCAATCTGACCTAACTGAATCTGATCTGAACACATAAATATTTTTTTGATTAATGAATGCACTATAGGCTATTAAGTGCTAAAAGGTTGCATTGGCAAGAAGACCCTATCCTTGAAGACTCAAAGCTATGTACAGTAAATGTAAAGTGTTCAAAAGGTGAAGTATGAGAAAACATAAAGAAATAAAAAGTATTTTCTAAATTATGTTGAGACATATTGACTTTTCATTCGGGCTACAAGAAAGTGAGAGAGATACATATTTTCAGCAGATACCAGGAAGGCTGAATGCATTACAACATTACTCTGTTCTTTCCTTTTGAAATTTCAACCTCTGTCATGGAACATTTGGGGTTTGAAAATCTCTGCAGCATTTTGGAAATCTAACGGTACGTTCACACCGAACGCGTTTGAAGCATCAAGGGTTTATATGTAAAGTCAATGCAGAAGCGCATCATTTTATGTGGTGCATTTTGTGCATTTGCACGTGACGTGCGATTTTGCGTCTGCTGCTGAAGTTGAAAAATCTGAACTTCGGCGTCAATTCGCGCTGCGTCAACCAATCAGGAGCCTGGTGACGTGGTGTCACATGATGCTGTGACCCCATTCACGGGGTCAGGTCCGGCAACATTTTTCATTCAACACAGAGGCAATACTGATAACAGCTGTGGCTAATCACCCCAAGCTATACGACACCAATTGCTTTCTCTACAGAGACAGGAATAAAAAGACCTCGCTTAGAGGAATATACTGTAAGTGAGGAGATAGGGCAACGTGGTAAGTTCATTTCACTTTTGAAAGTTTTCACGTTACTGACCCACAAACCTGCGAAGGGTACTCTCCACAGTATTTAGAGAATGGAGAATCTCTCTTCCAACGCTAGATAAACAGCTGCCATCTTGCAAAAACACCGTCTGGCACTAACTCTTCCCACAAGTTGCGTATTTCTGGCTTGACGCACGTCCAATTTACTTTGGACGCACGTCGACTGTGAATGTTCAAGGGTCAAACTTTGGCGTGCGGGCGTTTTTGACGCTTTGGTGTGAACGCACCAAAAGAGTTAGATACATATCTATGTTTGTTGACAAATTTTGGATTGATGTATGCTTGCTAACTCAGCTAAATGTGCCAAGTACATGAAAGCTAAAGCCAGTTTAAAAGATCATTTTTGTCATCTTTTTGTCTTTGTTACACAATATTAGTAATTGTTGTTTTATAGAGACTATTGTCACACAGTAAAAATCACATCATCGCTGTTCCTAATGCAATTACTGTTTATTAAAAAAATTATGTATTGAATCCTTCTTACACAATAATTTGGTTAACATGAGTATCGACAGGTAAAAGTTTTAAAAGAACTTGAGATCATAAATTGGCCACAAAGGTTAATATAACTTGTTATTTGCTATTCTTTCAGCAGAGTACTTGTGATGGACTGGTGTCCTGTCAAAGCTTTATCCTACTTCTTGCCTAATCCATGCAAATGTGATCATTATAAATAAAAATCCCCAGACCTTTGTACCTAAACTTTCCAGCTGAAACTTCCTTAACATGATCTTAGAAGAAAATGGTCAGCATTTTCAATAATGGTAGGTCATCTTTTCAAAGTAAATTACACTTCCTCCTGCCAATTAAAAACATCTGGCTGCGAGTGATACATTAAAGCACTACTGTCACCTTTCCTTGTTTATGTCTTCTTTCTCTACCAGGACAAACCACAGGTAATTACACTTAAATTCCCACTGGTTTAAAATCCCTTCTCATTTTCTGTCTCTCCTTTGATTTTCTCACCTCCGCATGTCAACACTGTCAGGTCCCCTGGTACCAACAGAGCTATCCTCTGTCGCTTTCTCCCTCCCTCTGCCCTGTCCCATTACAATGACAATAACAGATAAGAATATTTATTATGTTGGCTCACCACTACCCGTTCCTCCAAACATCTCTCAGGGGAGCGGCTCCTCACTATCACGCTCAAAAGCCTCATTCAGTTAACAGGGGAAAAAAACACATCCACCCCTGGCCTTGATGCTTTCCTTTATCAGTCCAATGAAAGAAGAGCCAGAGCATGAAGGCTTCTCATCTCCTCTGCTCCCTTTCTTCTCTCCCAGCTCCCCCTCCCCACTTTTAATTTTCATCTCTTTTCCTGCTTATTTCAGAGAAAGGGGAAGGAAAATAAGGGGGGGCAACGGGGTGAGCAAATGAGAGTGGGACGCTGGTTTGTGATAACTGCCATGCAGAATGGACATCTCCCTTGTTTATTGGCTTTTGAAATCCAATCCATTGTCTGGGATGAGACGTGATAAAGGGAGTGGAAATACAGACGCTCTTATCATGCCAGCTCAGTGAAAAGAACTTTTTTTTCCCCCTCCGTTTCTCCAGATGCCTCAGTTTGTTGTGGGGTACGTTTGTTGTGTGCGCATCACCAAATCCGAATAATAGGGTCTGAAAGATGCATTCATTCAGCTGATAATTTGGACCCGGCTATACCACTTACTGTCGTGCTGCAAGGTTTGTGTGTAGTCATCAAATTTAGAGGCAACACACAATGGAGAGTGGTCACACTTGTCTCATAGGCTTTTCCTTCGATGTGTCATATTCAAACGATGAAAAAGCTCTAGTTCCCCAGACACATTGTAGCTGATGTTGAACAGTCTGTGAGTATTGTGGCCGTTTCATTAACAGCTCTGGCCTTTCAGCTTCTCTTTTTCACTAGATGAAATATCTGAGTCATCATGTCTAAAACATCTGTGGTCATCCTATGTCACTTGGATATCTTTAACCCTATTTTGGGATGTTGCTGTCAACACAGCACACTTTTAAATGGCAAAATTTCAGAACTATTTCACAAAGCATATTAAGTTTCGTTTTAATTTTGACACTTTAGGCTAGGTTTTTTCTCAGCCGAGTGACTCACTTAAAGATGTTGCACAGAATATCCTAAATGGCGTACTCAGTTCAGGAAAATTATTAAGGCATTTGCATAATGTGCCTTGCAGAGCATTCATAAGAACAATAAACTTCAATGTATTTTATATAATTTAATGTGATAGACCAACACAGAGAAATACATAATTGTGAGGTGGAAGGAGAGTGACGCATTTCTTTCAAAATGTTTTGCAGGTAAAAGCCTTAAAAGTGTGGCATGCATTTGTATTCAGCCTCACTTTCAATGAACATTTTCCTCTTGGCAATTTCCCGAGTTAAACCTCCACAAATCAGCTTGTCTATCCTTATCACAGAATCAACCTCGTTTCTGGACAAAGCTCCTTCTCCTTTATAATTAACCACAGTCTAACCAGCAGTCTCTCTAACAAAATGTTGTAAATTTATATTGTAAAATAAACTATTTAACTTTTGACTCAGTCAGTGTGTTTACATGCAGCAAGTGAAAACTGAAATATTGTGTGACTAAATTTGGACTTTTGAAATGCATATATATACCTTAGTGCGACTGAAGTCAAACTGAACTGGCCTACTAACTGGCCAACTATTAATCAAGCTAACACACCCAGATACTGTGAGTAGAAAGCTAAATTTCTCTGCCTGTAGACCAGCTAAATCTATTATCAGCCTGGGGACTGCCCCTTTGGTAAGTGACAAGACTACAGAAGCATGAATAACAACTCTGGTACAACAACAACACAGTGGCAACCATGAGTGTAACACAATCACTTCCTTTAATCACTTTATAGCACTTCATTCCATAATTTGATTTTCTGAGTGACATGTAAACTAAGATAAAGCCTGCCATTGTGGTTAAGGTATTAGCTCGAATTTTACCAAAAGCTCAATTTAGATGTGCATAAACATATGAGTGTTTTATGCTTTAGGCTCTCAACAAGCTGCTTAAAACCATGATGCCACATGCCTTCAAAAGTCACCTAATATATAGTTTTACAGAGTACACCTGTGTATACCTAAGGCCCTGTCTACACGAAGATGAAACCAGGTGTAGCAGCGAAGATATTTCATCGAATAGGTGTCTCATCCACAAGGAGCCAGGACACAGTAAATAATCATGTTGAAACTAAGTCCCAGAGTGGAGAAATATCACAATGCCTGCTTAGTTGTCTCTGTGATTGTGAGCTCTCCAGCATTTATTCTGAGTGGATGACATCATTCCCCATTCCACTATGTAACGTGCACCACTCTATGATAACGTAAACAAACATGGCGGAGTACAGTGTACAGTGTACAGTGGTCCTAATAAAGCAAATACTGACCTTATTATGGATCGTAGAATATGATTTACTGTCCCTCCTCTATCACCAGCAGCATAAAATGGATCAGGAGAACCACAGATACTATATGCTTTTGAATAAAGCTCTCATCTGAAGATAGATTTGTCATGTTTGCCACTGGATTGACTGTGCATGCTCAGTTTTCTTTTCTTTTTGTCTGGCAGAGTCACACACCACCAGTGGGCCCGGCATATGTACTGCATCATCTTAAGCCGGTTTGTGTAAATCCATGTGGACGGACAATTTATTTATTGTGGTGCCGTTACAGACTTTGTTTTGGAAACTATAGACGTTTTGCCTCTGTGTAGAGCCTTAGTCTCAGTATAAATCCAGCTGTTCTATAAGGCTTCAGAGTTCTTTTTTGAGAATGTTAGTGTAGGAACACCAGCAGACAGGATAGGGACTTGAGGAGATCCAAACGCTATGAACACTCTAGTCTCTGCATTAATGGAGAGGATGTTGAGGGGGTGGAGAGTTTAACGTTTCTTGTAATCCTTATCTCCAATGACCTCACCTGGTCCACAAACATCTCTCACCAGGTGGGGAAGGCACAGCAAAGACTTTACTTCCTCTGGAAGCTACACCAAGTTCATCTTCCCCAACAGCTGTTTACCAACTTCTACTGCTTCACCATCTAGAGCATCTTATAAAGCTGTACAGTGGGATTCTGCTGCTTTACAGCAGAAGACAGGAAGAAACTGCCGGTTGTGAGAGTGGCAGAGTGGGTAATTGGGGCATAGCTACCCTCCCCGAAAGAGATTTACACTGGTAGACTCCAGTGGTGAGCCAGCTGTATCATCAAAGACCCTTCACTCCTGCCCTTTGTCTCTGTGAAACTAAAAACCTACCATGAAATGGCCATGCACTTTAAATGACAGAAAGATCATTAATTGGAGACCCTGTTATAAGTGTATACAACCTAAGGAAATTCTCAGTTCAAGTGGTAGAATCGGTGTTGGGATGGGGGCCTTGATCATGGACAGGGAAGACGGTCAGAGTTGATGGGAAGTTGGATGGAGCTAAATAACGGGCAGTACGAGAAGAAAACCAAGTTGAGGCAGCAGAAGACTAAATAATGAAGCAGATGTTCTCCCTTGACCTGGAAATCAACTATAAACACCCAGAGCAACAACGGGACAGTTTAGGTCAAAACATATTCCTGTGTTAGAATGGTCCAGTCAAAGTCAGGACCTAAATCCAATTAAGAATCATTTTTAAGATTCAAAAGCTGACATTCACAGTTACAGTTTACAGTCCAGCCTGTTTAATTTTGGGTTATTGTTTCTGTTTGCACAGAAAAGCATGCCCCAAAATTTTCAAAACCATGTCTCATTTTGCCTCCACTTCACAAATATGCACCTCTTGGTGTTGTTCTATCACATACAAGTTTAATAAAACACAATGGAATTTGAAACTGTAACACAACAACATATGATGTTCAAGGGATATTAATTATTTAGTAAAGCAGTATACAATAGGCACCTCACGATTTCGATTCGATTATGATTTGGGTGCTACGATTCGATTATGAAACGATTATTTTTGTTGCATATTTTTACCCCATGTAGGGTTTTTTCTTCATCCTTCCATAGCTAATTTCAACTCTTAAATCCATCCAGTGTCCATTAATTGTAGTATTCAAACCAATTGATGTCCTGTGCTGTGGGAAATAAAATTTCTTCTTCCCTTCATATCGATTAGGCCGGAGTCTGCATCTGCGTTTTTCATATTTTATTGCGGCCACTCTTGTACATGAGCCCGTCTGGGCCAACGCTTGAATTCTCTTGCACCCAGATCATGTCTGCCCTCTCTGCAAGCAGCACCTCCCTTCAGTCTCCTAATGTTATGTCTTCATTACAAGGTCAACAAAACACTCCTCACAGCTGAAGAGTAATGCAGTTAGATCAGAGTAGGTGAAAGGCCTCTTCCTTGACTCTAATAATTATGCCATATTCCCCAGATGCCTTTACTAATAATTTAAATCAATTAATTGACCTAACCTTGAGATATTTCTGTAACATTCCTCCCCTTTTCTTTTACTACAGTAATGGCCAAAACATACATAAACATTTCAAATTGATACAATTTGTAATGGGTGCTAAGAGAGCTGACAAAAAAGACAATGATCAAACAATCAATTTATAATCAGACATGAATCATGCTGGCCATGGAATTAGCTCAAAGTAACCCGGGATTGTCCATTCAGATGACCTTGTTGAGACATAACTTGTTTGTCAGAATGAAACACCCACTGGGGTCTTTATTTTCGCTATTTGTGGCTTTCTTTTGTTTACCACTTCATTCATATATGTGGGAAAAAGATTCTGACGACTTCCTACGCCCAAGGGCGGCCACACTTTGTCTCGTCATCTGTCAGGATTCTAGAAAAATCCAACAGAGAGAGATGTTACGTAGCCTCTTTTTGCCTGTCTCAATGAGATATTAAATCTGGATTCGGAGTTGAACCGTGCATGCTTCCCTTGTAGCTGCTCCATGTCTTGACCCCTAATGTCCACCTCTGGTCCTCCACGGAAGGGAAGTATCACCAATCAGGAGGCCCCTGACGTGATCTCCAGCTGAGTTAAGTGTTAGAGCATGTTAGTCCAAACATATGTGAGCTAATTCTAAGGATTAGTTAGTTGATTATAAGTAAGTGATTAGGTCAGAGATTAGGTTAGATAGAATTAGCAGACATGGGAGTTTGGCTTAGCCTAAATTGCCTTGATGCAGCTGCTGCATCAAGCAATCCTAAACGATCTCCACAACTTAAGTTAATGAGCCACGCTTCATTAAATCTTTATGCAAGAGGAAATCAATCAAGAATCCGTGTTTAGATAATCCTCATTGAAGAAGGTCTTTAGTTTTTATGCCCAAAAATCCAATGATCCTCCTACCCGTATTGAGCCCTTTACTTGCTGTGTTTCAAGTTGAATTTGAATCCTTATTGAAATTGAATCGAAAAACCTTATTCTCCTCTCCTTTTAGTATAAGGCCATTATACTATAAACTCTTCTTCAAAATCGTGATTATATTCAAATTTGATCAAAACCCCAATTGAGCCCAAAAAGTCATTATCCAATTATCTTCCAATAGATTATTAGCAATCCAGTCCCCACTTTTTCTTGAAAATATTGATCCCCTGTCTCAGGATTACTATTAGCCAGTGTGAAAACCTTCCTAAAGTGATCGCTGTTTGAATAGAGCTGTGGAGATAAAAGTTAATACACAATAAAGGAAATCTCAATGCTTTAATTTGCTTCGTCTGCTACTCCGAAACCTGGAGAAAAAAACATTTGTTTTGATTAAAGTCAAAGGTTATGAACGTAGCATGAAAAGTTTCCATTGATTATTGTGGGATCCCAGTTCTGCTGTGTGAACCCCTGAGACCTCATTCCAATAATAAAAGAATTCCAGTACCTCTTTCTTTAAAAACACACTTTTTTAAACCATGTTTTTTCTGAAATCCCCAGTTTATTTAGAATCTGCTGTTAAATAGTTTTCAGATTCATGCTTTTAGTCCATGATACAATCCTTGAAAATACTCTCTGGGTGTATTTTATTTGTCAGCATAGTTTATTTCCAAATGTCAATAATTTTCCATTCTTTTAGGTTCTTGCTTAATGATATCTTTTCCAAAAAACTCACTCCCAAAGCGGACGGCTGTTATCTAATTAATAAAATGGGGAACAGAGTTCCCAAGCCCTCTGACCCTGGTAACAAATTTGTAAAGTATATCATAAATTTTTCTTTTCATTGCCATTTGCCTTTAGCTGTAGTTGTCAATTTAATTTAGTGCCAAAGAGTTTGTTAAGATCTGCTGTGAAGAAGTGTTAGGCCTCCTCGCAGCTAGTATTGAGTACAGCCTATCAATAAGGTTCTCAATTTCTCATTGTCATTATTGTTGTTTCAATCACCATTTTAAGAGAGTTATTTGTTCTTCCGTATAAATTAAGTTAGATTCATGGTTTGTTTAGCTGATTTGTCAAATGTCATGGATCATGTCATTTGTCAATAAAGGGGGAGTAACTCTGGTATTTGGAGTGTTTAATATTCAAGGAAATACATATATTGTCATGATTTTAAGGAGACTGCATGAACACACTTGACTCAAACCCAGGAACTCAGTGAAATTTTATTTTATTGTTGTTAAGCAGTCCGTGGAGGGTATTGGATGCTCAGCGGGGGTCTGAGGATGGACAGGAAACACTTGAAGAGGGATCAGCACAGGGAGGGAGCTCAGGGGTGAGTATGGAGAACAATTAGAGAAACCAATACCGAGAGTGTTGAGATGTTGGAACTTACTTGCAGGAGGAGATGGAGTTCGCTGAGGGAGGAGGTAAGTGTGTCCAATGTGTGAGTGGCTGGCAGAGGAGCAGAGTGCAGGTTGGGTGGAAAGGCAACCTTGGGAGACAGGGAGTCCAGTGGAGCTGTCTCAGGAGGGCTGCAGTAGGAGCGGTGAGGAAGACGGACCGGAGATCCAGGGGAAGCAGACGCCTGTCAGCTGCGGCTGCAGCAGGAGGCGAACTGGTCCAGGGACTCTAGAGAAAGCAGCAAAAACACACAGTGGCGGCATGCAGCGTCTTCAGCAGAAAACCAACCACTTCGGAAACTTGGGAGATAACAGTGAGCACTGTGAGAAGAAAACAGAGGTATGTTTACTGCTCGGAACACCACAAAGAAAGAGCTAGAGCTGGCCTGATTACCACTCATAGGAGTCCAATCATCTGGCATCTGCTTCAGGGAGACCGGTCTCCTTTTAAAGCTCCTCCTCATTGCTGCTGATTATGTGCAGCTGGTGCTTCATCTGCCAGTCGCACCCTGTTTCTAAAACCAGGGGTATCCTAGAACTATGGGTGCATCATTTGTAGGGAAGACAAAAAATGAAGTATGCTCATGGTGAATACCGGAGGTTATGAGTGTTAAAGGTAACGTTCGCTGGGTTATGGTGGTCAAGGAACTGCCATCCAAGTCAGAAACGGTTGTGGGAAACGATAATTGTTCTATAGGGATATTAAATAATCTGTCAACTTCTGGGTTTATTAGATTTTGCTCAGAACAATGCTCAGTCAATTAATGCCTGTACGGGAAAATTTGAATTGTGGGTAAGTATGGTAGATGGTAAAATAACCCTGATATTCTTTTCCCTAGAGGTCTTGCCCGACAGTACCCCCAGTTCTACTGCTTTTGGGTGAACAGGGCATAAAGAAATAAAATGCCCGGCAGTCCCGCAATATAGGCAGCAACGGGCCTCCATATGACGCTCCCGCTCTGCCGGAGACAGCCGAGCCCGGCTGATTTGCATGGGTTCTGGCGATGGCAGGCGTGGATGAGGACTGGGAGTGGGGTTCGCCATGGAGTGCCCAGATGGGGAACTGAAGGCAACAGTACACTTTGACCTAGATCTCTCCCTGAGCCTGTTATTCATCTTAATGGTTAAATCTATCAACTCGTTAAAGGAGGCTGGCTCGCCTCTGTGGGAAAACTCATCCTTAACCGTTTTGCTCAGCGCGTTAAGGAAGGCCCCTTTCAGCGCTGGGCGGTTCCAACCCAATTCAGTTGCTAAAATCCAAAACTCGACTGCGAGTTCGGTTACGGCGGCAGCGGCTTCCCTGGCTTCGCGGGTTGTTGTTCATTAATTTTTGGGCAGAAGGTCTGTTTGAATTACTCAATAAATTCACCATAGGAGTAATTCGTTACGTTATTCAGGTCGAAGGGGGCCTGAGCCCATTGTAGGGCCTTATCTCTGAATAGGGCGATCATATAAAATATCTTATTGGCGTCCTCCCGGAAAGAGCAAGGGGATCGCTCAAAAGTGAGGTCACATTGCAGGAGAAAGCCTTTGCTCTTATCTAGTTCTCCCGAGAAAGGTTCTGGAGGTGGGGACACTACTTCCTGGAAAGCAGGGGCGACAGGGGGATCTGCGCGATCTGAAACACAGGTAGAGGGTCAGATTTTTTTTCTGGAAATGGGAATGTGGTGCTGAGGTCTTGAAACAGTTTGGTTAGGTGATTCATTCTCTGAAGGATAGTTGCATGCTGCTGGGTCATAGCCTGGAGAGCAGCCTCATGTCGTCCTAGAAAGATACCTTGCTCCGATAATGCTGAGAGCAAGTGTGCCGCAGAGTCCGGTTAGCCAGATGATTCTGTCATATTTTTAAGGAGACTCTGGCGCAAACACAGTTGACTCAAATCCAGGAACTTAGTGAAATGTGATTTTATTGTTGTTAAGTGGGCCGTGGAGGGGATTGGATGCCCAGGGCGGGTATGAGGATGGACAGGAAACACTTGAAGAGGGAGCGGCACTGGGAGGGAGATCAGAGGTGAGTATGGAGCACAATTAAAGAAACCAACATTGAGATTGTTGAGATGTTGGATCTTGCTTGCAGGAAGAGACGGAGTTCACTGAGGGAGGAGGTAAGTGGGTCCAGTGTGTGAGTGGCTGGCAGAGGTCCAGAGTGCAAGATGGTCTTTACTGCTACAGCTTATCCAGTTTTTCTGGAACCAATCACAACCGGGCTTATCCGCCTTGCGTGCTATTGGTGGGTTCTAAACGATGACGTCAGAGAAGCGACGGAAAAGTCGGCAAGCAGCTTGTTGTTTACATTGGTCATGGCAGCCACCAGAGCAAAGCTATCCGTTGACGCTGCTGTCGCTGCTGTTTTAAAAGCCATTGCTGCTTCTGCAGACTATCCACGTTTGTTGACAAGTTTCCTGCTTGGTGTTTCGCGTCACTCGGCAAAGTACGTCACCTGGATCGATGGTCTGATTGGTGAATGCTCTATCCAATTGCGTACAGAGTCATTTGAACTATGCCCGTTGGTCACGCCTCTTCTGCAGTAGAAATTACATGGCCGACTCCCCAGACTAAGTTCAATCTTGAACAATCTTAGTGAAAGCCAGGCTAGCTGCACCTGCCAGTCACATCCTGAGAGGAAAAGGTGAGAACACACACAACAAGCAGCCCACACAACACCCAACATATTTTTACAAATACAGATTCTTAAGGATTTACAAACAATCAACCGGTTTTTTCCCATTATTTATCACCCAGTGCTCCTACCTAGTTCCAGTCCTGGGGTTCTGCTCTTTCTCTGCCAGCCCCATGAGGGCCCCGTACTGAAAGCCAAGCCTCCTTCATGCTTGGGCAGTGAGCAGGCCCTTCTTTTTACCTGATGGGGCGGGATTTCCCCGGCTGGACGTAGTGCGTGGAATGATCACGTTATTCCAGCCAGATCCTCCCCATCCCTTCAGGCACCCTGGCCGGCCAGGAGGAGGCAGTATATAGCCCCAGCATGTTTTTGTGGTAGCTCACATTAGCCTCAGCGATGTTAAGAATAACTGGTTTGCGAAATCGTGCATAGGTAGTGAATCTCTGATTAGATGCAGTTTTTAGCCCAGATCAAAATACATAGGTTTGTAAATGTTTCCATTGGCTAAATCCGATCTTTTCAGAAGAGAGAAAAAAAACTTTTTTTTGTGAATGAACTCCTCTTTCCTGGGCTCATTTCACTGTTGTAAGGATATTGCTATGTCAGTGGTCCCTCCTAGTGCAGAGGAGGAGGAGCAACTACAACAATTGTGCCAAAACAAACTTGAAAGTGATGTTAGCACCTGACTAACCCAGCTCGGTTTACTTTAATACTGAGCATGTTTATTACTCCTACTGTGAAAATATTGTATAGTATGTTGGTTTGATATAATGTTAACCAGTGTGCAATTATAAGTGTGCCGTTAAGACTTGCAACAAGGTGTTCCGCACCTAATCTTGGCCTCTTTTGTTGAAATTCTTACTACAGCTAAATGTTTTATCAGTATAACTGTTATTTAAACAATGAGAGTATAGTTTTGTGCCTAGTGAAGGTCACTAAGTTTATATTTTTGTCTCAGAGAAGATTAACAAGAACATTTTCAACGTACAATTGTGTGGCTTAATAGAAACTAATCCCCATTCCTTGGCCTAATCCTAATTCACTGCATCATTTGAAATTGGATGATATCTTATAGCACAGACTACAGAGTACAGAGTTTAACAGAATGCTAATTAAGATCTGAATCAATCGTATCAAATTGGTTTATTGCTCATGAATCTTTAATGTATGGATCACTAGCAGTGTAGTGAGATTGGCTACAAACTAGTCCCACAACCCTAGTCTGTGGAGAGAAACTGATGCAGAAGAACATAATCTGACAATATAAACAGACAATATAAAAGTTTTAACACTTGTAAAATAAAAAACACATTAAGCCTTACATTAAACTTTGTAAAGGGAGTCATCTCAGTTGGTAATAACTCTTGACCTTTTACTAGTACCATGCAAATTATGAAATTACTGGAAACACAAAATGTCGATGGAGATGTTGCTAGCGTTTTTCTTGGTGACAGACTCAGTGACTAAAATAACAGAAGGACAATTTCAGCTGATAAGTCAGTAACATTGATCATAATGTAACAAAATAATATTTTGTTGCCCTCATGTCATGATGTAACACCTGCCACCTTCATGGCTATTTTAGCAGACTAAACCCACACCTCCATCGTAATTTCTCTCACTAGTGCCAACAGCCATTCCAAGTCGGGCAAGGTATCATACCATATGTAAAAGAGTAAAAAATGGGTCAAAAAACACGAATAAGAGCCCAAGGCCTGGACTTGACCTATAAGCTCCAAGAATCCCAGTCCAATAGCTTTTGTAGCAGCAATATTGTCAAATAAAAAATTTCACAATGATATTCATAAAAGGTAGAATCATATTTTAGTGGTGGTGTTTTACGTGACACTGGTATTTTTATTTGTTTCAACATTGACTTCAAATTCACCTTTTTATTCTATTCTATATGCTTCCCCCCAAATAATGTACAACAGGAACGGCTGTCCAGTAATAACAAATTATACAGTGGCTATTTTTAAAGACTTATTATGTAATCTTATAACTGAAAGAGTAAGTCAGGTTTGCCTTGAGTATGTAATTTTGTCTGTTTTAAATTTAAGCAGAATAGAACTTCTGTGCTGCAGATAAGAGAAGTTGCAAAAAGATTTTGTCAGAACATTAGTGCATTCTTGATCAAAATCTTAAGAGCAAGGAAAAAGTTACAAGCATTCGTACCTCATGCCCCTGGATAGTGACCATTTTGTAAATTGAGCTTCAAAATGAAAACAAAAACAAACAAAAGTAACAGAACAAATATAATATGTTATTTATATAAGACTGTATTTAAACTTTAGTTTTCTGTTCATCAGCTGATCAGATGAAAAATGACTCAGTAGTGTGGAGTCTGAACTTTCTTGTTGATCATATGTTGGTGGGAAAATGTGGTGAAGATTGCTTC
Source organism: Valencia hispanica (assembly GCA_963556495.2). NCBI lineage: Eukaryota > Metazoa > Chordata > Actinopteri > Cyprinodontiformes > Valenciidae > Valencia > Valencia hispanica. Next base: position 25,146,272 of record OY747708.1, read on the forward strand.
AACAAGGTAATCTATCTTCCAGAACTGACATCTACCTTTGCCATCCACCCCAAAATATTTTCAAAGGGATTTCGTTCAAGGGGGCATGTAGAGTTGAACGTCCTGGAAATAGTCCTTTTACTCAGACAGGTGTCATCACTGAAGGGACAAAAACAGCAGAATTAAGAGGTGGGCCTGCTGCAACATCTCCTAATATCCAGCAGTGGTTTGGCAGCCCCGCACAAACATTGTTCCCATCGCAGCAAAAGCCCATCGGCTTCTGAGGCTCAGTCCAAGTCTTTATGACCAGAGTATACTGACCTTATGATGGCTACCTCCAAGAGGATGAAGCATGATGAGTCATGTCAATGAGCATAACAATAAGTTTGCTGTACTCTAATAATAACCACTGTCAAAAAATCTCAATCCAACAAATCACCTTTGATCGTGGTGGAACAGTAGGTTCACATCGTTGATGTGCGATGACGGATCTGCAACAACTGTGTGATACTGTCATGTCAATATGGACAAAAATGCCTGAGGAATGTTTTATCACACCTTGTACAATTGATGTTATCAACTAAGGCAGGCCTAAAGATAAAATGGGCTGCACGGTGACTCAGTTGGTAGCATTGTTTCCTTGTAGCAAGAAGGTCCTTGGTTTGAATAGGGTGGATTCTTTCTGCATGGAGTTTCCATGTTCTTCCTATGCATGTATGTATTCCCCTCGGGTACTCCAGCTTCCTTCCAAGGTCCAAATGCACAACTGTTAAGTTAATTGGTCTCTAAATTGTGTGTGTGTTTCTGTGTTGCCTTTTGAGCGACCTGTCCAGGGTGTACCCAGCCTCTTGCCCACTGATTGCTGGAGATAGCCACCCCCCCTTTTACCTTTATGCATCATAGATGCATGGGGTTAAAGGGGGGGTACAACTCAGTACTAGCAAGGTTTTCCCTAATAAGGTAGCCGATGAGTGTGTACTTCACATTACAGAAGCAAAACGTCTATCTATTAACCACTGGAAGTAACGGTAGTGTACCATTTCCTATAGTAAATATTGGATGTATCTCAATTTATTTCTTGTCAATTTCAATTTATATTACCTTCTTTCACACATAACATGGTACAATAGTGAGATGAGGTTGACACCTGCATGTAGACAAGTTGAGTTATTATCCAAGAATAAAAGTTATATTCCCATGTTGTGTGAGTAGATAAACTGGAAAATCCACCTAAATTTATATTATTTACCCTCCTTCTGTGCTTGGCCTTTCCACCATATAAGCCTTGCCTTACAGGTTTTCTCAGTTTGTCAAATATCTTACAATTAAAAAGTCTTTATGTTGCAGTCATCGCCAGATAAGTCTGGATTTACTAAAAGTAAAGGCATTTCTTCTTTTTGCTGACAGATTTGAACAGTTTTCAAAGAATAGAACTTTTAGAACAGATGCATTAATATATTTGATAGAACAATCTAATCAAGCGATACATCTTCCTGCACCAAAAGACAAAGTTAAATTAATCATAGATATCATGTTGCTTCCAGAAACCTCCAGGAGGTTATGTAATCCAGTCAGTGTGCAGCGATGAATATTTAACCATTCACCTGTGGGGATTAGAAAGAGAAGAACAACACAGAATAAAATATTCATGAATACTTTTAAATAGACAATCCAAGAAGTGTGTACACATTTAAGCCTGAGCTTTTAGTTTACACAGTAAACCACTGAAATCTGAAGGTTTTCTTATTGTCCTGCCTTTTCTATTTGTAGAAAATGATTAATCTGTTTTATGCCTTACAGAAAGTGTTTGGATGTTGTAGATAGTCTATTATAGAGCGATTTTGGTGGTGTGTTGGCATATTGCACATATTGTAACCTGGAAAGCCTCAGATGAAGCTGACAGTCCAAAATCATTCCTCTGTCTGATCACTAAATTCCCACTTAGAGAAAGACAGCAGTGTGAATACAAGAGTTTACCCTGCTTATTCTTTGCCAGCTATTCTGTATAAACAATGCATCTTTTCACAAAGGGAGCTTCAGAGGGTAAAGTGATGAAATAAATAGAAAGTAACAGCACTCATGGTCTTTCTACAGAGCAGCTTTCCTGCTATTCCCACCTCATCTGCTGTGGGGCTCTGTCGCACAGCAAATAACTCTCTTTCCTCTCTCTTTCTCCCTGCTTCGCCTCCTTTTCCCTCTCTGTCTTTTCCACCACCCTTTTCTTTTGTCACCCTTCTCTCTGCGTTTGGTCAGGGAAACCTTTCCTTTCTGTCTCACACATGCAAGTCCTTCACATGTCACTCTTAACCTTGCTTACTGATTGGACTTTCTGCGAACCTCACCATAAGAAATGGAAAGCTGTGTTAGAAATGTAATAAGTTTTTATACAAGTGACAATTCAGGTTTTGAATTTTGCTGTACTAGAAACATTTTAACTCCTTAAACACTACTTAGCAACATAGAGTATATAGCTGTCGCTGACCTCTCTAATTGAATATTATGACAGAGAAGATTTGTATTAAAATCGCTTAATGTCTTGCCTGGCCTTAAGGTGTTGTGTGACAGCATCATAGAAAATCGCATAGCTCTAAAAGGACTTAAGTATTAATTACCCTATTAACTACATAGGTCTGACTGTCTTTCTCGAGTCTGTCTTTTGTGTAAAAGCAGGCTGTGGAATTAACAGAGGGCTGCATTAATCCCCTCTTATTTTCCACATCAGCACTGGCGCATCTGAAAAACATTGGTCCATTCAGGCGTCCATTCAGGCGTTAATTACATAAAGTTCAATGGTGTGTGTGTGTGTGTGTGTGTGTGTGTGCGTGTGTGTGTGTGTGAGTGTGTGGTAAAAGCAATTTGTTTTCCAGACGACATCAGAAACACATTAATCAATTAGTCTGAGGTGATAAACACACAGAGCACACCATTACGTTTCACATGGGAGTCCTGGGTTTCAAGGTTGCTGCTGTCCACTGACAAGCATGCAGTCCTGTACATGCAGAGGTACAACGTAGTGTAAGCACAGAAACACACACACACAGATCTAATTAAAAACATTGTTGTGAATAGATCTGATTCTACTTCAGTGTGGTTAACAGTCCTTCATGGATAAGTAATGAGTTGGTGTCGACGGAAGGAGAGCACCTCAACCCTTAAACTCTCCAGATCTTTCTGCTTCGCAGCACCGAGACAGACTAGCAGGGTTTAATGGTGCTCTGTATGTAGCAGCAGAAATAATCTGATTGTAAAGAACTCAAATTTATCCTATCAGTGGGTTGAGAGCTGCTTGCATGAATCATTTTTGGGATGAAGCATAGACTCAATCAAACAGCTGCAATAATTTTGTCATGTTTATGATTATTATAGGAACAAGATGTTTTTACTTTATGATAGAAAATATGCAGGCAAGATTAGGCTTTTGTTCGGATTGTCAACTTGGAAACTGGGTTTTAAATATTCAGCAATTAGTGTAGAATAATCTTGTCCCGGTTTGAAGAATCTAAGTATTTTAGTTTTTAAACTAGAAGCCGATTAAAACTGCTCAAGTTAGTGCAAAATTAGGTCAAATCGCCCTTTAACCATTTCCAGAGTCGGACTACAATCGGAAGCCAACTTCAGTTTCATATCACCCTATTTATGCTGTTCTGAGAGGCTTCACCGTTCAGGGACAGCTTTAATGTTATGTGTCTTGAGGAGTTTGTGGAACGTTTTAGCGATTTAATCTGCTCTGAATGTCCGACCTCTTACCATTAAACTGACTGTGAGATAAACGCATGCTCATCACAATCTCAAAGTTTTAGCCCTGCCTCATCTTGGACAAAATTATCTCTCACACACACTAGTACGAGCCATTCATTCATACTTGTATAATCTCACACATACACAAGTATTAGCCTCTCATTCAAACTAGTAGTACCCCAGACGTAAACAAGTATTGGTCTCTCATTCGCACTAGTATTACCCCACACATATACATGTATGACCCCTAAGAGCGTGTGTGTGCATCCTTTTTGGTATGTGTGAATTTTTTGTAGTATATATGTGTGATTTTATTAATTCTGAGTATGTGAAAGAATTTTGCTAGTGGTGTGTTGGGGGTCCATTTTCCACAAATGAACAGAACAGACTGTTGGACGGCAGGAAGCCATTTTCCCCAGATGGACTGATCAGACCGCATCTCCCAGCATTCATAGCGGTGACTCCAACACACTCCTTTTGGTCCGTGACAACCAATGGTGACATCAACGATGACATCACGGCCAAAGGGCTATAAGAAGGTGGTGGCGACCATTTCAAACTGTTCTCAGCAGAAACTTCTGCTACAGAGAAAAGTCTCACTGGTGAAAATTATCTTTTGTTCTGACTCGCTGGACCGGGGTGTAACCCCTAATCAAGCACAAGAAGTCCAAAGCATAAAAACGGATTTCATTTAAAAGCAATTCACATACAGAAACAGTAAAATTAAAGATTTAAAATTAGATTAACGCAATTAAAAAACATAGCGTGCTAAATCGCAATTAACGCGATAATTTGACACCCCTACAATTTCTCATTGTATTTCTTCTGTTTAGGGCTCAGAACTATGTATAGTAGTAACTGTAACTTTGTTAAAACCCAAATATTTATAAATTACAAAATATAGAGCAATTTATGATCTGAGTGTGATTCTTAATCTACATGAGGAAGTAAAAACCATAAGACATGATTTTTGTTGTTAACAAAATAATAAATATCTAATGTAGTACTGGCACTATTGTTATAACATAGTAAAAGCTGAAATCCTAATAGTTTTAAAGTAAAACAAATGTATCATGACTAATTATACAAATTATCTACTTGATATAAAAAGAAGCATACCAGTCATATTCATACAACCTTATTACAAAGTCAAATTACTAAATCTCTCCCGTAGAACTGATTTAGCCTGTGTCTGCTTTTGTTGTCAAAATCCTGTCTGCAGCCTTCTGAATCAGCTGTGATTAACTATAATTTTCCAGCAGTCATTTTCAATGGCTGTATTAAAAGAGTGCATTATGACTTCAGAATCATTGTGAACTGAAAATGGTCTGATGTTACTCCTGATTTTGAAAGCATGGTTTCCTAACAGCTGTTAAATAGGAGAAAAATACTTACAGGTATGTAAAAATACAGATATGCCACACTTTTAAATCATACAAGAGAATAAGTGAAAACCACCAGATCATTTCCTTAAAATGTAAAACTTTGTTGGAAACCTTTATTGTTAATGTTAATGTTGCTAAGACATTTGTTAGCCTTCTAAAAGTTGCTTGAGATGTCATTTAGACCCAGATGGCACCAGATGGTCTGACTAATGCACCCGGCTACCATAGAAAAATAACTCAGAGAATTGCCTTTTTATAAAACATCATGGACAAATCATAGCACAGAGCTGCAGTTAATAATATTTTGATTAGAAACCAATTTCTGTTTAGTTGTTTCAGCTTCGTTGTTTTGGCATTTTCAATTATGACACACCCTCACACACCAACTTAATGTATGTCATATAATTCAACAAAAAAAGCTGATCTGATAATCGCTTGGGGGTTTGTTAAAAGGTTAACTTTGAGAGTTCTTTACAAAACCTTACTCCCAACACCAATTGTTGGAGGCTGTGATTTTTTGGCTGTCAATTTTTCAAAATCTAGCCTGTTGTTGTGAATAAATTGCCAAACTGTACAATAACATGTGCATATTCTTTGTATAGCTTATCTAAGAGTCTAGGTTTTCCCTAACAATCTAAGTGGTTTTCACTTTTTACAATGATGTTAAAAGCGAGACTATTTCGGTAGCTGTAGTTCCTATTCTGTCTGCATTATGTGACCTGGTCTTACTGCTGTGCTACCCAGACAAAATCCTACCTAGAGGAGAAGAAGTGACTGCTTGTAACTGGGGAGCAATCCTTTAGTCATGCTGCTATAGGCCTAGACTGCTTGAGGTCAGACTGACCACTTTTCCTCAATCTGCTATTTTTTTCTTCTACTATTCTCCAAATGCATTATTTGCTGTTATTTCAACTGTTAACTCTCTCTCAGTGTTATTCTCTCCATAGAAGCTACACCTGGTGTGGCATTATGCATGGCTGTGATGCCTTGTTGGAGGGGGGCATCGACTGGGATGATGCTCGCAGTAACTGAACGTTCTCCTTCTCCTGTAATTAACGTTTTACATTCTTTAACAAAGAAAGTACTTCTACATCAGTTATGTTCTTTTTTGTGTATCTGCTCTGTCTTCTCAAACCCCCAGTTGGTCATTGCAGAAGGCTGCTCGTACTGAGCCAGGTTCTGTTGGAAGTTTTCTTCCTGTTAAAGGGTTTTTTCTTTTCCTTTTCTCTGTCGCTACATGCTTTCTCAGTTTGAGAGACTGCTAGTTAAACTTAGTTTATTCTTCTCCATCAACAAGTTTGCACCCACAGGCACACGTACTGACGGAGACGTTTTCATGTCATACTTCTATGGAGTTAAATCAGGGCCATAATGTTTGTGTATTTGAAAGAAATATTTGAAATTGAAAATATGTTAGCTAAAAACGAAAATCCAGTTTTTTTTGTGAACTTTGAAAAACAAAAAATTGGATTAAAAATTAAATGTATTGAATGTTTATATTAATTGAAATTTCAATGGTATTTTTATTTTGTATTTTTCTGAATGAACTTTAATTCAACATGTTCAGTATTAAATTCTTTTCAAGTTTAAGAATTTTTTCCCTTTCAGTTTCAGATTATATTTTTTGTCATGGGTATGCGATCTGGTGCATGGACCCAAACGCAGATGCCGAGGAAAGGAGCAGGATATTTATTAGATGGTGTTGCTGGTGGAGGAGTGGCGTCCCCTGACAGGACGGCGGTCAGGCGGACGGCCCGGTGATCCTCCTGTGAGGACCTGGAGATCTGGCAGACGGCCCGGATGGTGTCCACTGACAGGACAGCGGTCGGGCGGACGGCCTGGATGGCGTCCACTGACAGGACGGCGGTCGAGCGGACGGCCCAGTGGTCCTCCTCTGAGGAGCTTGACTGGCCGGTGGCGAAGAAGTGGCTTGGCCGGTCGAGGTCGGTGGTGACGAAGAGGCCTGGTCTGTCAAGGTCGGCGGCGACGAAGAGGCCTGGCCGGCTGAGAAGAGTCTGGCGGTGCAGAAGGTGGCTGAGAGGAGTCTGGAGGCTTGAACGACAGCAGTCGGTGGCGAAGAGGCTCCAGCGACGGGGACGGGTCCTCCTTGACCCTCTCTGGGAGCTCTAGCAATGGGGGCGGGTCCTCCATGACCCTCCCTGGGAGCTCTAGCGACGGGGACAAGTCCTCCTTGACCCTCTTTGGGAGCTCTAGCAACCCATGGGGGAATGTCGGTCACTGGAAAGCTGCCGCTGTGATTGTCAGGAGGACAGTAGTCACGATGGCGGCAGGCTCTGAGACTGGAACTGGCCCTGAGACTGGAACTGGTTCTGAGAACGGAACTGGCTCTGAGAACAGAACTGGCTCTGAGAACTGAACTGGCTCTGAGAACTGAACTGGCTCTCTGGCCGGAGGAGAGCGGACAGCTCGCACCTCCACCCCGGAAGTAGCCCGACCTCAATATCGTTGCTGGCTGCTGTGAGGCGGTAGAGGAGGCTCATGCCATCAAGGACCAGTGCCTGAGGAACAGAGTGCCAGCCTTGTCCCGACGAACGTGGACAGCTGCTCGGAGTCATCCTCCGTCTCCGGTGTTGGTTTCACCAGGCAGGGGCGCTGCGTCGGTTGACGGAGGATGTGATGAAGCAGCGGCCGCGCAGGCAGATGGTGAGGGGGTGACGCTGTGCTCCCTGCTCCCGGAAGCAGTCCTGGTGCGATGGGCCCCCCACCGACAGCCAGATGGTGGAGAGGGAGAGGGCGGACCGATGATCTGCTCCCATGCCTCCCTTCGAACCCTCTTCGCCTTGCTCCACAGCGCAGCGAGATCCCGGGCGGAGAACACATTCCAGAACGGAGGAAGAACTTGGAGAATCTCCTCAGCCCCGGAGATGCGATGTGAGGGGAGACCACAATCTTGGATAGCCCGGCCCAGACGTCCTGGTGAAGGGCGGCTGTCTCCTGGGCGAGTGCTGGGTCAATCTAATCGGGCAGGATCATTCTGTCAGGGGTATGCAGTGTTGTGCATGGACCCAAACGCAGACACAGAGTAAAAGTGAAGGACATTTATTAGATGTTGCTGCTGGTGGAGGAGGTGATGATGATGACGACGGCAAGAACGGAGACAGGACATCGGACGAGCAGGACAGGATACAGCAGGAGAACACACCAAGGAGACATCTACAATACAATGATCCGGCGCTGAGTGAGGGGAAGTGAGGGGTTATAAGGGCAGAAGGTAAGGAGGATCAGGTGTGATTGATGGGAGAGACACAGGTGAGGACAATGATGAGGAGAGGGTGATTAGGGCAGCATAATCTATCAAACACCTCTTACATCTTACATCAGCTTTTGTGAGGACATGTGTGTGCAGACCAAAACCTTCTGCACGTTCAACAACAACAAACCATGGTTCACTGCAGAACTGAGACGGCTACGCCAGGACAAGGAGGAGGCCTACAGGAGTGGAGATCGGGTCCTGTACAAGCAGGCCAGGAACAAGCTGACAAAGGAGATCAAGGCAGCAAAAAGGAACTACAGTGCAAAGCTGAAGGAGCGTTTTTCTGCCAACGATTCTTCTGCAGTTTGGAAGGGCCTGCAGACCATTACCAACTACAGGAGACCATCCCCCCACCCTGTGGGGAGCCCCCGCCTGGCTGAGGACCTCAATGACTTTTTCTCCAGGTTTGAAACGACTTTCACACCTTCCACCTCCCCCACCATCTCCATTACAAAAGGCCTAGCATCACCCCAAACGACCCCCGTACCTGACCCCCTGCCTGCGCTGAGGATCTGTGAACAGGATGTACGTCAACTATTTCAGAGACAGAGGATTAAGAAGGCATCAGATCCTGATGGAGTGTCTCCATCCTGTCTGAAAGTCTGTGCTGGACAGCTGGCTCTCATCTTCACTCAGATCTTCAACAACTCCCTGGAGCTGCGTGTAGTCCCCTCCTGCCTCAAACGCTCCACCATCATTCCGGTTCCCAAGAAGTCCCCCGTCACAGGATTAAATGACTACAGACCAGTCGCCCTGACATCTGTTGTCATGAAATCCTTTGAGCGACTGGTGCTGACCCACCTGAAGGACATCACGGATCACCTGCTAGACCCCCTGCAGTTCGCCTATAGAGCAAACAGGTCAGTGGATGACGCAGTCAACATGGCTCTCCACTACATCCTGTACCACCTAGACTCTGCAGGTACCTACGCTCGGGTCCTGTTTGTGGACTTCAGCTCTGCATTCAACACCATCGTCCCAGAGCTCCTCCATCAAAAAATGTCCCAGCTCACCGTGCCTCCCTCCACCTGTCAGTGGATTACCAGTTTCCTGACTGACAGGAGGCAGCAGGTGAAACTGGGTAACTTCACATCCAGCTCCCGGTCCCTCAGCATCGGCGCCCCCCAGGGATGTGTTCTCTCCCCACTGCTCTTCTCCCTTTACACCACTGACTGCACGTCAAGGGACCCTTCTGTGAAACTCCTGAAGTTTGCAGATGACACCACCATCATTGGACTCATCCGTGACGGTGACGAGTCTGCATACAGAGGGGAAGTGGAACAGCTGGTCCTCTGGTGCAGTCAGCACCACCTGGAGCTAAACCCGCTCAAAACTGTGGAGAAGACTTCAGGAAGAGACCCCCATCAACATCTCCTCTCATAATCATCAACAGGCCAGTCCCCACAGTGGAGTCTTTCAGGTTCCTAGGATGCACCATCACACGGGACCTGAAGTGGACCTCCCACATTAACTGTATAAGAAAGAAGGCCCAGCAAAGGCTGTACTTTTTTGTCAGCTCAGAAAGTTCAACCTGCCTCAGGAACTGCTGACCATCTTCTACACAGCAATAGTCCAGTCTGTCCTGACCTCATCCATCTCTGTCTGGTTCGGATCCGCCACCAGAAAAGACAAGGAATGACTGCAGAGAACAGTCAGGTCCTCAGAGAGGATCATAGTTACTGATCTTCCCTCCATTCAGGACCTGTACCAGTCCAGGGTCAAGAAGCGGGCCAGAAAAATCACCACAGACCCCTCACACCCTGGCCACAATCTGTTTAGGCTCCTCCCGTCAGGCCGGCGTTACAGAGCGTTGTACGCCAAAACCACCTGACACAAGAACAGTTTTTTCCCCCAGGCTGTCGCTCTGATGAACTCTGTGTAGTCACAGAGTGTGAGTCCATTCACATAAAAATAAACTATAACTCTGCACTGCTGTACATACTCACTGTAAAATAACCCCGGTTTGGTGTGTATATTATCCTTTATTATTTATTTGTATTTATTTCTTTATTTCACTTATTTAAGTTCTGTACTGGAGAGAAAAGTTGCCGGAGTCAAATTCCTTGTATGTGTCATACTTGGCCATTAAAGCTGATTCTAATAGGCACTGTGGGGTTCAGGCCTTTTTCAATAGAGCTCAGAGACCAGCGGACTCCCTGGTTGCACGGACGGGAAGTCTGTTTGCTTGGCCGGTTCACTTTGAAGTTTAAAAAGGGGAGTTCTTCCTGGTCCAGCAGGTTTGAACGAAAAAAAGGGAAAGTTATATATATATATATATATATATATATATATATATATATATATATATATATATATATATATATATATATATATGCTTCTAAAAGGTAATATCATTAGACAACATGGGATAAATTTCCACAGTTACACCAATGTTACACAACTATATTTATCCATAGATCCTGATAAATCCAATCAGATAGATTAGATAGAATACAGGCATGTTTGATTGTCATAAAAACCTGGATGACTCTAAACTTTCTGCTTTTAAATAAGACATAAGACATAAGTTGACGTCTTTGCACCAGAAGCTATGAAAAATAGACTGCTTAGTCAACCACTTAATTTGGATGGCATTAAATTGGCTTCAATTCAATTCAGTTTATTTATATAGCGCCAATTCACAACAGATGTCATCTCAAGGCACTTAACAAGAAGTCATTTCAATACATTTATACAAACATTCCAATCAGTTAAAAAGTTTCCTATTTAAGGAATCCCAGCAGATTGCGTCAGTCATTGACGTGAGGTTGGGCCCCGTTGATGCAGACTTTCCAACCACAGCAATCCTTCAGCAATCCCTCATACTGAGCAAGCATGTAGCGACGGTGGAGATGAAAAACTCCCCTTTAACAGGAAGAAACCTCCAACAGAACCAGGCTCAGTAGGAGCGGCCATCTGCCACGACCGTCTGGGGGTTTGAGAAGACAGAGCAGAAACACAGAAGGAACAGAAGATCTGATATAAGAGAACTTTCTATGTTACAGAAAGTAAAAAGTTGATAACAGGGCACAGTGGATGTTCAGTTACTGGGAGGATCATACCAGTCGATGCCCCCCGTCCAACAGGGCATTGCAGCCAAGCAGGATACCAGACCAGGTATATCTTCTATGGAGAGAAAAACACTGAGAGAACACAAAGTTAACAGTCGAATAACAGCAAATAATACAACTGGAGAGTAGTAGGAGAAAAGGAAGTTTCTAGAGTGAAGAAAATTGGTAAGTCTGTCCTCCAGCAGTCTAAGCCTATAGCAGCATAACTACAGAGATAGCTAAGGATGACCTTAGCCACTCTAACTATAAGCTTTATCAAAAAGGAAAGTTTTATGCCTGGCCATAAAAGTAAACAGAGTGTCTGCCTCACGGACTAAAGCTGGGAGCTGGATCCACAGGAGACGAGCCTGATAACTAAAAGATCTGCCTCCCATTCTACTTTTAGAAATCCTAGGAACTACAAGTAAACCTGCAGTCTGAGAGCGAAGGGCTCTGTTAGGAACATATGGAACAATTAGATCTCTGATGTATTATGGAGCTTGATTATTAAGGGCTTTGTATGTAAGAAGAAGGATCTTAAATTCTATTCTGGATTTAACAGGGAGCCAATGAAGGGAAGCTAAAACAGGAGAAATGTGATCTCTCTTTTTAATATTCATCAGAACTCTTGCTGCCGCATTTTGGATCAACTGAAGGCTTTTAGTGGCATTTTGTTGACTTCCTGATAGTAAAGAATTACAGTAGTCCAGCCTTGAGGTAACAAATGCATGGACTAGTTTCTCAGCATCACTCCTGGACAGGATGTTTCTAATTTTAGCAATATTCCGGAGGTGAAAGAAAGAAATCCTAGAAACCTGTTTAATATGGGATTTAAATGTCAAGTCTTGGTCAAAAATAACGCAGAGGTTCTTTACGTTATTACTGGGGGCCAATTTAATGCCATCCAGATGAAGTGATTGATTAATCAGTTTCTGTTTAAGAACTTCTGGTCCAAAGACAGCAACTTTTGTTTTGTCCGAATTTAAAAGCAAAAAGTTTAGGGTCATCCATGTTTTTATGTCTTCCAGACATGCCTGTAATCTACCTAACTGACTGGGGTCATCAGGATTCATGGATAAATATAGTTGTGTATCATCTGCATAGCTGTGGGAATTTATCCCATGCTGTCTAATGAGTCTACCAATTGGGAGCATATATATCGTGAACAGAATTGGTCCAAGCACTGAACCCTGTGGAACTCCACAAGTAATCCTTGAGAGTGAAGAAGATTTATCATTTAGATGAACAAACTGGAATCTATCAGACAAATATGATTTAATCAGCCTAGTGCTGTTCCTTTGATCCCTGCAACATGTTCAAGCCTTTCTAAGAGAATATTATGATCGACTGTGTCAAAAGCAGCACTGAGATCTAACAAAACCAGAACAGACACAAGTCCATTATCTGAGGCCATGAGAATATCATTAGTAACCTTCACCAGTGCTGTTTCAGTGCTATGATGAGCTCTAAAACCTGACTGAAACTCTTCAAACAGCTCGTTACTGTTTAGATGCTCATAGACTTGATTAGCAACAATTTTCTCAAGGACTTTGGATAAGAAAGGAAGGTTAGATATAGGTCTGTAATTCACTAAGTCGTCTTGATCAAGGGAAGGTTTCTTGAGTAAAGGTTTAATTACAGCTATTTTTAATTCCTGTGGTACGTATCCGTTTACTAAGGATAGATTCATCATATCCAAAATGGGGCCAGGAACCAAATGGAACACTTCTTTAAATAATTTGGTTGGAATTGGGTCCAACATAGAAGTTGAAGGTTTAGATGAGGCTAATATTTTTGATAATTCCGAAAGCTCGACTGAATCAAAACAGCCTAAGCACAACTGAGGTTCTACAGTTCTTTCCGATACTGCCTCATTTACTGAGGAAGAAGTAATCATGTTTGGGAGGATGCCAATGATTTTATTTTTAATAGAATTAATTTTATTTATGAAGAATCCCATAATATCATCACTGCTAAGAGCTGGGGGAATAGTTGGCTTAACAGAGCTATGACTCTGTGTAAGTTTGGCAACTGTACTAAAAAGAAACCTAGGATTATTTTTATTCGCCTCTATTAATGATGAAAAATATGCTGTTCTAGCTTGTCAAAGGGTCTTTTTATACAGCAGTAGACTGTTATTCCAGGTTAAATAGGAATCCTCTAGGTGTGTAGAGCGCCATTTTCTCTCCAACTTCCTAGTATTCTGCTTTAAAGTATGCAACTCTGCGTTGAACCAAGGAGTCAGCCTCCTATGGCTAGCCACTTTCTTTTTTAAGGGGGCTACACTAACTAATGCCAAACGCAATGAGGACGTAACGCTGTGAACCAGACCATCAATTTCTGAAGGGTTAGAGATAGAATTGCTGCCATCCACTGTGTTACCCTGAGACACTAAGGAAAGTAAGAATGGAACAGATTCTTTAAAAATTGTTACAGCATTGTCTGATAAAGCTCTACTATAATGAAATTTTCTTTCAGATTTAAGATGGTCAGTTAAAGTAAATTCAAAAGTTATTAAGAAGTGGTCAGACAGGACCGGGTTATGTGGGTGGACTGTTATTTCCTCACACTCAATACCGTATGTCAGTACAAGGTCCAAAGTGTGTTTACCCGAGTGGGTCAATCCCTGTACTTTTTGAGTAAAGCCAATTGAGTCTAAAATAGCATTAAAGGCTGCATTTAGGCTATCACTTTCAGTATCCACCAGAATATTAAAGTCCCCCACTATAATAACCCTATCAGTATTTAATACTAAATCAGATAAAATTTTTTAGATCTGATCCAAGAATTGAGAGTAAGGGCCTGGTGGACAATACAAAACCACAAACAAAAATGGTCTTAATGTTTTGAAACTTGGATGAGGAAAATTAAGGGTTAGATGTTCAAAAGAACTGTAGCTATCAATTGGTCTGGGACTAATTAGTAAATCAGAACGAAAAATGGTTGCAACTCCTCCCCCTCGCCCAGTATTTCTAGGAATGTGAAAATTTAAATGACTGGAAGGAGTTGACTCATTTATACTGACATTCAATTCAATTCAATTCAAATTTAATTCAAAAATACTTTATTGATCCCAGAGGGAAATTAAATGTTGGTATAGCTCATATAATTAATTCTTTAAGGAGTTGTTGTAGACGATGATGGCTGTGGGCAGGAAGGATTTCCTGTTGCGGTCTGTATTGCAGCGAAACTGAAGAAGCCTCCGACTGAAGACGCTCTGTTGTTGTATGACTGTCACATGAAGAGGATGCTCTGGGTTGTCCATAATTTTTTGGATTTTATGAAGAATCCTTCTTTGCATTATCATTTTCCACAGTTGTCCCAAGAACAGAACCAGCCTTCTTTATCAGGTTGTTTAGCCTTTTTAAATCCCTGGCTCTGATGCTGCTACCCCAACAGATGACGGCTGAAGAGATTACACTCTCCACAAAAGACTTGTAGAAGATCTGCAGCATCTTGGTGCAAACCTTGAAGGACCTAAGTTTCCTCAAGAAGTACAGTCTGCTCTGTCCCTTCTTGTAGACGGCTTCACTGTTGCGCCTCCAGTCCAGTCTGTTGTCAAGGTGAACTCCAAGGTATTTATACTCCTCAACCACCTCCACTTCTTCTCCCATGATGGAAACAGTGTTTGACTTATACCCGTCTCTTCTGAAATCTACAATCATCTCCTTTGTTTTGTTCACATTCAAGGTTCACGATTGTTTCCACACCATGTCACAAAGCGGTCCACCAGCTCTCTGTATTCAGCTTCTTGTCCATCTCTGATACACCCGACAATTGCAGAGTCATCTGAGTATTTCTGCAGATGACAGGTCTCTGATTTGTACTGGAAGTCTGAGGTGTACAGAGTGAAAAGGAATGGTGAGAGTACGGTCCCTGTGGTGCTCCTGTGCTGCTGACCACCTGGTTTGACACACAATTCTTCAGTCTCACAAATTGTGGTCTGTTGGTCAGGTAGTCATTGATCCAGGCGATTGTTGATTGTTGTAATCCTCCTGCTGCAACCAGGTTTCTGTGAGACAAAGGAAATCAATGTGATTATCACAAATCAAGTCATTTACTAACATTACTTCCAGTAATAATGTAAAGAACTTGGCGTTATTTTTGACAAAGACATGACATTCAGATCCCTTTGTAAACATGTGTCTAATATTTCCTTCTTTCCTTCTTTCTTGCTAAAATTAGAAACATCCTGTCCAGCAATGATGCTGAAAAATGTGTTTATGCATATGTTGCTTCAAGGCTGGACTACTGTAACTCTTTACCATCAGGACGTCCACAAAATGTAAGTAAAAGACTTCAGTTGATCCAAAATCCTCCTGCAAGAGTTCTGAAGAACATTAAAAAGAGAGAACATATTTCCCCCGGTTTTAGCCTCCCTTCATTGGCTCCCTGTGAAGTCCAGAATATAATTTAAGATCCTCCTTCTTCCATATAAAGCCCTTAATAATCATCATAGATCAGAGACCTGATTGTTCCATATGTTCCTAACAGGGCACTTCGCTCTCAGACTGCAGGGTTACTGGTGGTTCCTAGGATCTCTAAAATTAGAATGGGAGGCAGATCTTTTAGTTATCAGGCTCCTCTCCTGTGGAACAGGCTCCCAGTTTTAGTCCATGAGGCAGACACTCTTTTAAGACCAGGCATAAAATTGTCCTTTTGATTAATGTTTTAGTAAAAACAGATTGATGTTAGGTAGTTGTTGGATGAGTGGTAGAGTGGAGGAGGCGTAGTAGCCAACAGCCTAAGCCGGTTGGGGGGTGCAGTCCAGACAGATGGTTCTCAGTGGCTCTGCCTCTCTCATGTCTTATTCGAAAGGGCTGGGTTATCCTCAGCTATCTCTGTAGTTATGCTGCTGTAGGCTGTTTTTTTTCATTCCTGAAGGAATAAGTTTACATTAACTGAGCCTTCCTACAACATTAACAAAGAAGGCAGTTTAGTAATTTCCTGACTTGAATGACGTGAATAAAACAGAGGCACAATAGTATGCCCGATAAGAGAGGAGTTGTGCAGGGAATCTTCCGTGTCTTATTGGCTGACGGCCTGTTGTTTGATATAACCTCTAGAGCAGTGCTGACAGAAAATGAACATCAGACGATTTTTGACAGAATTAAGAGGGACAATTCTTTAGTTGTGGCGGCTGGCAGTGGGTGGGAAAACTCTGGACCAACACATAAAACAGGTAAACAAACAATTTATATACGTTATGTCTTCAGATTATATGAACATCAGTCAGATCCACGGCAGTGTTTGTGAAAACACGTCAGTCGGACATTACCAATGCAAGTTAAAATTGTCTGGAGAAAAACTTAAAATCTTCAGACATTTTTGACCGACTTGCGTCGGTCTGCGTCTCCCCTTTGATCTGTGTCTCACTACGGCTCCTCATCGCCCCACAGTGCAGCTCATTGTAAGCTTTCTCCAGGTCCGTAACTGGCTACTTGCTTTTAGCAGCACCAGAACTTTCTACACAAAGCTCCAAAACAGAGACTTTTCTAAGAGTTTGAATTAATAACGGTGTTTATTAATGTGGGTCAGACCCGCTGTGTTTAACCCTAAAGTGAGTCTAATTCAGTAATCGTATTCAAAATTATTATAGGTAATAATGCTTGAATAATAATGTTTATATTAGCCTAAAATACTTCATTAAGACTGCTGAGCAGGGGTGTATCTAGGAACTCTTTAAAGAGGGTTAAATGGGGGCCAGTGATGATCATGGTGTCACCACCAAAATAAAAACCGGGCTGTAATGAAAAGGGGGCGGGGCCTAGACTGAATTAGTCACATTAGAGTCACAAAATGTGGGTTTAAAGATTGACGTAGGCATAAATACTTAAAATCTATAAACAATTCTAACTACTTAAAGCTGTTTCTCTGTCTTATCAATCATTGAAATATTTTCTACACAAGAAGTGATAATGTAGTCATCTTCATAAATATAGAATAGAAGGAGCTGTTCAGAAAGCAGGGCAAGATTAAAATCACTGACTAATCAATGACTGATTAAACATTTTGACCGATGATTGTCTGGGAGGAAACAAATCAGAGTATACCACTAGAATAAACTAGACTACAGCACTGATTAAATCAATAGTTTTATTTTTGTTCTGAGTGCAAAGACTGCTGTCTTGACTGGGACTGAGCTGCCATGGCGGAGGTCTGCGTTCTCCAAGTGCTTTTCTAGTTAAAACTATATAATTGAGCCAATTTCTCCAAAAGTATAATAACATTTTAATAACATCTATTATGATAAAAAAAATCTGATGTTATACTTCGTTTACAGATGACCTAGTCAGGACAGAGAATGAGGAAAAGAGCAGCAGACACAGAGGCCCACCATGCAACCTGACACAAAACTAACTTTTGTGCTTGTCAGGCAAAGAAAAAAAAGACCTGTTACTTATTGACTAATTTTACCATCCTGTCCTACTTAATATTAATAATGATTTTAGAGATCTTCTTTACATTGTCACGTTTAAGTTTGAAAAGCAATACATTTTTAAGTATATATTGTTGTATTTGGCTTTAAACAAGGTGCCACAATGTTGAAGAAAGCTTTTAATAAAAAGCCTTTTTATTGCATTGGTTCCCCTAAATATCTCTACGAGGCTGTGGGCTCAGCCCCTAATGTTTCCAGGTCCAGGAAAAACACCCCTGGCTTCAGCTGTTGGGGAACAGACTGACCACACTACCTTGCTCTACTACCTTTCTCTTCTACTAATCTCCAGTTGCATTATTTGCTGTTATTTCGACTGTTAACTTTGTTTATTTCCCAGTGTTTTTCTCTCCATAGAAGCTACACCTTGTTTGGCATCCTGCTTAGCTGTGAATCCTTGATGGAGGGGGGCATCAACTGGGATGATGCTCCCAGTAACTGAACTTCTTCCGTGTCCTGTTATCAAGTTTTTACTTTCTTCAATATAGAAAGTACTCTTACATCAGTTCTTTGGTGTTTTTGTGTCTCTGCTCTGTCTTCTCGAACCCCCAGACAGTAGTAGCAGATGGTCGCTCGTTCAGAGCCAAGTTCAGCTGGAGGTTTCTTCCTGTTAAAGGGGAGTTTTTCCTCTCCACTGTCGCTACATGCTTGCTCAGTGTGAGGGATTGCTGTGGTTGGTGTCTGCATGAACGAGGCACAACTGCCAGTCAATTACTCGATGCAATCCACTAGGATTCCTTAAATAGAAAACTTTTAAACTGATTGGACTGTATGTATGATTGAATTAACATGCCTTTTCTTGTAAAGTGCCTTGAGATGATATCTGTTATGAGTTGGCGCTATATAAAAGAACTGAGTTGAATTGAATGGGCGATTTGACCCGGATTCATGTTAGCAGGATAAGGATTGCTGGGCTCCTATGAGGCTGGCTACTGACGGTAAATATGTTTATTGCTTCATTCGGTGATATTACAAAAAGCGACAAGGAACATTAATCATTTCCCACCAACTACTGTTGGTTTTCGTAGTCGTAAAATGGTAAAAGATCTGTACTTGTATGGCGCTTTATCTAGTCCTGAGGACCACAAAGCACCTTACACTACATTCAGGCATTCACCCATTCACCACTGGTGATGGTACGCTATATTGTAGTCACAGCTGCCCTGTGGCACACTGACAAAAGCGAGTCTGCTGAACAAGGGCACCAACTTACCCTCTGACCATGATCAGTAGGCAAGAAAGGTGAAGTGTCTTACCCAAGGACACAGTGACCAAGAAGGACAGAACAAGCAACCCTCCGGTTACAGGACAAGCTCCTACCACAGACAGCAACTTTGACTAGGGATGCTTACATTATGTAAAGGATTCCATTTGATTTGACAAGTAGCTGCCCCAGCTGATTCCCTTTTTGGGTCTACTGGACCTCAACACTCAACACAAAATATATCATTTTGACTACAGTTTTATTGGGAGAGATTATATACTGTATACTCAGAAAAGAGGAAGAAAAGAAAATTTTCATTTTAAAGTTTTCATTGTCTGAGAGATAAATTATACAAATGAGGGAGGCCGATGATCTTTCCATGTCAAAGTCACAAAAACATGGGCTTCACACAGAGTCCTTTCAATCTCCAGGGGGCAGGAACAGATAATATAATTTACTTCACCCAAGTGTTTTACGATCATGAGGACAGTTCAGCAGACTGGGATGTATCAATTAGATCATATTCTGTTTAGTTCAGCAAGTGTCATAGCAATGAAAGTGTTCAAAAATATTTGAACTTTCTTATTAGTTAATTCAGGATTTTTATATTTTGTTTAAGTTTTTCACTAAATAAAAAGCACCTCACTATTTAACACTCAAAATACTTTAGACTTTACTGGGACTCAAAAAATGGGCGGTGAATATTTGCATTATTGTCTGGGAAGGATATAAACCTAGACAAATTATTAGATTTACAGTGATGGTTGCAGGACGAATAAAACCTAACAGGAAGAAGCCCAAACTGGGAAGAAGTAAACTTCTAATTTTTGTATCTAGTTAGCTGACAGGGATCAAAGGAAACCAGGCAAAATCTATACTGAGGACACTAAAGATTAACAAAAGACAGTTGATGGGCAGTTAAGAGGAAGTATTTATGTTTAAACAGACCAAAATTAATAAAGGAGCAGAATCTGGCAAGAATAACTCTGCAAGTAATAAAAAACAAGGAAGTCACAAATGAAAAATAAATAAACAGAAAAAGCAGATTTAAAAGCAATAATAGAAAGAAAAGATTATAACATTTAACAAGGAAAAAATTAGAATTACTTAGATCATCATTCCAGAATGCACTAAACACGATGAGAACATCAAATATTCAGTAAGAACTTAAATAAATAACATTACTAAACTAAGCACCATTATTATATTGATTTAATGGTGGTTTCATTAATTACATAGAAATACAAACTCATCAGCAAGTATATACAACATTGAGACTGCAACAGCTAAAATTGGTAAAAGAGTAATAAAACTGTAAAATTAAGTAAAGAGCCTGACAAAAGCAAGGAATGTTCCCCCATTTGAATAGAAGAAATTTTGTTCCTTGTCTCAGCGACCCTGATGGACCCTGACAGAGGCGACCAGAGTGATTTCTCTCCCCTGCAACTGACAGCAAAGGCGTCGGAAGATGAAACAGGACATTCCCCTCCTGTCTGTTTGCTACCCAGTGGATATAGAAAGTGTGTGACTCAGGCAGCGGGAGTGCAGAATCTCTTCCTTTAACTTATTTTCCTCTCTGTGCCTGTCAGAGGAGAAGCCGGGACACTTTGATCAGAGTGTTATCTGCACTGCTGCGGCCTAATCCGTGTATTTGCTCCGAGTCTTAGCTGGATCACCGCGCTCAAATCAAAGCACTACAGAATCAGGCCAGGAGAGGACAGAGACATGCAGGAACACACACCTTCAAACGCTCCGAGCCATCCAGCATGCACATATACTGTCATACAGTCATATGGTATGCATAAATATTTAATAACAACACTCCCAAACACACACATCTAGTGATGGCTGAAGAGGTCTTATGCTCATTAGACTCTTCCATGACAATTTAGCTTGCATTATTGAAGCCGCAAAACCACCATCATAAGATTCTGGAAAACTGATCAGTATATAAATGCAGCTTTAATCAATTTTGTTTCCTTTTTCTCTAATTTGTAAATAATAACTTTACTAAAAGATTATCTAATAGATTTGATAGATTACTTTCAACATAGCACCCCTTCAACAGTTGTTTTACCAGAGTAATGCAGAATGAGGCTGCATTAAGTAGAAAGAGAAAACAGTTTTGTCTTTCACACATTACTAAGTATCGCTAATTACCATTTTTGTACACATGTCCTGTTTGGCAGTGTAAAGCTCAGAATTGGTGTCTGAGTACGAAGTAGAAGGCTAACAGATTTACTATCACAAGTGGAGCATTACGGCTTTTAGTACTCCGCTTGGTAGACATGTGTAAGAAACCTTTATTAGAAATTGCTGTGGGTTTTTTTTTTTTTTTTTTCGATGCATCACGGACACAGAGACGGAGACCCTCAGAGCACAGGAGCCCCAGGGACACCAACGCAGGGCTGACCGGATCCCCAAGAGTGGAGCAGAGGAGTGCCCAGGGGGAACATCCAGCGGCTACAATGCAGGAGCCTGGGGGACTGCAGAGACGAGCCTACAGGCTCCACCGGCTATGCCAAGGCGGATCCAGCCATGGGCCTGGAGCCCCGAGGGCACCCCACCCCCCGGCAGGGACCCAACCGGGGACTGGCCGACGGGGCCCCCACCACCAGGCCATGGCCAGCCGATGGCCGACATGCGCCGCCACCACCACCTCAGGCCAATCCCCACAGCCGACTTCCAAATCGATACCCCCGCCCCATGCCAGGGCACCACACCAATAGCCCCAGCGGACGGACAGCATCTCCAGGCCAAGACAAGCCAGCACCCGGACACCGAGCTCAACCAGCTCCCGAATCTCACTCCCACACACCGCAGAGCCTCAATACCAAGCATCCAACCAAGGTCAACCAAACCCAATGAACTGACCAAGCACGAAACACACAGAACAGGAGATCAAGTGGAGAAGCCGGACTAAGATTCTGGAAAACTGATCAGTATATAAATGCAGCTTTAATCAATTCTGTTTCCTTCTTCTTTAATTTGTAAATAATAACTTTACTAAATGATTATTTGATAGATCTGATAGATTATTTTCAACATAACACCCCTTAAACAGTTGTTTTACCAGAGTAATGCACAATGAGGCTCCATTAAGTAAAAAGAGAAAACAGTTTTGTCTTTCACACATTACTAAGTTTCGCTAATTACCATAAAACTGCCTATTCTACATTATAAGACAATCAAAAGATGATTTTGTGTAGCTCCTCACATTCAACAGCTCCTTGTTAATTTCTGCTGTTTGCATCCTAATGACACTCGTAAGCCATTAAGCATCTCCCACCAAAGAGTCGAGTGGAATATCTAAATATCTGGAGCCCTGCAAGGTTTTAATGATTATTTCTTCAGAAACTCCACTTGTGTCAGTGGTTTTAATAGGAATCATTAAAACACTTCTAACTCTTCGAGTGCTGAATATTTCATAGTGTTCACTGCAAGAATCTTATGTTTAGTAGATATTAACCTGCTCTCTAACATCCAAGCCAAATTTTAACTTTGCAGAAAAACAAAAACAGTACCAATGTTAAAGTCAGAGTCATTCTGTTTCCAATCAATCAATCAATTAATCAATCAATCAATCAATCAATTAGACCACTGAAACAAAACAAAAAGTAAACCAACCAGCTTTCATCCAAGTGCTTGAATATAACTATTCCATTCCTCATTCACAAGCAATTAACACTCACTGCAGGGGTATTGAGACCAAGCCCCCTACATGAACGCTGTATTTTTTTTATTACATGTACAGTGGATTTCCATTCTACAAAAATCCCTGTTACATTTTAATTTCTGAAAAGATTTTCCACTTTGGAACGCTATTTAATAGAGGGAATCACCAAGCCTGTTGCAGTATCAGGCATTCAAACATTTGGCTCAATGAGGTGAGTGATTTTTCTTCAGTCAGAGCATCTGCATAGCATACTATGAGATAAAGTAATATTATTAGTGGGTCATTCTTGTGACATTGCATAGCATTTATGTAGAGTTGTGATGGCTACAGACCCAGCACAAGGGTAATTTAGCTGGGGGGCCGTGGCTTTTTTGGGGGGGGGGGGGGGAGGGCATTTTTTATAAACACTTTTGCGTTTTGTCCCTCTGGTTTCTCTGCGGATTAAGTTTTCAATTTTCTAACTTCTGTAAAGTGCTTTGCCACAATAAACTGAATAAATTACATGCTATCCTACAATATAAGAGGTGTTGAGAGGAGATGCTGGATATTTACTTCAAGCTGGTGGGTCTTTCATGTGTGTTATAACACAAGGCACATATGGAATGGGTTTGCAGAGGCATAATTTAATAAATAACCTGTGAATGCTGGGTGATAGTTCAAATTATTAAATGCAGCATTTTTACAAAAAAGCATTACTCAAGCATGACTTTTAAATTATTACAGAATATGTTAGTGTTTTGATGAAAGAAAAACAAATTTAATTGTATTCAAAAGGTGTAGAATAAGGGTTCACTCTTGGATTGAGACAGACATTAAAAAGAGTACTGCTCAATGTACAAATTTACCTTAGTTCAAATGAGACTGGGTGATTTTTACTACTGTTAGCCACAAATTATTGGAAACGCAGACAAGACAGATACATTAGTTCTTAAGGGTGGAGATGTGTTTTCTCTACTTCAGTAAAATATTGAATGTATGTCTTGGGCCTGATCTGATTATGCGTTGCATATTCTATAAGAGCTCACAGGAGTCCACCCACACATCAGAGTTTTTGCCATAAAAAGTGCATTTTATAATTTCCTTACTTGCTTCATGTAAAAGTGTTATAGACAGATGTGTGGACCAAATGCCTGGTTAACACCATAGTCACCCGGACTCAGACGGTAATATCCATCGACTACATAAATGTTAGATGAAGCCATCTGCTGTCAGACGTGAAACCAATGCAGAAGCACCTTTAAGTGGAACATAATCAACAGCTACTTGGCACTGGCTTCCAAAACATCTTCGAACATAGAGTTGGATTACATGAAATCAGACTTCTCTCATGAAATACTAAGCCAGTAATTTTTCTCAAAAGTAATTTTGTTCTCGTCCGCTTTCAGTGCCTCTTATTAGTAAGCTGGTGGTCCTTTGAAAACTGATTCAAAGTACTCAAAGAAATTGACATTTGTCCAATCAGCCCTTATTGGTTACTCCCCAGCTCCAACATCTTTTTTTTAGAAAAAGCCACTTCTGGCAAAGGAAAAAGCCAACGTGGGGATAGGGCGCCTGCCAAGCCTGATGTGTCAGGACAGCTCCCATAAAAATAATAAAATAGCTGAGGGAAATTAATGACATTATTTATTTATTAAGGACATCTTATGCAGGCCTAATGAGAAACTGCAGTTTCAACATATATTTGTGTAAAGTTGTTATTTCAGGAAACACAGCTCTAAGTGATTAATATAAGACTCAGAGTAACAGCCAATGGCTGACGCAATCTGCTGGGATTACTTAAATAGGAAACTTTTTAACTGATTGGAATGTTTGTATAAATGTATTGAAATGACTTCTTGTTAAGTGCCTTGAGATGACATCTGTTGTGAATTGGCGCTATATAAATAAACTGAATTGAAATTGAATTGAACTTGCATTTACTTCAGATTGATTTCAAGATTAAATTGTGCTTTCCAAAATGGGCAAAGGTGGATGGCTCTTGTTGACTATGTACTTGTCTGCTAATAAAGTAAAACAATTACAGAAACCTTACAGGCGCATCTCATTTAATTAAAATATTTGTAAAAACTTCATTAATTTCTGTAGTTCAGTTCATAAAGTGAAAGTCAAACAGTATATAGATTTTACGTGATGATATATTTCAAATGTTTATTTCTGTTAATTTAGATGATTATGTCGTATATCTTAAGAAGACCCAATCATTTGGTTTCTCACAGAGTTTAAATATCACATAAGACCAATAAAAAACTTTCTTAAGTAAGCTGACTGAAAGGTACATTAGCATAAAAAAGAATTGCACTAAATACTTGGCCTAGGTTTCTTTTGCAGAAATTACTGTTAGTGCTGCGTAGTATGGAGCTCCAATGCCTGTGGCTCGGCTGAGGTGTTACACAACCCCAGGTTGCTTTAATAACAGCCTCCAGCTTGTCCTGGATTTTTGGGTCTGGTGTCTCAGATTCCTCTTGACAATGCTTCACATATTCTCTGTGGGGTTTAGGCCTGGTGAGTTTGACAACAAATAAATCTCATACCATGTTCAGTAAAGCAGGTGTTGGTTTTTTTGGCAGTGTGGGCAGGTGCCAAGTCCTGCTGAAAATTTAAATCAGCATCACCATAAAGCATGTCAGCAGAGGGAACTATGAATTGCTCTAAGACTTGATAAAACTCAACGGGCCAGCAGATGACATGACTTCCTAGATTATCCCTTACAAACTTCAAGCTGAACATTGAGAAATGTTGATCATGTTCCTTTCCACCCAACAGTCTGACTTTTGGAACTTGATGTACAAAATTTTGTTTCATTTGAAGATGGCTTTAAACCAATAAACAATTGTCCAGTCTCTTTGCTGTTTAATTTTAGGGCAATCTGGTGTGTTCTCTGGCTTAGGAGTGCCGTAAAGCATGGGAAATGGCACTTATAGCCCATTTCATTGATCCATCTCTGCCTTCCAAACCCCTGACTCCAGCTGCAGTCTACGCTTGGTGAATCTCCTTCAAACTCTTCAGTGGGCTTGCTTACTAATCCTTGCAAGGCTGTGGCTATGTCTGTTGCTTGTTCATATTTTTGCAACACACTCTTTCATTCCACTTAAAGCTACATTGTGTAAGAACTTCTTCCATCTAGCGGTGAAACAACCAACTAAATATTACGTTCCAGCCCCACCTCCCATCCCCCCCTTCCGAGCTCGTTTTAACTCTTACGGTTTCATGCCAAGGTTAACATGGCTTTCAGTACTACGACTTTGTCCTGTGTTCCTTCCAGGGATAAGGTTACTTTAGAAAAATACATTGCATTTAGTTATATAGTCAGACGTCTGCCACGTCGCGAATAGACAATCTCCCTCTGGCATTCATCACGGTGCAACTGAGTGTAGCCAAAGCGCGAAAGGCGGAGCTAGAATTTCCAGGAATGTCCCTTGTTGGCGAATGTATTTCAAAGATTGAGGCTCAACATGGATTCACCCATTCGCGGGACTCGCGCATATGTATTCTGAATAGCAGATTCTACAGTTACGAAAATACTCTCATTAGTAGGTGGAAGTAATTACACATGAATTAGCACATATTTTTGAAAGAACAAAGGGGTTTTTGCTAAGAATTGACAAAAAAAATACACAATGTAGCTATAACCTCCCATTATCTTATTTAGACATAGCAATTACTTTATTTGGATTGTGTAAACAAAAAATACAAACAACAAAACATTTCTATGTTAAAAATGTTTTTTTCCCATATGTCTTATCCATGGGTGGGTAGAGCAGTAAAAACCTGTACTCGTGTATGAGTAGCACATCTTGAATATTTCTTTAAACATGAAGAAGTAAAAAGTGGTCATCCAAATAATTACTCAAATAACAGTAAAAAAGTATTTTGCAAAACTTCTACTCAAGTACAGAATAACTGTTTGATCACATGATTTAATTTGTAGAAATGACGTAACTAGACATACTAAGATATAAATGTATGTGCACATTATAGTATTTTAAAGAATGAAATAAAACTGAGTAAAATTAATTTACAGTAAAAAATTTATAAAATCAAGCAGAAGAAAAATACATTTCTAAACTGCACTATTTTACAACATTAAGATTTTGAAAGCAAGACTTACAGTAGTTAAATTATATAAGTTAGAACACAGCAAAGTAATTCCAGTGACAGTATATGCTCTTTAATGTATGTTCTACTAAACCTCCAAGTGGCTCAGAAGACAGAAAATATGATCAGAATAATAAAGCTTGTGTACAAACCAAAAGTCTCAGTATACCATTAATTGTGTGTTTTTGTGAGAACATTTTTGTTGAAACATGCTTATTCTTGACAATTTAGTAGAAAGAAAAAAGTTTGTTGTTTCAAAACCTGATATCAAAGGTTTCATTAAACAATACCAAAAAAGCTACATTTCTATAGAACATGTGACTATAAGGACAATGCAAACAGAAATTCAGTCTTATTTAGCACAGAAAAAAGTCTGTTATCTCACTGTTGATGGCTACATAATTATAAAAAAGTGGTCATAAAATACTGCTGATTATTCCTACCTCACCTGTTGATGGAAGTCCCTTGTGGTTTCCAGTGATAATGAGAGCAGTGCTTAAGCAAACCTTGATGCTGAGCTTTCTGATTCCTCTGAGATTTCCATGTTAATAAATGAGTTCGCCTGCAAAGCAGTACTGCTTTAAGCCTATGTATTATGTATGAAGAGTAAGAGAATGGCACTGAAAAGGAGGAATCATCTCGGCACACATAAATGCCAGAATCCAATCTCAGCTCCATTAGTGCAGGACAAATCCTATACAGTGAGAGGGGGTCTCGATACGTTTCCATGAGGGAGCTCAAGAAGCCATTATGGAAATGAAAGACGACAAATCACATGTTACAGATCACTGGGTAAAGCAGAAGCAAAATAATGCTACAGTGCACTTCGGAGTGTGTTGTTTTGAACAAAAGTAGGCAGAAACCTGCACAGTTTCTTCCAAAGACTACTAGTAAACTCCCAGAGTGGAGGAGGACAGCCTAAGACATCCATTAGCTCACAATTGTGTTATCTTGTATCTACAAATGATCCCCTTCTGTTGCTTTGAAGATCAAAGAT
Source organism: Valencia hispanica (assembly GCA_963556495.2). Lineage (NCBI taxonomy): Eukaryota > Metazoa > Chordata > Actinopteri > Cyprinodontiformes > Valenciidae > Valencia > Valencia hispanica. The sequence continues at coordinate 25,174,106 of OY747708.1, forward strand.
TTCAGCTCTCCACTCAGTTTTTCATAGCACCATCATCTTCCGTGTGTCACACTAACATAGTTTATTTGATCACATGTCAATGTGTTATCTCTATCTGAGCACAGCGCAGTGCTCATTCAGAGTGCGCTTTGAGACACGACTATTGCAGAAGGTTATAGTAGAAGACAATTCGTCTGTGTTTTCCAATGAGTTAGCCTCCCCTCTGAGCGTATGCTCCATCACTGTAGATAAAGATCCTTACAAACAATCTCCCAAATGCTAATTGAGGTAATTAAAGCCACAGCATCCAGAGGAAATAGGTGCAGGTGGTGGGCATTATTCATGTCCCCCTGCCCTTGGAGGTAACCCTCTCAATCTAGCAAGGTAAACAAGATAGACAAGGGTGTAGTTTTCATTGTTTTCTTTGTAAAGTTAGGCACACAAGAAGCCATATTTCCCACTGGTGGCAGAGAGTCCTTCCATGTTTGTGTGGCAACAAATGATAAGTAATCTTCCATCTCAATGCCAATATCTTTTCACACGTGACCACTCACACATTTTTCTTGAGCTGATGTTGCTGCAACATTGTGGTGAGATTTACTTTTTGAAAGGAATTTCTTTTTCTGTTCTCAGAGTTAGAACAAGTTCAACACAAAAAAATTAAAGAATTATTGAAAAGTTTATTTAATTCAGTAATTCTCAAATATTAGGTCAATTTAGTATTTCACGCGGTACAAGACCCCAAGATTGGTTAGCCTCAAGATGGTGTCTTGTACTGAAAGACAGCAGAAAAACAGAAGTTAGTTCTGCCAAACTGCTTCAAATCACTGGTTCTGAAGCATCTGCACGACAACATGGGCCATGTTGGGACTGAAACAGTTCTTAATCTGGCCAGAGAGTGATTTTACTGGCCCGACATGCAGCGAGACATTGAAGTTAAAGGGATATTCCACCTCTAAGCCAAAATTTGTCTTACCATATTCCCCAGAGTTAGATAAGTGAGAAAAAAGCTTTTTATAACCAGCCCCGATCTGGCAACAGTTCGTATACTTTAGCTTAACATAAAGCAATGTAAGTGAATGGTACCCACCAGCATTTTGTGCACAAAAGTGATAAAAATTAATCAATAATGATCGTAATTTTTACTGTTGAACTCAATAATCATATCGACTGCAAAAGAAAAGTAAGAAGTAGCACCAAGGAATTACAGGAGCCAATTTAGACTTGGGACTACATTACAACAAAGCACCGCTGTAAGTCTTAAGGACATGATGCAGTGGTCCAAAAAGCCACTCGCTTCCGTAAACACAAATTCGCGAGCTGCGCAGTTTTTTCCCCGTAGCTTTAGCTAAGTTAAACCCAAGAAAAATGGGTTCAAAGACGTCATCATCTTCATCTGTCATGTACCCTGCCATTATTGTTGCAACTTACAATGCTATACCTGGTTGTAGCCATGCATGTGTGTGTGTTTACGGAAGCAGGTGGCTTTAGGGACTGCTGCGTCATGTCCTTGCGCCTTGCAATAGATTATGCAAAAGGAGCCTGACCAAGTACATATATAAAATTATTCAATAAATTTGAATTTTATTGAAAAGTTCATTTATTTTATTAACTTTATCACCAGTTAAACCCAATTATTCAGATTATTTACATGGACTGTTTTAAAGCCTTTATCTCTGTTAATCATGATGATTTTATGCTTACAGCTAAAAAAAACAAAAGGAATAATACATTAGACCAGAAATGTAATACATAAATGCTGGCTTAATGAAAGGTATATTTAATAATAATAATAATAATGCTTAAAGGTTGTTATTTTTTAAAGCATACTTTTAATTTAACAAACGAGCCTTACTGAAACACATATTCAATTATTGAATACGACTGTACAATACAATGTGTGGACATACTTTTTGTATTTATATGCACCTGCTTCTCAGTAGAGAAACACAACTTATAAATTATGCATTTCTCCTTTAAGAGTAAAATTCAGACAAAATGAGAGAGGTCATTTTTTTCAGCTATCATTATCATCCCCCCACCCCCCTTCTGGCATGCTTGCCTCAAGAATGTCCTTCAATTTGTTCAGACTTTTTAAAATCTAATTTAATGCAAATAGCTTCAGCCTAAATGCCAGAGTCAGGATGTGATGACGGTGGGGGTCTGAAATCATTACAGAATCCTTGTTTATATCAGACAGTGATTAGATTAATACTCATTAGAGAATATTTGTGTCTGCACCCTTACTGTGGCCCACAGGCAACCAGGCAACAGGATCCATGGCAATTATAAATAGAAAGCTGTCATCCTCCGTCACCCCTTCATTAAAAAATACACACAGATACTTTCTCTGCTCCATAATATACATATTATTATACAAAAGCAAACACTTTGGTTAAACAGCTATTAGATTATACTCTAGCTCAACTCTACGACTAAAAATAATACAGTCCTATAAACCACTTGATTTACTTTTTCCTGAGTCTCACATCACAATTTGAAAAATATCAAAAGATCCTACTGTGTGTTTTAAAAGAGCGCAGCAACCCCTTAACAATTTCCGCAACCTTCTCCCTGTGCATTTGGATAATTTTCACCAGATACTGAGGTTTTGTTCCCTACCTCTTTCCCAATGACTGCTGGAGATAGGCACCAACCCTCCCCCTTTGCAAGGAGCGGTTATAGACAATGGATCGATGGACGGATTGGCCCCAACTCCTGAAAGTAAAATAAGAGTGTAATTTCATCACTCTGGTGTTGTTCTACACTACAGGTGTAAAACTCCAGTCCTCAAGGGCCAGTGTCCTGCAACATTTAGATGTGTTCCTGGCCCAAAACACCGGAATCTAGTTATTAAATTAACTCCTTAGGATGCAGTTAGGTTCTATGGGGTCCTGCTGATGACCTCATAATTTGGTTTAGGTGTGTTGGACCAGGAACACATCTTAATGTTGCAGGACACCGGCCCTCGAGGACTGGAGTTTGAGACTCAACCAATACAGGAGTTAGAGGAGTTAATAGGCAGTGTGAAACATGTCCCAGCAATGTCTAGATGGTCCAGAAATGTCTAGGCGTGTAATAATTAAAGTTTTGAATCATGCAGCAACCCCAGAATAACAAATAAAAGTTTCTTTTAAAAGATTTATTTGAGGTTCTGTGGCAGGGATGAGGTTGTCAGTACATGGATCGGGACAGAGAGCGGAACAGAGGAGGACAGGTGAGTGGTTTATATTCTAGAGGTTATGTGTGATTCTAAATCTTCTGTTAAGTTTATAAGGCTTACGTTCCAGAGAGACTAGGAGTCCCAGGAGGAGGCAGGTAGGAAAACAGTTTTCTTTATGAGCCATTATACATACATTCATTTTGTCTTTCAAAATTAATACAGTTGTGGATGCTCTAAAATTGAGTAGGCTGAAGCAATAAGCTTATAAATGTCTACCCCATATTCAATTGAATATACATTTACTTAACATAATAAATTAGAAGGTCTAGATTACATTGACTTTAGATGCAAACAAGTCCTTCCTGAGATGGACAGATACATATTAATGATACAATCATTAGTTTTAGACTTTAGACTTAGCAACATTTACCAAGAAAAGCATTAAAATACATAACACAGCAGCTGTTACATTTGTTACAGATGTTTGTTGAATGAACCAAAAGAAAAAGAAACAATTGATATATAAAAGCATTACTATGTCGTTAATCTTACTTTTGAAGATGTATTTAGAGATTAGTCACAGGTTATAACGCCGAAGGCGGGGATCTTGGCGGTCCGATCCTCGGCTGCAGAAGCTGGCTCTTGGGACGTGGAACATCACCTCTCTGGTGGGGAAGGAGTCGGAGCTGGTGTCCGAGGTGGAGAGGTTCCGACTAGAGATCCTCGGACTCGCCTCGACGCATGACTCAGGCTCTGGAACCTGTCTCCTCGAGAGGGGTTGGACTCTTTTCCACTCTGGAGTTGCCCCCCATCTCTCCGCATGTATGTTAGGGTTTACCTCGGTGAATGACAGGGTAACCCCCTTCGCCTACGAGTTTGGGGGATGGGTCCTGACTGTTGTTTTTGCCTATGTGCCAAACGGCAGATCAGATTACCCGCCCTTTTTGGAGTCCTTGGAGGGGATGCTGGAGAGTGATACTCCCGGGGACTCCCTTGTTCTGCTGGGGGACTTCAACGCTCATGTGGGCAATGACAGTGAGGCCTAGAGAGGTGTGGTTGGGTGGAATGGTCACCCCGATCTGAATCCGAGAGGTGTTTTGTTATTGCAGTTCTGTGCTTGCCATGGATTGACCATAATGAACACCATGTTCAAACATAAGGGTGTCCATATGCCCACTTGGCACCAGGACACCTTAGGCCGCAGCTCAATGCTCGACTTGGTTGTCATTTCATCTTATCTGCTGCCGCATTTTTTGGACATTCGGGTGAGGAGAGGGGCAGAGCTGTCCACTGACCACAACCTGGTGGCGAGTTGAATCCGATGGTGGGGGAGAATGTTAGGCATACCTGGAGGGCCCAAACGTGTTGTGAGGATCTGCTGGTAATATCTGGCAGAGTTTCCTGTCAGAAAGTCCACAAACAACAAAACACTAGAGTCCTGAGGCCTGCGACGAAGGAGCAGGAACCTGGGAGGCCTGCGACGAAGGAACAGGAACCTGGGAGGCCTGTGACGAAGGAGCAGGAAGGTCTACAATGAGGAACCAGGAAACGAGGAAGCCGACGACGGAAACCAGTAGACTAGGAGGCTTGCGACGAGGAACCAGGAGACGAGGAGGCCGACAACGAGGAACCAGGAGACGAGGACGCCTGGGACGAGGAACCAGGAAATGTGGAGGCCTGCGACGAGGAACCAGGAGATGAGGAGGCCTGCGACGAGGAACCTTGTGGCATGGAGGCCTGCGACGGAGAACCTTGTGGTGTGGAGGCCTGCGACGGAGAACCTTGTGGCGTGGAGGCCTGCGACAGAGCAGAACCTTGTGTCTTGGTGGCCGGCTGTGGAGCAGAACCTTGTGTCTTGGTTGCCGGCTGCGGAGCAGAACCTTGTGTCTTGGTGGCCGGCTGCGGAGCAGAACCTTGTGTCTTGGTGGCCGGTGGTGGAGAACCTTGTGGCTTGGAGGCCGGTGGCGGAGAACCTTGTGGCTTGGAGGCCGGCGCCGGAGAACCTTGTGGCTTGGAGGCCGGCACTGGAGAACCTTGTGGCTTGGAGGCCGGTGGAGCAGAACCTTGTGGCTTTGAGGTCGGCAGAGCAGAACCTTGTGGCTTAGTGACCGGAGGCGACAGAGCTGAACCTTGTGTCTTGGTGGCCGGAGGCGACAGACCTGAAACCTGTGTCTTGCCGGCCGGAGGTGACAGAGCTGAAACTTGTGTCTTGGGGACAGGCGTCGACTGAGGGGACACTGGTAGGATGATGGGGACCCTCAGGAGAAAGGCGTACACGACCCTCAGGAGAAAGGTGTAGACGACCCTCGGGAAGGAGTAAAGGACCCTCGGAAAGGTGTAGAGGACCCATGGCGTGGCGTAGAGGACCCACGGCGACGACGTGGCGTAGAGGACCCAAGACGTGGCGCTGAAGACCCACGACATAGCGCTGACCCCGAGGCCGTGTCCCTCTGGACACCCAGGACAGAGTCAGGAGCCCAAGGCGTGTAACTCTGGACACCCTCAGCAGAATCAGGAGTCAGAGGCATGTCTCTCTGGACACCCTCAGCGAAGTCAGGAGCCCGAGGCGTGTCCCTCTGGACACCCTTGGCAGAATCAGGAGGCAGAGGCGTCCTCCAAAACACCCCCTGCAGAGACAGGAACCAGAGGTGTGTATCTCCAAAACACCCCCTGTGGAGACAGGAACCAGAGACGTGTCCTTCAGGATACCCCCTGCAGAGACAGGAACCAGAGGCATGTCCTCCTGAACACCC